>CM064578.1:20037840-20042840 GCA_032716605.1 Paralithodes platypus
CATCTAAACGTATCTAAAGGTATATATGGTAAAGGATATAGAAGCAGTGGAGAAAGTGCAGAGTAGAGCTAGCAAGCTGGTACCAACGTTGAAGAACGCAGCCTATGAGCAGAGGTTGAGGACACTGGGGCTTCCGACACTGGCATATAGGAGAAAGAGAGGGGATATGATAGAGACTTTTAAGATAGTGTCAGGAAAGTACGATGAGGATGTGTGTGAAGGTATCTTCTTGATGCGGGAGGGAACAAGAACGAGAGGACACTCTAAGAAAATTTACAAAGAAAGAAATAGGCTTGAGAAGGCAAAGAACTCAATTTGTGATAGAGTGGTAAATGAGTGGAACGCACTGCCCCAGTATGTAGTCGATTCCGAATCAATAAGGGAGTTTGAAAGTAATCTTGATAAAGCATGGGGAAGACAAGATTTGAAGTTTGATTATAAAACAAAAATACAGAATAGTAAAAAATGTGCGTCTGCTACCGCCGCCGCCAACACCGTGAACGACCGCAGCAGTGCAAGTACTGGTACTGAGCTGGATACACAGGCCTAGTTTGCCTTTTTCCAGAGGATCTACTGTAAGAAACTGTATAACAAAAGCTGTGTAAATTATAACTCACTCACAACTGACATAGGTTACAAAACTCAGTTGGGAGTGACACCCTCACACCCAGGGGGAGTCTGTTGATGCATCTTGAAACAACAGACTGCCTAAACTTCAATAACGCTACAAGACATACACAACTACAGTCTTTTTTCTAGTATTTTTATAGTTTTTATATTTTTGTATTTAAATATTATCTTCTACACAGAAACACAGCAACTCCTACTTTACGAGCCTACGCTGGGCTACATACGGCAACGAACAAGCACCAACTAATCAAACCAAAGTAGGAGGCTACACCAACACTGACTGAACGGCGAGGGTTCTCCTTAAAACATACCCTCCCATGACAAACAATCAACCATAACATTATCAGTGCCTTCAACATGCCACACATCCAAACTGTGTTCCGGCAGCAAACCCTCACCTGACACTCATAAACTGCCCAGTCCACCACACGACTGGCACATCCCTTCGCTCTCTCAGGCAACGGGACCTGTCAATAACCTTTCACTAACTCCACCTTAATGATAAACGTGACAGCCCCGATGGGGTCTATGGGGGCGTCAACTCTGGGTAATGGATAGGCGTCTGTCTGGGATAATGCAGTAACACTATTGCAATCAACACAAAAACGGATCTTGCTATTCAGCTCAGGTTGCAAAGTCACTGGCAAAAACCACTCACGATATCCCTTATCCCTCAGACCCTTCTCCAACATGTAGTCCAGCTCTGCTTTTAAGACAGGCTGTCGAGCATGATTTATACGGTAGGGAGCCAACTTGACCTTTGCACTGTCTCCAGCCTCTATGTCGGGTGCCACCCTGGACATCAGGCCTGGAGAATCACCAAACATGCTGAAGTAATACCACAGCCTAGTAAACAACTCCTCTTGGCGCTTAGGAACAAGAGGTTGCAACTTATCTCGAAGAACAACATACTCATTGCCCTCCCGCAACCCAACCGGGACCACAGCCTCTAAACTATAGTCTCCCTCCTTCTCCTCCTTCGTCCCTAACACAGCCAGGCCATGAGAGAAACAATCTGTACCACCTGGGCAGTCACTCCCACAGTTCACAAGTACTGAGGCTTCCCCTCCGATACCAAACATGCTCACTCCCGCATTCCTTGCGACTACACCTGCCTGCGCAGCATCACCTCCATCAGCGCCACGGCCAGATGCAGTCGGTCTATGGTAGGGCTTTAGCATTCTAATAGGGCAGCATTGGGAGGCTATGCGACGGTCGGGCGTATCTACTACATAGTCAACCTCACCAATCTGCTTAATGACCTGGTACTGACCACAAAACTTAGCAGCCATAGGTCGACCCTGAACTGACAACCGTGCCAAAACCTCGTCGCCCATCTTGAACACCCTAGATTTAGCCTGTTTGTCACAATGGCCTCTCATCTTTGTGTTCATGCTGTTAACCGGGATAGCCTCCGTGTATCTAGTGGTAGTATAAATTAAAGTGTGCAAGTATTTGTCTCCTGAACTGGTGGGTGATAAGGGACCAACCATGTCAACTATGACACTAGTCAATGGCGGTTCAACTGCAGGTGTAGGGATCGAGGTGCCACAGGTATTCCTTGGTGGGGTTCTCCAACTACCTTACCAATATGACACATAAAAAAACAAAAAAACAATGCATGCATATTAGGCCACGAAAAATTAGAATGTAGCCTATCAGTAGTCTCACATACCCTTAAATGACCCGCCAGTGGTGCCACATGCGTTAGCCTAACCAGCTCCTCCCTGAACTGGGCAGGCACCACTAACTGCTCCTCCCCCATGCCTGAGTTCGTATCCGGCGTCCACTTCCGATACAACAATGTCCCTTTTACAATAAATTTCTCTGGACCGTTCTTCCCACCAGTCGTACCAACCTTCTTAAACAGGAGGCCCAGACTCGGGTCCTCTTGCTGCAACTTGCTCAGTTTGTTTCTAGGTAGCTCCATCAAGGCAGTTACCTCTGACCTCTCAAAAATATCAGAAGGTTGAGTCGGTATCAATATGTCAGACTCCTCGTCCGGCACTAAGTCACCTCTACTAGTCTCGGTGGCCTTACTGGGGTCAGCCAAGCCCACAGCTGTCTCCGGACCAGTGTCATCTAGTAGTGCATCATGGGATGGCCCGCACTCATGGTTGTCGGACCCCGCATCCACTAAATCATCCACCTGTTGTGCCAAATGTGCCACTAATTGGGTCACTGCACCAACACGGTAGATAAAGTCCATGTTATCTTCTTGCAAACAACCACCACCAGGCGGCACAAAAGCAGCCTCAGCTATGACTGTAGGAGGCGGGAAAACTACATCCCTTGCCAAGTCAGTCCCGAGCAAAAAGTCCACCCCCTTAACTGGCAGAGTGTTCACCATGGCCACCTTACCCTCGGCGGTCAAAAGTGGGCACTCTATGGTCACCTGTACTAAATCACAGAATTGTTCACTGTTGATTCCCCTGCACATTACAAACTCTCCCATGCTAATAGTTCCCCCTGTCACGTTGCGACACATGGATTGTTGCGCACCAGTATCCCTAAACACCTTAACAGGGAAAGTCTGCTCCCCAACCCGTACTACTCCATTATGTATGAATGGCCGACACCAATCAGGGGAAGTCTGGTTATGCTCAGGTGGTGATACCATCTGGGGTGGCAAAGTGCTTACAACCCTGCTTCGCGCTGGCCTACACTGCCCCCCAAACAATTACAAGTCAAATAATTACAATGAAACCAAAATTGTAATTGTTATCACAAGCAACCTACGAAATGAAACGCATTCACTCCAACCAATCACGAGACACTACTGCGCAGTTGCCACATCTACGATTCTAGAGTATCAGCTGGAAATAAATCAGTATAGTGTCGCCACCAACTGGACAGCCTTGGGTTCCTGGGTAGCCTTCCATTTAGCACACTGAGGTTTAATATGACCCACTTGCTTGCAAAAATAAAATCTCACTTCCGTAGAAGCTCGCTGGTTGTCAGCCTTGGTATAATGTTGTGTCTTAATTGTGTTAACTTTGGGTGATGATGGGCGAGCTGATACTGTGGCTGCTTGGTGCACAGGTCGGTCTCTCCTGTCACCAATGCTCCCCATGCACGTGCCACGCTGGGCTAGTGCAAAGTCATCAGCCCAAACTGCTGCTTCCATTATTGAATTAAACCGCTTTTCTTTTCATTTTGCCCCAATATCCTTTTCAACTATGCTTGTAAACTGCTCCATCAGCCAAACCTCACACGCCGCCTCTAAAGTATCAGCTGACTCTGAGTGAAGCCACTTAGCTAGAGTATCGCGCAGGTACCTGGCACATTCCACGTGCGAGTCCCCCTGCCGATACCGAGCCCCTCTGAAGGCCAACCTGTAAGACTCAGGACACAGCTCATAGGCTTTTAAAACAGCCTCTTTAAGTACATCTTACTCTAACTGCTGCACTTCTAGGCAATCGTATGCATCAAGAGCCTTGCCTTTCAAGACATTAGACACCAATACTGCCAAGCGTTGCCTCGGCCACTGATACTCGTGGGCCTTCTTCTCAAAACGCAAGAACCACTCTGTGACCTTGAGTTCATCAAAGGTCGGCACAAGTTTCAGCCATCGAGACAACAGCAGCTCTTCTGCCTCCTCCTTAGATGCATGACCAGCATTATTCCCTTGTCGTCTTTGCCCACTAGTTTCCAACTTCGACTTCTCTAAATCTGCCTGTATTCTCTTCTCCTCTAGCTCTCTGTCTACCTCCATCTTCCTCAACTCAATCTCTCTATCTTTCTCTCTCTGTCTCTCTTCTATCTCCATTCTCTTTAATTTGAGCTCCACCTCTGGACTCCTTCTCGACCCTATCGGGGTTATAGGAGGAAACTGGGCAAAAGGGGGAACATTGTGCTGATCACCCACCGTACGAGTGGCAGTGAAATGCTGGGGAGTGGCCTACGACACATGGGGGGAAGAAGGAGGATGCTGGGGATTGCTAGCAAAACTTGAAACAAATGTACTGGCCATAGGGGCTTAAACATAGCCCTGTGAAAATGAAGGGGCCATACTGATAGGGTTAAATGCTGACAGTGGAGGCGTGGTGGCAGGTGCGGTGGTAGTAGTAGGAGACTGCCTAAATACAGTTTCACCTTGCTCTGGAGTTGTTGCTCCACTCCGGTCCTCAGTAGAATGATAGCTAGCCTGACTGATAGGACGCTGTGGCACATGCAGGATGGTGCCATCATCCACAACACGAGTACTAGCTTCCTGAAGACCACTAAGCTGTTCAACTAACTTACACACCTCCTGAACTAACTCTCCCTTAGCCATACCACTGCACCTCCAACACACATCTTAATTCATCACTACTCCTGCTAGCAACCTCTTCTTGACTAGGCTGGGTTGTAATAAACTGCCAAATGTC
>CM064578.1:20047840-20050340 GCA_032716605.1 Paralithodes platypus
GTTTCTAGCCTTGTTGAAGTATTTCCATGCTTTCAAGAACAAGACCGTCAACAGGCAGAACACGGACAGGCTTGTGAAGGTTCGGACAGTGATGGATTACCTACTTGAAGGCTACAAGCTAGCGTACATCCCCGACGAAAAGCTGTCCATTGATGAAGGCAGCCTTGGATGGAAGGGTCGCCTATCATTCTAGGTTTACAACCCGATGAAGCCGACGAAGTACGGTATCAAGCTGTGCATCCTGGTAGAGGCGTTGACTGGTTATGTGTGGGCCTTTCGAGTCTACACCGGTCAGGTTCAATCTCTCCGGAAGACGGTGGAGGGTCTCACAGAGTCCTTCAGAGGCCAGGGGTACAAGCTGTACATGGACAACTTCTACAACTCAGTTGACCTGTGCCAGCAAATGCTCACACACGACATCTATGTGTGTGGCACCCTGCGCCTTGCACGAGGAGCTCCTAAGCGGTTGTGCGACATTGCTAAAGCAAACAAGCTGGATCGCGATGTGACAGTAGCAATGAACAACGGCTTAACCATGGTCCTACTTTGACGAGACAAGCACGTCGTCGGCATGGTGTCCACCTTCCACCCTCAGGACACCATCCCAAAGCTAGTCTCTTTCAAAGAGAAGGACCGACAGGGCAAGTGGCATCGTAGACAGAAGCAGATCTTCAAACCTGTTTGTGTTGAAGACTACAACGTCCACATGGGTGGGGTGGATCACTTCCACCAGATGGTCCAGTACTACCCCATCCAGCGAAGGACGGCCAAGTGGACGAAGAAGATCACATTCTACTTCATCCAAATGGCCCTCTTCAACGCCCATGAACTGTTCAAGAAGTGCTACCCAAGGACGAAAATGAGCTTGCTCGACTTCCAGGAGCATGTCTGTTTATCCTTGCTGCGCTTCGACCCTGCAGAGTGGCCTTTGTCGGGGAGGCCAATCCACCGAGCACAACATTTGACGCATGACCAGCGTGAGCCACGCAGGCAACGGAAATCCAGTGGATCGTCGGCATCTGGGTCGTAGACCATCCAGACTCTCCAGCCCCTGCTGCTGCTCCTGGCACTCCACCCTCTCCTGTTGTTGCTGCTCCTGGTGGAGGCATTGGGAGGGCACCACGTCTCGATGTCCCCCCCCCCACCACCAGTACCAGATGATGCTGCTGCTGCTGCTGCTGCCACGCGGGGAAACTATGTCCTGGTTGAACCCCCCGTGGTACTAGCACCTGATGCAGCTACTGCTGGTGACGATGGGGAAGCAGCTCTTGAAGCTGCCAACCAACCGCCACCAGTACTGGAAGCAGCACGAGGGGTGCAAGATCGGAGACCTCGACCTGGAGTGGTCCCAAGGCCCCGTACTGTTGTTCTGAACCATGTCCAGTTGAACAAGGCCTTGGACAATATTCGGGAGAAGATTCCGAACAAAAAGCGAATCTGTTGCTATTACTGCAAAGTTATCAACGGCCATCGCAATGGCACAGGCTTCCGCTGCAAGACTTGCAAGCTTGCCCTCTGCATCGATGTTAACAACTGCTTCAACCTTTTCCATAACCACGATGCAGGTGTCTTATATACAGGAGCCATATGCAATCATTCATTGATTGATTGATTGATTCATTCATTCATTTCTCTTCTCCATTCACCCGGCTTCATTCACCCACCTTCATTCACCCACCTTCATTCACCCACCTTCATTCACCCACCGACATTCACCCACCGACATTCACCCAGCTTCCTCATCAAAGTGCATATAGGCCTCCTGGGGAAAACCACTCTAAAAAAATAACGAGTCAAGTGCAGTACCTCATTGGGTGGCTTGGAAATCAGCTCATATTTCTCTGGTTTGACACCTTGTATATATACAGTATACACACACACACATACACACATTGTTTTTACCATTCAATTTGTTGTATTTATTTTATTTTTTTCGACACTTTTTTTATATATATATAGATTATATATATATATATATATATATATATATATATATATATATATATATATATATATATATATATATATATATATATATCTATATTATATATATATATATATATATATATATATATATATATATATATATATATATATATATATATATATATATATATATATACCGTATATATATACACACACAAATACACACATTTGTTTTACCATTAATTTTATTTTATTTATTGTATTTTGTTTGACACCTTATATTTATATATATATCATACTCACACACGCATACACACATTTGTTAACATTAATTTTATTTTGTTTGACACCTTGTATATATATATTCATTATTTTATTTGCATTTCCAATATAATTATTTCTGAAATTTATTATTTGAAGATAACCTGGCTTTCTTCCGTTGTTTTTTTCAGTGTCAACCCAGGCGCCATTTCCCTTCTCGTTGGAAAGGGTTGTGGCCTTACCAGGTAAGTAAAATTGACCACCTTCATGACTGACATGTGTTCTATGAACATTATACAACTATTGGCAAGGA
>CM064578.1:20055340-20401789 GCA_032716605.1 Paralithodes platypus
TGTTTGTATATGCTCAGGCCCAATCCCCACTTTTTCTATTTTTAGTTTCATATTCTATTTTACTCTATTTTTTTATTTTTTTGTTTTTATTTTCTTGGGGGTGGCCGACTCAAGACAGAGCAAGAACAGGGAAAACACAAAACACAAGACAGAACAACGAACAAACACAGACCAAACACAAAATTCACACACATCTAGGTCACCCAAGAGACTAGGGTCACCAAGGTCGCTCCAGCACTCCCTCGGCCCCCGACCACCCGGAGAGGCTCCGATCTCGGCAGGCAGACATGCAGCAGAGACAAAGCCACAAGCCCGCCCACCACACTTCCAGGCGCACCCTTCATATTAATCGTCCCGGGCCAGGCACCTGATGGACTATTATCTAGTCCAACTTGCGCCCGACTTCCCCCAAATGACCACGTGTTCACTCAACTAATCACAAGCATTCTCCATTCATTCCTGTTTATTACCACTTCCTTTGCCTGATCTATAGTCATTCCTCTATCATCCAAAGCTTGTCTTACACAGTCTCTCCATCTCAATGGGGGTCTTCCTGCCCTTCTATCTCCCCTTGTATCTGACTCACATATTCTCTTTGTAAGCCTTTCATCACTCATTCGTTCAACATTACCATACCAGCTCAGCACCCTTCTGTCCACTCTGGCCGACAAACGTTCCTGTTGCCCCGCTCTCCTACGTATCTCTTCATTCCTCAATCCGTCTCTACGAGTAACTCCACACATACTCCTCAATCAGCTCATCTCCATCACATCCAGCTTTCTTCTCTCCTTTTTCTTCAGAGCCCATGTCTCAGCTCCATACATCACTGTTGGCACAGCAATTCCTTGATACATTGCACTCTTTACTATCATCTCAAGATTTCTCGTCTTCCACATACTTCCCAGTGCTCCAAAAACCTTCCTTCCTTCATACACTCTCTGTTTTACCTCCATTCCCATACCTCCACTCCTGCTTATCATTCCTCCTAGATATTTAAAACACTCTACTTGTTCCAATATTTCCCCATCCATCCTCACATCTAGATTCACCCTACGATCACCCCTATTACACACCATTACTTTACTTTTATTGACGTTCACCTTCAGTTTCCTCCCACAAACCACTTCAAACTCTTTGACTACCCACTGCAATTTCTCCTCAGAATCCGCCACCAATGCTGTGTCATCGGCGACCAGCAACTGATTCAACTCCCAATCTCTACCATTGATTCCTACTAATCCCAATCCTCTTCCCATAGTTCTCCTTTTCACCTCCCTCACCACACCATCCATAAACATATTAAACAGCCATGGTGACAATGCCTGCAAAGCGTCAAAACTATTCCAAGGGTGTCAGCCCTATCAATACATCAAAAACCCAATCTTTTCAAAGCATAACAAAAGTTGGACCTTTTCAATTTGACAAAAGGCTGAAACTGACTGGATGATATCATATCATCAATTTTTGTTTACCTAACCTAACCTAACCTAACCTAACCTAACCTAACACATTGATATGATCTGGGGAAAAACTGTTTTTTGACAAAATGAAGACATCTGGAAAATTTGATGTATTGATAGCTTTTTGCAGATTTTATGAAATGATAGGATAATTTTTTGACGCTTTGATGCTCCCCCGACAATACACAACCCTGTCGCAAACCTACCTTTACCTCAAACCATTCACTGCTTGCTAAAAAATTTGCTAATGATAGATTAAAATCCTCACAAAATGACGAAGAACGGGTGAAATTTGTAGAGCTACGACGCAAAGCCAAAAAGTTAATTAAGCAAAGTAAAAAGACCTTAGAGTTACATATTGCGAATCAAAGTAAAACAAACCCGAAAGAATTCTATAGTTATATCAGAAAGAAAAAAGTAGTTACTTCAACTGTTGGACCGTTAGTCGATGAAAAAGGAGAATACACCAAAGACGAAGTACAAATGAGTACTTCAATACCTTCTTTGCATCAATTTTTACAACAGAAGACCTCAGTGATATCCCTACACCATCGCCGATTCAGATTGATAATTCAGATGTTCTAAGCAATATCACCGTTACAGAGAGAGAAGTATTGAATTGTTTAGATAAACTCAAGGTAAATAAAACGCCAGGACCTGATACAATCTCGCCTAGAGTTCTAAAGGAAGCTAAGAATGAGCTCTCCAAACCACTGACATTACTATTCAATAAATCCTTGCAGTCTGGAACTATGCCTGATCAGTGGAATCTAGCCAACGTAACACCGATATTAAAAAAAGGCAGCAAATCCCTACCCAGTAACTATCGTCCAATTAGCTTAACCTCAGTTGTATGTAAAATGCTAGAAACGGTCATACGAGACAGACTCGTAAATCACTTAGAGGAAAATAACATACTTAAAGATACTCAACACGGCTTTCGTAAAAAACGTTCCTGTTTAACAAACCTCTTAGACTTCTTCCACGATATCCTCAACCTCTACGATGAGAGTAAAGCTGTAGATATTATATACCTTGATTTTCAAAAGGCCTTTGACAAAGTTTCCCACAAACGTTTACTGCTAAAACTAAAAGCGCATGGAATACAAGACGGTGTGTTGAAATGGATAGAAAATTGGCTCAGCAACAGAAAGCAAAGGGTAGTCATAAACGGTAAGGCATCTAAAGGGACCAATGTAAGTAGCGGGGTACCCCAGGGATCGGTACTAGGACCAATTCTCTTTCTAATTTACATCAACGACATAGATGAGGGTCTCACCTCTACAATCTCAAAATTTGCTGACGATACAAAAATTGCAAATAGCGTACTCTCAAAAGAACAAGTTGACGATATGCAACACAATCTAGATAAATTGTCATGTTGGGCCCAAATTTGGCAAATGAGTTTCAATGCGGATAAATGTAAAGTACTACATATCGGATACCTAAATGAGAAAGCAAACTATTCGATGAATGGCACTCAGCTTAAGAATGTAAACAGAGAAACTGATCTGGGAGTAACAATATCGAGTAACCTAAAACCGAGTCAACAATGTTCAGAAGTTGTTAAGAAGGCAAACAAAATAATTGGCTTTATAGGCAGGTCATTTGAGCATAAATCCAAAGAAGTTATCCTAACCCTTTACAATTCCTTAGTCCGCCCTCTTCTGGAATACTGCGTTCAATCCTGGTGCCCTTATTACCAAAAAGATATAAACAAGCTAGAACGAGTTCAACGTAGAGTTACCAAAATGATACCTAGCCTAAAGAACAAACCATACGAAGAGCGTCTTAGAGAATTAAATCTATTTCCTTTAACCCAGCGCAGATTAAGAGGCGACTTAATTCAAGTGTTCAAAATCATCAAAGGCATCGACAATATGAACTGTAGTAAGTACTTCACTATCGACCAATCTAATTACACGCAGGGAAACGGTTGCAAAATTATAGGTAAATATTTTAACTCGCAGGAATCTAAGAATTTCTTCTTCAATCGAGTTGTCAACTTGTGGAATGGGCTTCCCCGAGACGTTATAGACTGCAGCACCGTTGATTCATTTAAATTCCGCCTAGACAAATATCTCGCATCAAACCCGCGACTGACTGCGTTTGTAAATGAATAACTTTATCCTCCCCTCAGTTACTAACCCATATGTCCCCTACTAACTTCCTAGTCCTGCCACGTTAGTGGCAGGGCAGTAGTTCCCTTTCCAATGTTCCCTTACCCACTCTAAACCACTGTTTGGACACTTGATCCTCAGTGTTTTGGAGGACAAGCAGCCTAGAAGGGTCACTAGATCTGTTGTTGCTTGATTTCCTTTGTACTCCTTTGTACTCAACTCACCATTTTCTATTCTAACACATGCTCTGCTCCCTTCATAAAAACTCTTAACTGCTTTTAACAAATTTCCTCCAATTTCATAAATCTCTAACAGCTTCAACATTGCTTAACGATTCACACGATCATACGCTTTTCCCAATCCATAAAAGCCCAAAATATCTCATGCTTCTCTAAATACTTCTCGCATAACTGTCTTACTGCAAACATCTGATCCACGCACCCTCTTCCCCTCCTAAAACCGCACTGTTCTTCTCCTATTGGCACTTCCGAACACTTTACTATCCTCTCTATCAACACCCTGCCATACAGCTTTCCAACCACTGATAATAAACTAATACCTCTATAACTTGAACACTCCTGCCGATCTCCCTTCCCCTTGTACAATCGCGCTAGGAAGTCATGACTCAATTTTTCTAAGGCTCGGACAAAAGTCCCCAAATCTGGCTACTGCTGGCAACTCTCCACTGCCCGTCAGAGCCCAGTCATTTCCTTTTTTTTTTTTTTTTTTTTTTTTTTTTTTTTTTCTATATTACAACTTACTTCCTCTCGGGCATAGGCTGAGAGCCTTAACATTCACCGCTTTACAATGAACAGTGAAGCCCGTGAGGTCTTGTTCCAGTCTAGGGAGTGAGACATGTGAAGCACGTAGAGTACAACGAGCACCTGCCATCTTGCCTTCACATGAGGCACGGTGCTCACTCATGGCCCGAAACGACTCCATCTCTGAAGCCACCTCGTTTCCGTGCTTCACTGTCTCACCCCTACACTCGGACTCTCACACTTACACACACACAACGCCACCTGTTGAGCAGATAACTCACCAGGCATTGCACCCCTATAGCATATTTTGAATATGGGAATATTCATACAGTGCTATTTAATCAGGGAACAATGAGGGTATTTTATTGACGTTTCGGTGGGCTTGTGGTAATGCACTGATACCAGGTACAGCACAAATTCCATCCCAATAATATCTTCCCATTGATACATCGGGATTTGAACCCGGGACCTTTGGATTACCAGGCCAGTGGCAAGACCACTCCACCACACCTCCCCTCTATAACTATAGGTCTCCGGATATTCTCAATAATTGGCCTACTGATAAAATAAACCTATTTAGGCCATTTAAATTATATTTATGTTGTTGTTTGAATATATATAAGTAAGGTTTGTTTTCAATATCTTTATAGACTAATGAAAGTATTTAATTTCCTGGCGCTATCTAGCATGTTACACTCGCTTTGCCTGCCGCCTGGAGGCCTGCAAATAAAATGCAAGTCAGTCACTGCCAGTATATGAGGGAGAGTGTATCTCTTCCGCTCACATATTCACCTTTGTCCTTTACTACATGCCTTTCCATCTTTCGTTCCTATATGGGTGTCCCTATGGGCTATTAAATATGTTATAAGTGAAATTTCATCGTCTGTCTATACAAATTACAAGCTGTTCTCGAGTATTCAAGCTTTATCCCAAAATATACTGGAGACCGCTTTGTTTTTTAAGGTAGACTTTTCCCACTTAGATAATTAAATGTGGAAAACACAATCTGTTAAATGTTTATTTACGTGATTTATTGACACTCATGGGTTGAATATTACTTTTAACGGTTGGTTTTAATTTTATGAGATACTTTTCTCCCAGTATTGTTGGCTTAAAAAGTAATAAAAGCATTAAGAGACTTCCTCCACATTTTAATCCTGAATCTAGTGAGCGAAATACTACGAGTTTCACAATCTTTCGTTCGGGTTAGTCTCAACTTTCGTATTATTTGGTTTGCTCTCACATAATGAGATAAATATATTGTAACAATACTTATATATCGTGTTTTTTGGTATTTTGTCCTTCAATACAGTTCTCCCCGGTGTGTAATATATGAATATAGTAGAGCCTCAATAGTTGCCAGATAGCACTTTCTGAACAAAAGGTACTGGGAATCGAGTAATGACTTCTTAGTGCGATTGTACAACGGCACAATACATGCACTCTTCCAGTCTATTGGTACCCTTGACATCACAAAGCACACATTGAAAAGTATCACCAACCAATCTATTATCACATCTCCACCCTTCTTTATACACTCCACAGCAATACCATCCAAACCTTCTGCTTTTCCCGCTTTAATTTGTTTCACTGCATCTTTCACCTCATTTTCCTCAATCCTTTCATTAATTCCCTGCCACCTGGGTGGCCTGGGTAACTTATCTCCATCAACCACTGCTTCAATCACTGCTTCTCTTCCATCTCTTGCATTTTAAGCAAAGATTCAAAATACTCGGCATATCTTGTCCTCACTTCAATTGGTTCCACTAGTAATTCTCCATTTGCATCTTTAACTGACTCATCCCTCTTTTGTCCTCCTTTCCTTACTCTATTTACCTCCTTCCAGAACATCTTCTTTCGTTCTTCAAAATTCTCACTCAAGCTTTGACCCCACCTATCGTTTGCATCTTTTTTCGCTTCTCTAATTTTCCGTTTTGCCTCTCTCCTTTTCTCCTTGTACCTCTCCCATACCTCAACACTACCATCCTGTAAAACCCTCTCAAAACACTGTCTCTTCTCCTCAACTGCCTTTCTCACCTTATATATCATTCCACCACTCGCTTCCCTTCCTGATACCTCTGCCTCCTACTTTCCTTTTGCCGCATACTACCTCTGCACATGCTTTCACTCCTTCCTTAACCCTTAAAAAGCGGCCCACCACTTAAGTCGAGTTAAATAAAGCTGGACTATGTGGCGGCGCTCGACATAACTTGAGTGGCAATTTCAGCACGTAATGTGGCTGAGAGAGAGAGACAAGTGGTGGCAGGAGACTAGCGAGCGTATGACTGCTCCAGACCACCGCGGCGAACCTACTGACACAAATCTCAGCTCCCTCCTCCCTCTCTCACTCGCTACATACTCAATTATGTACCGAAAGTACCGAATTACCTGCTTTTTGCACTCGCGTTGCAAGGTTATTGCAAGAAAACTATCCATCATACAAGGATCGTTATGGTGTCATTCGAAAGCTCTGTTTATGCCCTTTCAGGGATAGATACTTGTTTTACGTTCTGGGTCTTATTTAGGCATGAAAATGATCACGTAAACAGCCCTATTTTGGCTAAAAACACCCCGCTGGGCGGTACACATAAATAAACCGCATAGGCCGCTCGTAAGGTGTTAAACTGTTGCCATTCAACCTCTACTTCTCTCTTCCATCTCTCTCACTTCCATCCACTTTGCATTTAGTCTTTCCTTGTAATCCCTCTCTTTTTCCCTCTTCTCTAACTCACTAACTGTTATTACCTCTCTTACTACACGCTTGTCTCTCACTCTCCTGTAACTCTTAACTCTTAGCTTTCCCTCCACCAGGTAATGATCCGACATACCCTGTGCCTCACCTCTCATCACATTCACATCCAGCAGTCTACACAAGCTTTCCCTTGTCACCAGCACATAATCCACCAATGCCCTCTCTACAATCTCTCCCCTCACAAGTCTAGGCCAGGTGTACTTGTGTATACGCCTTTTTTTTTAAGAACGTATTACCTACACTCAATCTGCACTCTTCACATACATTTTTCAGTCTTTCTCCACTCTCGTTTACACCATCCACACCAAAACTACCGACGACTCCCTCAATAGGCTCATTTCCTACCCTAGCATTTAGGTCCCCTAAAACTATAACATATTAATTTTCATCATACCCTTGTAGACAATCTCTCAAATCCTCCCAGAAACCCTCTACCTCGTCTAACTCTCTTTCACTTCCTGGTCCATACACACTTACAAAAACCCACCTTTCACCCTTAAACCGTATTCACACCCACATTAGCCTTGATGACACCTCTTTCCACTCTTTTATAAACTCTCTCAACTCCTCCTTCACAATAATAGCCACTCCTTCTTTCCCCCTGACTCCCTCATCTACTCCAGACTTTCTACCTATCACGTTTCCAAAATCCACTTCTCCCTCTTCTTTCATCTTTGTTTCATTCAGTGCAAGCACATCATACTTCCTTCTTTCAAATAACCTTCCAATATCCTCTCGCTTCTCATTCGTACTACATCCTTGCACATTTAAAGCTCCTATTCTTAGCTATCTCCGTCTCTTTTTTTTGTTTTTTTTTTGTTTTTGGGGGGGGGGGGTAGATTTATTTAAGGGGAGAAGGATACCAGGCCCCCCGTCCCCGATCCCCTTTAGCCGACTTCTATGTCTCGCCGGAGAAAAGCGGTGGTGGGAAATTCTCACCCCTCCACCACAGAGGAGGCTACCTGCACCAGAAAGTGGTGGGCGCTGGGATCGCCACATCCCTACGCCATTTGAACAAATTAGAGATGCAGAGGGAGAAAAAGATAGAAGGGGCTATGGGAAGTAGAGGACACCAACCCTCACTCTGACAAAGGGTCAGACCAATCCTCCACCGCAGAGGAGGCTACCTGCACCAGAAAGTGGTGGGCGCTGGGGTCGCCACATCCCTACGCCATTTGAACAAATTAGAGATGCAGAGGGAGAAAAAGATAGAAGGGGCTATGGGAAGTTGAGGACACCAACCCTCACTCTGACAAAGGGTCAGCCCACCACTCAATAGGTGGTGTTTTGAGAGTGAGGGCCCGAGTCTGGGGAATGAGACGGTGAAGCACAGAGGCGGAGTAGCTTCAGAGATGGAGTTGCTTCGAGCCCGGGTGCTTTGCATGTCTCACTCCTTAGACTGGAACAAGACCTTACGGGCCTTACCATGTTCAGCGGTTGAGTGTGCAGGCTCTCAGCCTATGCCCGAGAGAGAGTAGTTGAACTATAGACAACAAATTATACAATACAATATTTTATACTAATTTTCTTCTCTATACAATTTAATTATATGAAGAACTGCTTTAAAAGTGACTAAGACACACAAATATGTCCACTTAATTGGACCATAATAGCAACAAAATTCCCTACAAAGCCTATGTGTATAGAAACATTTTTACTCAGAATGACCTCATCTTTCATTTCTGGTAGTATTTAACAAAACTTGCAGGACATCCTGTATGTATATATATATATATATATATATATATATATATATATATATATATATATATATATATAGGGGAGGTGTGGCAGAGTAGTCTTGCCACTGGACTTGTAATCCAATGGACCTGGGTTCGAATCCCAATATGTCAATGGGAAGATATTATTGGGATGGAATTTGTGCTGTACCTAGTTTCAGTGCATTACCAATTTACCACAGCACACCGAAATGGCCAAAAAACACCCTCATTGTTCCCTGATTAAATAGCACTATATGAATATTCCCATATTAAAAATATGCTACAAGGTGGAAATGCCTAGTGAGTTAATTGCTCAATAGGTGGTGTTTTGAGAGTGAGGGCCGGGGTGCTTCGCATGTCTCACTCCTTAGACTGGAACAAGACCTCACGGGCCTTACCAAGTTTAGCGGTTGAGTGTGCAGGCTCTCAGCCTATGCCCGAGAGAGAGTAGTTGGAATATAGACAAACAAAAACAAAAAACAAAATATATATATATATATATAATTGCTTATGAGCGAAAAAATAACCGTACTCAGACATGTCATTCAATGGCATATTTCCAAATATACCAGCCGTGTGTCTGAAGTGTTAAAAACAATTATTTGTACCTCCACCTGTCAATATGGAAACCGATGTACTGTGTTGATAGGCATTGGTTGGTAAATATATCTTCGTATGATATTTCAAATGCCATATTATGACAATTTTTACAACTTAAAGAGGTTTAATGTATTGTTCTTGGCACTAAAAAAACTTTCCTTTACCTACCAGCACTCCAAGATTTGTGCTTACTATATTAGGCCCAATATAGTAACGCCAATTAAGGTCTAACGGCCTTATTGAGCTATCCTAAGTTGGAATTATGCAAAGCTGGTACATGTCATAACATTATTTGTAACATATTATGTTTTACCAACATTTGTAAAATGCTAACAGAATAAATATTAGTATTATTAATATCATTATTATTATTATTATTATTATTAATCCCACCTCCCTTCTCTCTCTCTCTCTCTCTCTCTCTCTCTCTCTCTCTCTCTCTCTCTCTCTCTCTCTCTCTCTCTCTCTCTGTCTCTCTCTCCATATACACATTAACTTCACAGATCATCTCCCTATCATCCTGTTTCCCCATATGTTTCCTTCCGTCTCGTTACACTCCACATATTGAATATCCTTTCTCAACATGTTTCCAAATTCAAATACTTTCCACTTGAGTTGTTGTTCCCCAAGCTGCCTGGCCGAACAGCCCCAAGGCCCTGAGCAAGGCCAAGGCCATAACCGAGCGCCCTCACAGAACCCTCCCTGCCTACCACAATAAAGCCTGGGTGACCGAAGCCACTCCATGGCGGGGAGCTGAGGAGGGTGCGGAAACGCCCCACCCAGGGCCCTGTGCCCCTCAGCAATTATGAAGAGAAAGTTGAGGGGCAAAGGAAAAATGTGACACTTTGGCTTCCAATCTTGGTAGATTGGGAGGTCAATCCACGGAAAAGACGCCGTCACTTGAGATCTAGGAAATACATAAGTAAAAGGAACAGTCGGAGTAAGCTATGGGTATGGTAGAGATCGCTCAGTTCTCACTATGATAGACCAGCCCATCACCATATGACTAGAACCCAATCCTCTCAGCATCAGCTAGGAAAGGCCCTAGAAAGCCGCCTTTGGCGGGGGGATAGCTCCCCTATTTCAACCCCTTTCGGGGTTGGGCTCCCGCCCTTCCACTTGAGTAATGTTCGTTTATGACTTCTTGTGCTCTTCTTCATCCTACGTATGTGTTATTGGAAGATTTTCTTCACCCGGATATGTAATGCAATCTCTAGTGTTATTCTTCGCCTCACTTAACCTTAACATTTGATTTCATTTATCATTGAGAGGACACACAGTCGGTGAATGTTTGGCGATATTTGTATGGGCAGGTGGAGAGAAGGTGGTGAAGGAATGAGCGAAAAACGAGAAGGGGATGATGGCCTGGGGTAGAGGGATTGATAAAGAGAAGGGGGGGGGGGGAGAGAGAGACGAGATAAAACAGCATTGCAACGTCCCAAAGCTGCTCGTCGGTGCAGCTTTTTCTTTAGCAATATAAGGGGACTTCACTCTAACATCAATTCTGTACACCAATTTCTTTAAGCAGAATCCCCTACTCTCCTTTTTTTGACAGAGACTCAAGTAACATCCACATCTGACACATCTAGATTTAATTTTCCAGGTTATCAACTGCTCCAAAATTTCAGACCTAAAGGAGGTGTATGTTGCTTCGCAAAATCTGAAATTGCCCTGGAGGAGGTCACTAGTTTCAATTATCCCTATTTTGATTATTCTATATACAAATTAATTTCGGCTGGTAAATTTAAATACATATGTTGCATCTACCGTTCCCCAAATACTCCTCCAGAGCAAAGTCTTTTTGATTATCTGTCCTCACAACTCAGTGTCCTCAACTTAAATGCTTCTTCTGAAATCACTGTGTTGGGTGATTTTAATTTCCATAATGCTGAATGGCTCACTCATTCAGCCAGGACTGATGATGCTGGTCTTGAATGTGAGCTATTCGCAGACTCATTTAATCTCACTCAACTAGTCAACCAACTCACCCGTGTACCAGATAATCCTGATCATAATTCCCACCTACTGGACTTATTTTTAACAACCAATTCAGAATATTATGATGTTACAGTGAGGTCCCCGCTTGGATCTTCTGATCACTGTCTGATACAGGCCACCTGTCTATCACCTACCACACCTTCCCACTCTGAACCTGTTTTGGTGACTAAATGGCATTACAATAGGGCAGACTGGGAAGGTCTTCAAGATTTCATTATTGCTATTCCCTGGATCTCTTTCTTTCTAATGATGCACACTTCACCTTGAGCCACATACAAGATATTATAAAAATTGGAATGGAAACTTTTATTCCTCATCAAAAGTACAGTAAAAGATCTAATTCACCTAAATGGTTTGACCATAATTGTGCTAGAGTAACTGAACAAAAAGCAATAGCCTACAATGCATACACAAGATAAAAAACACATGAAGCCTTTAATTACTTTAGAAACATCAGAAATCATGCCAAAATTGTATTAAATCTAACTAAATCAAACTTGCTCCACAAGCAGGCAAATAAACTTCTAAATAATCCAAATGATAACAAAATATTTTGGTCTACCCTTAACTCATTAACTCTTCACTACTGCTTCATCCATTCCACCATTAAAATCTCCGACTGGCAATCTTGTAAGTGACCCACGAGGTAAAGCTAACCTTCTTGCGGATATTTTCTCCACCAACTCAACCTTAGATGAAATAAATCAAGATGTCCCTGTACTTAATTTTAATTCGCCTGAAATTCCCTCACTTAAGATCCACACCAGACATGTCAAAACTATTTTGCAGAACCTCTCAGTAGATAAGGCTCCTGGTCCAGATGAAATTCCTCCAATAGTACTTAAGAATTGCTCCTTGGTGCTCGCTCCTGTATTGGCAAAATGTTTCCGTCTGTGTACTCATACCTCATGCTACCCAGTATCCTGGAAAGAAGCAAACATCCATCCAGTTCCTAAAAAAGGTGCCTCTTCAGATCCATCAAACTACAGACCAATAGCTATAACTTCCACTCTTGGTAAAGTCTTTGAAATTATATTAAATAATCACATAATTAAGCATCTTGAGAATAATAAATTAATCAGTGATAGGCAATATGGTTTTAGATGATGTCGATCAACTGCAGACATTCTTTGCCTTCATACCATCAAATCAACCAAGCTACAGACCAACATGGTGAAACACATACAATAGCACTGGATATATGAAAGGCATTTGATAGAGTCTGGCATCAATCCTTATTGTCGAAGATGTCACACTACGGCCTTGCATCATTAGTTCCACTAATTTCTTCTTATCTTCATAACAGAAAAATATGTGTAATGGTAGATATCCTTTATTCTCAATTTCACTCAATAAATGCTGGTGTTCCCCAGGGATCAGTTTTGGCCCCAACTCTGTTCCTCATTCATATCAATGATCTCATATCTACCACTCATAATTCAATACATTCCTACGCAGATGACTCAACACTCCACAGTTCCTTCACATTTACCAATTTTTTCACCCAACCCGATCTTATAAATTCAAAAATAAACACTGCAATTTCTCTGAACCAGGACCTTTCTAGAATTAATAAATGGGGACAGAAGAATCTAGTTTCCTTTAATGCACAGAAAACCAAGTACATTCAATTTTCTAACCGACAGAATCTCACTGACTCCCATATATTTTTTAATGATGTAAATATTCCCACTTCCCCTAGTATTGACATTCTCGGTGTAACATTAACTACTAACCTGAGCTGGACACATTATGTTAGAAGCATTGCTAAGAATGCCTCTAAAAAAATGGGACTCCTGTACAGAGTTCGAGAATTCTTCACTGACGAGCAGTAGGCCGTAATATATAAAAGTTATGTGCGTTCTCAAAATGGATTACTGTTCACCTCTGTGGAGTGGTTGCAATGAGGCAGTTGGACAAAATTCAAAATAAAGCTATTAGATTAATCAATAACCCTGCAATCACACAGGACCTTCCTACATTATCCATACGAAGAAACGTTGCATCCCTTGCATTATTCTACAGATATTTTCACAGCAATTGTTCCGAGGAACTTGCTTCAATTGTGCCGCCTCTCCACATCTTTCCCCGTAGAACTAGGGCAGCTGAGAGCGCCCATGAATTTACACTTTCTCCTCCACAATGCAGAACTTCTGCTTATCAAAATGCATTTATCCCCAGAACTACTACTCTTTGGAATTCACTTCCCTCGAGTTGCTTTCCACAAACTTACAATCTACAACAGTTTAAATCCAGTTGTTACATACATTTTATGAATGGAGGATGCATTTAGGCACCTGAACCTTTTTGTTTTATCTGTGTTTTTCCTTCCTCTGTTCATTGTCTCTTTAAAAAAAAAAAAAAAAAAAAAAAAAAAAAAAAAAGGTAGAGGTCAGAACAAGGAGATGTGGAGAGGAAGTGAGGGTGATGGAAGGACTATGAGGGATGGTAGTTGTTTGGTTGTAGTGTGTCATGGGGTATACACCATGGTGAGGTGAACAGCCTGTTATTATTCTCACGTGGATTAACCTCTCCTACAGTAGACCAATCTTGGTGACTAATGATGATGATGTTGAGTAGCTAAAAGTATTTCCGACTGTAATTAGAGCAAAGAGGAACATTATGGATGGCTTAACAATATATTTTAAACCTTTTATGGAGGGTAAAACACACAGCTTTAATACAAATTTGTATGTCATATAAGGTGTGTATGACGACTTTGTTTAACTCTGAACAAGCGGGCACAATTGTCCAAAATTACCTTCATTCCCTGCTCATTTTCATGCATTAGCAATAGCCAGAGTGACATTCAATTATATATCTGTTAAAGTACGGTAATAGAGCTTTCAAATGACACCTGCATCATCTCTGCCCGACGTCTGGTTGTATTGCAACGATCTTGCAAACGAAGGAAGTTGTTAAAAAAATGAGCTGTTTTCGCTATGTGTGACGCTACAGATGTGCGAGGGAACTCTGTCACACATCAGTATGTCCCCAGAATCCATGGGCTCCGGACGAGGCCCTCCCGCGTTGCCTGCAACAGCTGGCCTCACTCCCAGGCCACATAATAGCCGGAACAACCTACCCGTCATGTGTAAAGACTGGTAGCTTGTGATTTACATCCGTTGATGTCGTAAACCAGCAAGCACAATAGGCCTCACTGAAATGTCTGTACAGTGTACGCGATAGGCCTCACGGTATACAGCCATTATAAATGTATCCAAAAAATGCCCCACAGACACTCATATGGAAGCAATATGTGATTAGGTAATATACTCATTCTCCAGTACCTCTTTCCACTCCCCTATATGTGTCTCAACCACTTTCCTCCCTCTCCTTTCCTCCTCCTCAATTATTGGCTATTATTCCTCTTATTTTTGTGATTCCTCCCTTTCTGCACATGAAATAAGGTAAGTTACACTCCCCTTTCCATCCGCTGAAGAGACTTGGAGGGCCAGTGTGCCTCAAGCACTCTTAGCAAGTAGATGTATGTTGAACGCTCTCTCTCGCCTCCATCCACCCCTTCCCGCCACATAGAGTATATAATTATGTTTTTCACTAGATATTTGTTGTTTACTTATATTTTCTGAATTTCACTGTTCATATGTTCATCATGTAAGTAAAACAAACCCACATGGAGAGGAATTAATAATATATATGGTAAATATAACACAGTCTGTCAGAATCAAAGTTTGTATTTTCACATACGCGACACAATTAAACACCTCCTTATGTACTAACAAACTGTGCTTCCATTCTGACTCCCTGCCTAGGCAAACTCTTCCATCTATGTCTATCCTCTAACGTCTTCCCTTCTTGCTGGAAGTTTGCCCTCATTCAACCTGTCCCAAAGAAGGATGACCGCTCTCAACCATCCAACTATAGTCAAATTCCTCTCATTTCTTGTATCTCTCAAGTTTTTTTTAACTATTCTTACCTCATAATTTCTTATGCATTTAATATCCCATAACCTACTCTCAGACCGCCAGTTGGGCTTCTTTAACATGGGAATGACGTAGAAGACTCTTAAGAGGTTTTGGTGGGCAAAGGCGACAAACCTCTAAGATCCAAGGCCTTAAAAAAGCCTTTTAAAAGGCCCCAGTAGCACTCAAAACAAAGGAATGTGTGAGCAAGTGAGATTATTCCCCTCCATACCCTTCCTGCACATGTGTCAAAACTCCCTCCCCCCCCATTCAATTATCACCTATTTTTCCTCTTATTCATTTGTTTATCGGTTTATTTTCCGCGGCGAGACATCAGTCTCGCCTCAGCTATCGAGAGAGGAGGGTGTTAGAGCTCATGCGGCTCTCACCTCATGACTTGACGGTCAGCAATAATTTGCTTTCTTTACCCCACAAATACTATTCCCACTTGTTTTAATGCTGTTACATGTTAATATCTTCATATTAACACCCAAAAATTGGGGTCGTTTGTAGCATCAACTACCTGCCAAGGGGTCACATTGACGGAAAACGAGCTTCATTCCATGCTCTTTTTCATGCATAAACAAGAGCCAGAGCATAATACACTACACTATTCTACTAGCCTTCCACACCAGCATTCACAGCAGTAACTCCAAAACTCATGCAAGGAGGCCATTAACACTCAAGCTGCGGCGCCCGACATATATCGGCCGAGAGAACAATGGCCACCCTTGCGGGGCCCGACAATAGTCGGAAGGGATTTTGAGCACATTATTGGCTCTGAGAGAGAGTCCACGCATTGGGAGGACGATAGGTGGGCTCTGACCGTTCGGCACGGCTCTAGTACTGCGACTGACACCACCTCTGCAACATTCCACACCCACTGCCTGTCGAGACCCGGAAAAACTGGGGAAATTACCGTATTTTAGGGTTTTTCACCTCTTGTTGCGCGATCGCTACAGGATAACCAGTAGTCATACAAGAATGATTCAGGTGTCATTGGAAAACTCTATTATCGCTCTTTCACGGATACATAATTGTATTACGCTTTGCCTCTTGTTTATGCATGAAAAAGAGCATGGAATGAAGCTCGTTTAGGGTAAATATGCCAGCCTGGCAGATAGTAGAAGTTACAAACATCCCCATCCGTAAGGGGTTAAACACCTATCTTTTGATCTCTCTATTATCTCTAATTGGGGCAGAGAAAACATTGTTACTTTAAATGCTTCCAAAACTCAATTCCTCCATCTACTCGTTGCCCTCTTCCTGAAAACTATGATCTACTCTTGGAAAGATCATATTACCACTCTTGCTAAAGCAGATTCCCAGAAGGTGGGTGTGCTCATCCGCCTCTGAGATTTCTTTACTCCTGCGCAGCTTCTAGCTCTGTACAGGGGCACAGTGCATCCATCCATTGAGTATTGTTCACATGTGTGGGGAGAATCCCTTCTTTGGGACAGGTTGAATGAGAGCAAACTTCCAGCATGAAGGGAAGACGTTAAAGGAGAGACAAAGACAAAATATTTTACCTAGGCAGGGAGTCAGCACAGAAGCACAGGTTTTTAGTACAACAAGAGAAACACCGGTCCGGACTGTACGCCTTCTTAGTGTTAAGCCCAGAGAGGGTAGAAAGTACATTTTTAATAAAGATTAGGATATTAGGCATAAGTAGGAGAGAGTGGGGTGGAGAGGGAGGAATAGCACCAGAATCATCCAAGGTGGAGTTTCTAGCAAAAGTTTGAGTGAAGAGTTTAGCTTTGTCAGAGGATGGTTGTGCCATCAGAGTGGAAAATGGGTGGGAAAGATGAGGAAGACTGTTTTTTAGAGAGGTTTTTGGCTAGATGCCAGAAAGCTTGGGAAGAGCTAGAGTTGGATAGTTCAGTGCATTTATTATTGATGAAAAGAGTGCTTGGCAAGTCGAAAAACAGATATGGCTTGATTCCGGGATGAAACATAGGAAGAATGAGATTCTTGAGTTTTAAGGCGTCGGTACCGTTTGAATGCTTCCTCCTTGTTGTGGACAGCAGTAGAACAAGCGTGAGTAAACCAAGATTTTTTTGCATAAGACAGAGAAAGAAAATGGAATGTACAATTCCATGCCCGAGAGGATTACCTTGGTAATGCGTTCAGCATTCTCTGAGGGTCCTCGGCCACGAAAGCAGAAGTCATTCTATGGGACATCAAAGAAGTACCGCCGAAGACCCTCCCAGTCGGCAGCGCCAAAGTGCCACAAGTGCCAACGGCTGGGAGGATCGGATGGCCGTACTGGAGAGATAGGACAGGTGACAGATAAGTTTATGGTCGGAGGAGCCCAAAGGATAGAAAAGATTGACAGTATAAGAGGAAGGGTTATAAGTCAGGAATAAGTCAAGAGTGTTGGGCGATCCGGGATATGGGTGGGTTGCTGGACCAGCTGCTCTAGGTCATTGAAAATAGAAAAGACGAAGGCTTATTCACCAGGTTTGTCAGCAGTAGGAGAGGAGAGCCATTGGAGATACCAGGCAGACCGGCAATGATATTAGAAAATATCATGTCATATATAGGTACACCTGTAAATTTGGGGATTCTGCAACCCAGCCTTCTTCTTATATTGGCATGACAACCATTAATTTATCACGTCGTTTGTCTTACCATTTATCTTCAGGAGCCCCTAACATCCACCATAGAGATGCACATGATGCGACCTTGAAGAGAGAGATCTATGATGAGAACACATAAATCTTAGCAATTAACCAAGATCAAGGAAGATTGCCTATCCTAGAAGCTCTATTCATAAAAGAGTTATCCCACAATTTAAATATACAAACCGAAGATGTCCAAGTAATTCCCAGCATGAAAAGAACCTTTCTTAATGAAGCAGGGAGGGCTACTGACGAACGCCATAGCAGCCAGCCAATGAGAGAGCAAAACAAGCCAACCCACGGCTAGCCAATCAGAAGCCTGAAAACTAGATCACCTTCCAGGCGAATGGTATATTAGCTCAATACCTCACAAGACACAGGAAGGACCATGGCTTCATTTTATTCCTCAGACCCCATTAACATCATGCCCACAGATATTTCCACTATGATATTTGGCCAGGTTAAATGGACTAATGTGAGGAAGGGATATGGCTTCATTACAAAAGCTGACAATGGAGCTGATGTTTTTGTCCATAAAAGCAGGATTTTCTCCCCTAATTCACAGCATGCTGTGCCTTCCCTTGGTGATGGCGAGGATGTACTCTTTAACATCATCAAGGGTACAAAAGGGGACTAAGCTGACCACATCACTGGACCTTCCTTTGTTGCTTGTCAAGGGTCCATCCATGCCTTGGAGAAGAAGAAGAAGAAGAGAAAAAGGAGGTGGAAAAAAGAGATCTAGACTACTCACCAGCAGGCTCTGGCCAGCCATATCGTGACACATCTATGGCCATTGCTCTTGCTGGTGGGACCAGAAAATCCTACAAGAGTATCTCCCTGCCCTTCTGAAGTCTAATAACCTTCTATAAATCTCTCAATGTTCCAGTCCAACCGACAAGTCTGGCCACTTGTGTTGATCCCTACCCAAGCCCTCAGGAAGCAGAATCAGCACCACAAGCCTCGGCTGCTTCTGCTAAGCCTCTCAATCGCTCCACCTTTAATAATAATAATAATAATAAACGGTTTATTAAAGAATGGCAGCCTCATGAGCTGAAAATACACATTTTACAATTTAGTGGATGAACATGAGATGTACAGATATGAGGATGGTAAGCTTAGTTTACAAACAAAATAAATAAATACAATAATGATGCATGTGCAGAATACAAATTATCATAAAATAACCATGAGAGTAAGTGATATACAGTACACATACACATTTATTTACTTACTCATATACAGAACATACGTATATACACGTACGTGAGCACATACATATACATACATATGTAGGAACATAAGAACATGCAGTAAGTGTGCACATGTCCGTATACACAAACGCTCACGTATGCACACAAACATACATACATACAGAAACTGTTTTGGTAAGGTCAGGTAAGGAGGGTGCGGGTACTACAATGGGAGGTTAATCCTCGGTAGTGTAGGTGTGTGTGTGTGTGTGTGTGTGTGTGTGTGTGTGTGTGTGTGTGTGTGTGTGAGACAGAAGGCGAAATATGGAAGAGCTGGGCGTTCTATTGTTAAGGGTGGAAATACATGGATGAAGATACGCGAACACTTAATAATAGAGAATGCTTATGCATAGATTTATAATCAGAAGTTGCGCTAGTGAGCAATATGTTCTCGCTCATATGTACGTATATTTATATACATATGTGCATATGACCATATAAATATAAATACACGTACAGTACATATATATATTATATACCTTATATTCTCAACCGGGCTCGAACCATTGACAGCACGTACACACAGACATACATATACATAAATATATGCACATTACATGCATATATGCTCTTCTCTTATCCTACCTGATACTCTCAGCCTTGGCTCGAACCACAAACAGTATACACTATACACATATATATATACATAAATAACGCATACATACATACACATATATGCACACATACATACACATATACTGCACATACATAGATACATATATACACATATACATAAACAAACTCAAGCAAATACATACATAATTATATTCTAATACACACACGCACACACACTTATGCATATATTATTAAAGGTGGGCGCGTATATATGGTGTGACAGACCGTTATTACACATTATTAATAATATTAACAATGGTTGGGATAGGACTATTTTTATATCTGTCAGTTCTTGCTCTTATTGGTTGGAGTGTGTTGAAATGACGAGCTGCACGTGTAGGTCTAGGGGCGTCTGGTGGAAGTAAGTTTCTGTGTCGAGGGTGAACAAGCAGCTTAGATGCAAACTGTTTGAGTGTGTTGTAGTGGTGGGTTGAAAGTGCAGGTATGCTAAGGGTGGTGAGAGCTTCCTCGTACCCTGGATATGTGCCACCCAGGATGATCCTGCATGCCCTCCTCTGAACTCTCTCCAGTTGACGTTGTTGTGTTAGGGTTAGAGAGGAGGACCAGGCGGGAGAGGCGTAGGTGAGCTTAGGGAGTATGAAGGTGTTATATATACTCTTCAGCTCATTTTCCGGCGCCCCCAGGGATCTCAACCGCCTTAGCATAAATAACTTGTAAGTGGCGGTCCTGACTGTGGTAGTTACATGTTTCTTCCAGTTCAGTTTGTTGTCCACAGTGATTCCGAGGAGTTTGGTGGACTCAACAAGCTGAAGGGGATGAGGACCAATTGTGACTTTGTGGGTGCCGGCCCGTCCAAGCCTAATCCTCTGCCGCCACCCTCTCCCGGCTCATCATCACCCAGAGGCCCTTCCACCAAGCATCTCCAAACCACCTTCCAGCTCCAAACCACCTTCAGAATCATCCACCCATCGCAGCCAAGACAAACCTGCATCTCTCACCGCTCTTTGAACTGTTTTCACAGTACCCAAAGCCACTCTCCACTCCTGCTGCAGATGCCTGCCCAAAGACCACCACAACTGCCAGTCCGACACCAAAGATAAGATCAAAGAAAAGACCATAAGTCTCTCAGCCTGACTCCTGCCTTCCTCGCCTTTCCAGATGCTGTTGCTCGTGTGCTAATCCACTATCAATACAATCCCACGCATGCTAAGTCAAGTCCCGGCACCTTTTCCTCCCACTAAAATTTACCTTCCACCCTTTAAAACAACTCATCACCCTAACCTTGTTTCGCTTCCTCACTTGACTGTAAATTTTTCACTTACTTACTTTAATAATTCTCATTCACATCCCTGCTACTGAAGAAGCACCAAGAGGTACAAAAACGCATTCTAGCTAAGTACTATGTTCATACAACCCTATAGTACCACCCAAAACTACTTTTCGAGAGATCATCAGACAAGTTCCAATGGAAGGCAAAAATGCTCTCAGAAAAAGAGAAAAGATAAATAAGAAGCTCTGCAACAACCAACTTGCCATAACTTTGAATGAAATATGCTTGAGAAAATATCCTGCTCGAAACCATATTAGTTAACCACATTATTACTTGGTTCTGCTAATTAATAACCATCAGCTTACTGTGGGGCTCACCTGCAGACTTTAACAAACCTTCACACGTCAGGGGAGGCTGGTAATGAGCTCTTCATATTTTCTTCCTGCTTCATAATTATATTTCACACACACACATATGTGAAAAGAGTTGAAATTAACACAGATATATGAAAAATATAGAGAGACAGTCAAACACCCACCCCAAGGCAAAATAGAGAGGCAGATGGACTTCATCAGGCCACAGCCATCCGCCATAATCGGTTTTCTGTTATAACTGTGGCAAATCGGCTATCTCTATAATACCTGGGGTAGAGCGTTTGCCCTAAAAGAAAAAGTAGTATAGTACTAATGAAATAGTCAAAATCAGGGGGTTGACAAATTCGGGAAGTCAATTTTGTAGTCAGAAGTAGAGTAGACAAAATCAGTTAGTTCAAATTGGGGAGGTCACATTTTGTTGTCGGATATCGAAGAAGAAATCCATTAACTACGTCAAAAAGTATTGAAACATATTTAGCATGAGATAAAGTGAGAGCTCTGGGAGGCAGGGGACGCTCAACCCCCACTCTGACTGGATCAGCCCATCTCCTTGGCATCAACATTCTGGTAATAATACGTCGACATATTCAGTAGATGCAGTGTGTGGCAAATTAAATGACGTCATCATTATTAGCTGAGATGCTCTTCACAAATTAACTCATATCATCTCTAGCAGTTCTAAGATGGTGTTTCTTGAAATATGTCACTTGTTATAATAGTTTTTAATTTATTATAGTTAGAATATCTAATTGGTAGTTTGTTAAAATTTCTTTTTAAGAGGTATATTTCATATCCTTGTTTCAACAATTGTCTAATAAGGATCTTACAAGCCTCTAAAAAGTCTTCATATTTCGAACACACTCTACTATAGCGTATTATTTGGGAAGTAAAAACACCATAGCTTTGTCTTTTGGGGATATTTCCGCAAAGAAAGGGAAAGTTAACTATATGAAATTTGAAATCTGTTCGTTTGTCATAAAAATTTGTTACACATTTCTTATCAATTACTTCAATTTGTATATCGAGGAATGAAGCTTTCTTATCGGAGTCATTTTCTTTATTTAAAATAAGCTCCTCAGGGTAGATGTCTGTCTTAATTTTATCAAATATGTCGCCACTGTTGAACAATATTATATCATCAATATATCTTGAAGACTTGCTTATTTGTTTGCATGTTCCGTATTTAGTAAGAGTGTTTTCTTGCATATAAAAGAACTCGTAATAATGAAGAAATAGATTGGCAAACACACATGTATACCCGGTATGAGTACAAACACATATTGAAAGTATTGCTATTTATATAGTAAGTATTTTATGCAGTAAAGTCCTTTTAACTAACACTTTCAGTATACCATATCAAATCGGTACCAGTTGATTAATTTTACCTATTATTATATTATTTTGATATACTGTACATGGAATGGATATGAGCGAGTAAATGTGTTAATTGAGACACAATTTATCCCTCTGATTACTCAACATACTTACTAAGCTGTATAAAGTCTACGACAGTTAGCAGGAATAACAAGAACATAAAATATAAAAATTAACTCAACGGTTAAGCATGATTGTGAATGATTGTCTGAACAACAATGAAACACCAGATTAGTATATAGACTTCTTAGATGCTGCAAGGATTATTATATAATTAATGTCTGGATTGCCGTGCAAGGTTTGTGTCTTTATAAAAACAAAAACTGTCCCGCCCCACAAATTCCTCTTCAAGTAAATCTTGATCGATCCAGTAATATCCACCGAGTTCCAAAGTTTGGCGTTTCTTCCGTGAACGTAAGAGGAATTTGTCTGCTCTCTTGGCCAAAATAAATTTCGTCAAAGTGAGATGATTTTTACATCTTGTTTGGTCCTGGGTCAACGGGTGAGTAGTGAGTAAATGGCTGAATATAATTATAAACTTAAATAAGTACATTATAAACTGACATACATTTCGTACTACAAAGTAGAGCAATACGCAAAAAAGGGGTACTAGTGATTAAATAGACAAATATAAATAGTACTTAAAACCCCTTCAGCATACGATGACATTATATTTATTTTGCACAAGACGATTAATACCAGTTTACAAGATAATCATGTAAGAACCAAGGAGTCATTGAGACACTGAAGGTATCAATGTTATTCTGTATTTAGTTATTTTGTTATAAAATGCGTAAGATAACATGAATATGATAATATAAAGAACACAGATATCTAACACATGTTTAGTTTCAAGGGACACTTAATATTGATTGCTATACATTGTATTTAATCAATTAAATTATGTTGTACTATGCTCCAATAATACAAGCATGCATTATCCTCGAAATATTTAAGATAAGTAAGAATCTATTTGGCAATAATACGTAGGTAAACACTAAAGAAACATTATGTAATTGTAGGAGTATATTGTTTCGTTGCAATGCAATTAATATGTTATTTTACAGTATAACATCGATAAAACATATTCAAGTATGTATTTTTACTACCAAACTGATCAAAGGAAATATTCCCAATATGTTGGGTTTCTCTCTCCAATCATTTTCTAAAAGAGACAATCTTCACACAAGCCGACTCATAAACATAATTTAATTGATTGTTGTTTGATTTCCTACGTAATCAGTTAATGAATAATATTTATCAAATGAGCCGCAAGTTGGAAACTACCCTGGAGTACAGTATCACGAAAAATGGAAATGGAGGAAATAAATATGTTTTCGTTTTACGTTTCTGTGTATTGTTAGAGAGTGAAAATGTTCTCTAGATGCTAGTAAAACAAGAAACCGGGTCACAGAGAGGTTGTTTAATATATTGGTCATATTTGAATATGATCCACAGTCTGCTGGAATGGTCCACCGACAAAAAATAAAAACTCTTTTAGGATTTAATCATCATGATTCAATAGTAAACCAAAATGTCTAAATGTTCTAATATCTCGTATCACATAAAGAGTGTCCACATTATAGGTTTGACTCCTGTAAGGAGATAAAGAAAACCTAATATTTAGTAGTGGCCCCGTAATCATTGACGAACATGCCTATTACATAAGGCATCCTCTTCAAACACTAATCCGCCGTAGTTTGAATCTACCGCGCAGAGCATTTAAAAACTGAGGAGCCTTCATCATGAGCGCACGCGACCTCACTCATGGCTTCAGTCATTATGAATTGGGTTCTCACTACGAAAAAACTTCGTAAAAAATAAAAACAAAAAGAAAATAAGAATAACTATCCAATAAGCTTTCCATCATATCGTGGATGTACTTGTGTGGATTTCTGACCAGATGCTGAATCAGGCGTCATTCCTCCTTCACTGACATATCAAGTAAACCAAATTCCTTAATACATCAATGAATGGGAAGGGGACGGTCGGGAGGGCCCCAGTCGTCAATGATTACGGGGCCACTACTAAATATTAGGTTTTCTTTATCTCCTTACAGGAGTCAAACCTATAATTTATTAGTGGCCCCTCCATCATTGACGAACATGCCTGATATCTAAGACTGGAGGGGGACATTCGTAATCATATCATAACTCTAGAAAAGCAGATAATAAAAAACAACCACATAGTATTCTTACTTTTTGAAAAATGTATTTAATACGGCGTAGGCCGGAAATATACAAGAAAAAGGGGTTCAGGCAGGTGCGTGCTTCAAAGAAGCCTGCCCGACAAAAATGGGTAACCCTGAAGATTCTGAACACAGATCTGTAGTTACAAAAGGCACCCCACTCAACGAGTGGTGACAAAAATAATAAGTTATAAGTTTATATGTGCACATCATAAACCCCAAAATACATGTGGAGATCAATTGCCAATGAACTCCATTGAACTAATATTACATTGCTTTCGCAGCTAAAACTACTATAACAACACCGTTGTTTTGTACTAAACCTTGTACTAGCACAAATTCTCGCAGAGAAATTTTCATATCACATTTTAACCTTAAATTGTATCACAGCTCTCATACTCCGGCGGGGTCTAGGGTGTCCTATGTCAACTGACTGCACCCCCCCCCCCCCCCCTTCCGTGAAAATAAACATAAGTGACTGCAGGGCCACCTAGACCCTCTGCCTTAAAGCTATACATGGTAAGGAAGGTTTGTCTAGAGCAACTGACAAGTATCTAGAGAGAAACGTATGATTAGACGCCCACAACTGTGTGGACGCAATATCTTCAACTGAAAAGTTTTTCAGGAAACGTAAAGAGGCCGCCCACTTGCGTAAATCGTGGGCCCTACCCTCAACGCCGGGATTACTCTCTTTAATGACTTCTACCAGAAGAGAGGCTAATCGCCGTTTAAGTAAGCGTTTACCCGTACTCGCTACCCATAAAGCACCTTGGGGGTTATGAGGAGCTATTCTCAAATATTTGGTTAGAGCTTGCACTGGACATAAATTATGATGCACCTTTCCCCTTTTTAACGCCGGCACCGTGAACTCAGAAAACACGTGTGCACTATGCTCATTCTTGGCTACAAACGCCGGGGAGGGTGCAATGGAAATTGAATCATTAAGTCTACCAAACCTAAGACAATTAGGTGTGTTGCTCATCGCCGCCAGCTCAGACACTCTGTTTCCGGTGGCCAAAGCCAAAAGGAAAACTGCCTTCTTTAAGATTAAAGCAAAGTCTGCAGTATTTTGATACTAAAGACAAAGCTTTGTCCAGAGACCAAGTAGGCATGAGCTGACGGGGAGGTGGGCGGAGTTTAAAACACGCTCTCATAAATCCTGTTTCCTCCGCCACCGGTATGGATAGACCTGTAAGGTCGAAAAAGGGCACTCTAATCGCAGTTAAGTGATTCTTCAAAGTAACCACAGATAAACGTTTCTGCTCAAACAGATAGTTCAAGTAATTACAAACCAATGCCACTGAGGGTACAGTTTGTTCCGTTCTAACAATCCAAGAAGTAAAAGCTTTCCAATGAGATTGATATTGTCGCTTAGTAGACTGAGTATATTGATTGAGCAATTTATTGGTCACATCCCTACCGTATGGTGCTAGCCACTTGGCCTCCTGAATGTCCATAATGCAAAAGTCAGCGAGGTCGCTAGGTTGCCAATCGTGTCTAAGTGGAAGTACCCGACCGGGAGCGATACCGGGTCCGGGCACCACATTATTAATTGCTGGTACCACACCTGCGCCGGCCACAGGGGCGCGATTAGCGAGACTAAGCCTCGATAAACTCGTAGTTTGTTCACTACGTGGCACATTAGTGACGCATCTGGCGGCGGAAACAGATAGATGGAGTTCCATCTGTTCCAGTCTGTCACTAGGGCGTCTGGCCCCCCTGCCGGCGTTATCGCCCGGCGGGTGAGGTATAGAGGGAGCTTGTGAGTCTCCTCGGACGCAAAAAGATCCACTTGTGGATGGGAGAGCTCCGCAATCATTAGGTCGAAAATGGGTTGCTTGAGCTCCCATTCTACTGTCGTGCTCTGTCTCCGGGACAGCGCGTCTGCCCAGACGTTCGCTACGCCTGGGAGATAAGATGCGTGAAGATAAATATCTAGACTGCTGGCTAGAACAAAAATCTCTTCCGACACGAGTAGCAACTTCCTTGACCTCGTTGACCCTTGTTTCTGAATACAGTGAACTGCATTCAGATTGTCCATTCTGAAGGCCACCGACTTGCCCCGTAACGCCGGGCCATGAGCCTGAAGGAAATACAAGGGGACTAGTAACTCTTTGACATTTATGTGAGAGATTTCTAAGTGGGACCAAAGTCCCTGACCCTGGTGCCCCTGATTTGACTGAAATCCCCACCCTATGGTGCCTGACGCATCCGTGTCTACCCATACCGTTGGAGGAGGAGAGGTCCATGACATGATTGAGTGCAATGTTTCCCTCTTCGCCCAGACCGCTAGTATGGTGTGGATTAATTTTGGTATGGGCCATAATTTTCCCGCCGGTAAGAGTGGGAAATATTTGTTGCCTTCCAATATTAATCGTTTTACTTTCAACCGGCCCAACTTGACAGTTAGCTGAATCCAGTTGAGAGAGCCGACCAGAGACTCCCAGACTCTTCGTGTCGTAGTCAGACTGTGAAGAAACCTGAACAGTTTCCTGCGAAACCTGTTGCGATTGTCCACACTCTGACTCAGAGTGAGAGCGGCGGTGTCCCAGACCAGCCCTATCCACTGAATTACTCTTGAGGGAACAAGGTTTGACTTTACCAGATTTACCTTGAAGCCTAGAGTTTTGACATGATTTAAAATTATATTGATATGTTTTATGCATAATTGTTGTGTCTCTGCCACCACCAGCCAGTCGTCTAGATACCACAACACTATATGACACTCTGATTCCCTGTTTTAACAACGGCATCAGGGCTTGCCGGACTAGTTTCGTGAATAATCGAGGTGCTAGGTTCAAACCGAACGGCATCCTCTGAAAAACAAAATTTTGGTGCCTGATCCTCAAGGCCAGAAACGTTTGAAATCTTTTGTTGACCGACACGTGCCAATAGGCGTCTGTCAGGTCTAGGGAACACATCCAGCCTCCCGGCGGAAGTGTTAGCCTGATTTGATGAACTGTTAACATTCTGAAAGACTCGTTGTAAATGTGAAGATTCAGATAAGACAGGTCTACGACCGGCCTCATCTGAACACTGTCCCGTTTGGGAACCAAAAACAGTTTTGACGTGAATACAGGGTAATCTGGAGGGACCGGGATGATGACATTCTTGGCAATCATCTCCTGGACCAGCGACTCCACCTCTAATGAAACACAATTTGCCGTTGTCGGCTGACGTAAGCGAGGTCGCCGGAGCCACTGCCAAGTGATGCCTTTGCGTGCCACCATCCGTGCCCAGGTTTTTAACGGCCATGCTTGGTGACACGTTCGGAACGACCCAGTTAGCAGACAAGGGTTCGCCGGCTGTACTTCCCTCGGTTCCTCCGGCTCTAAGACAGGCACTGGGAGTGAGAGAGACTTTAGTTTTTTGATGGTGGGTTTGGTGGTGTTGGACGCTTCGCCGGCTGGCTGGTGTGGGCCGAAGACTGGCCCTGCCCCGGCTTATACTGGCCGCGTCCCCTCTGTCCTGAAAACCCTCTCTGTCTATGCCTGAACTGACCCAGGGGGGATTGGGAGGACTTAGGCGGAAGAAACGGCTTAGAACCCCCTGGCTGAGCTTTAGTAGGAGGCTTAGGTTTGGGGAAGTTAAATGCAGGTTTCTTAGCCTGTGCGGGACTGTGCTTCACGGCCTGTGCCATGTTAAACACTGTTCGCCATACATCAGGGGACATTAAAGAAGGAGTAAGTACTGGGGACATTACCACCTGGTTAGCAATGCGATCAGGCAGCTTGCGAACTAATGACATCCTAAGATCCTGTCGTGCTCGCACCGCCTCAAGTAAGGCTGTGCGTATGTCACCTAAGGATTGAATCGACGACTGAAGAATCAGACGCCGGGATAACTCAACTGATCTTCGAGCATCCGCGTCTGCGATTGCCTGAGTAGACCTGAGTAAAGACTTAGCCACCTGTTGAGAAACTATGTACTGTGAAAACAGGCGGAAAGCTTTTCCCCTTAGCCTAAATTCTCTGTCTAGGTGAGAAGGGGTAGGGGTAGTGAATGGTTCCTTTAGTTCACAAAGATTAATCTTAGGGGCAGCTAGAAAAGAAAATAAAGCTGACGGAACTCCGCCGGCAGAACCTACCGGCATGGAGAACCATGAATGTGTATCCTGAGGGATCTGGTGGGAAGATTTAGAAGTGAAAGTGGTTGCAAAGTTTTGAGCCTCTACCTCCCAATCCACCCAAGGTCCTGGTCCCAACTGTCCCACCTTCAACACTGGATTAGCTGTCTCGTCTGTGACGGTCTGTAAATCTAGTTCAGGAGTAAGAGCCGACAGAGCCTTAATATCATTAAACCCATCCAGCTTAGACCAGTCTGAAAAAAGTTTTGAAGCTGAGGCAGGGGGTAAAGCAGGCTTAGATGCATAAACAAAATAATCCTGATGATAATAACTAGGTATAGCCTTGATATTTACGTCCAAAACATTACCCAAGGCATCCAATGCCCTTAATTTCTTTGACTTATTTCCCTGGATAAACCACTCACGTGGTACCGGGAGTTCCGCTGACAAGGTAGGCTGGGCAAGCTCTGGCTTAGAGGGGTTCAAAGGAACCCATTACTCGTCTGGCCCATAAAGCAGGGGCATAGCTACCTTTCTAAGAGGCGCTTTGTCTAGAGGGGGTGGATTAACATCCGTAATGACCCTGACATTTGACGTAGTGAATGCCGCCGTAGCTGGCTTAGAGCTCCCTGCCGGTGACAGAGTAGGAGGGTTAGGAATCTTAGATAAATCGATTGACGTTATCAGAGGCCGTACCGCAGAACTTGTCAAGGGAGCCCCCAAGTCCATTGTGGGGTTTTCTCGTTGTTGATTAAAGAATTTAGATAGAGCATGAGTAAGTAACCCATCAATTTCTTGTGCTGTAACAAACTGGTTAGATGCAGAACTTTCAGGTGAATCAGTATTATCATGGGCGGCGTCCAGGCCTGAGCCTGACCCTTGTCCATCCCTATCTGAAATTATTGACACTTCATCTTGTTCCTCCCGATCCTCCTGAGAAGACCCCGCCGAGGCAGGGGCACCTTGTTTCCAAGATAAGTCAGGGATAGAGGATGGGGTCGCCGCGTCCCTGTGGACATCGGCTACTGTGTGACTCGTATGAGTCGGACGTGGATGGTCAGACCCTGGCTGAGCAAACCGCCAAACACCGAGGCTCTGGCCTACGCTCTCTTGAGAGTCTGAAACATTCTCAATTATTGAATTTCCTGAACTTTCCGTTTCTAGGGTTAAAATATCAATAGGTAAATCTTGTTTAGGGACAGGCGCTTCACTATACTCTGAGGCTGTAACAGAAACATTTTCAGGTGTAGAGGTACGATGAGATGCACTAGACTTAGGAGAATGTCGAGAGGACTTCCTATGGGAATCCTTTTTGGAGGATTTGTGGCTACGGTGTGACCGCGAACTAGACCTAGGTTTGGAAGAATCACCACCATGACCACTGGGGGAAGCTTCAGTCTTACACTTCTTACTAGCCGGGGAAGAGGCCCGACTTGAAGACTGCTGTCTGAGAGGTGACCTTGACCTCGATCCCGCCTGCGACGAGGAGGTGGCTGCCGGGGGAGTAGGCTCTCTCGGGCGTTTAGACGTATCCACAGACGATACAGAACCCTGGCTAGTCTCTGTCGGCTTAAAACCCGTTACTCTAGAGGTACGTTTAGGGGGAGGGTGCTCTGACAGCAACTTATCCCAAAGTGGGACGTTGTCACATTGAAGTGACTTATGTGCGACAATGGTAGTGTAGGCCGACATTTGTTGTCTGACCTCTCTCAACGCTACCGCCGCGGTCTTGTCATTGTCACACAGGACTTTATTGGCTAATTGGGAGCAAAAGGAACAATTAAGTGTAACCCAGAGACCCCTTGAACGGTCTAGACATCTAACACACCTTATGCAAAGGGTATGCGCAAAAATTGGGATACCCGCGCAAGTAGGGGTAATGCACAGGGCAAAAACTGGGGCCACAGTAGCCATGACAGAGACTGGTGTGAGGAAACTACCGCCGGGTCTGTATTGGTCCGCCGGAGCTCAGCTCTGGAAAAATAAAGAAAAATTTCCAGGAATTAATGCTCATAAGGTTAACCCAAGTGTTCGCATACAAGTGTTAATAACCCGCCGGGTAACGGGATGCAAAGACACAGCTAACACATCTCGCTACGCGGCGGGGTGTAAAGAGGCTAAACAAATCTTCTTAGCTAAAGAACATGAAGAATACCCTCTGATATAATGGTCCAGTATGGCACTTATAGTCTGTAGGAGGTGGTGACTGTCTCAAGATTCAATTTTGTAACAAAGCCCCCCTCATAAAGACGCCGGCCCTTGAAATATTTTTGTAGAATAGCCCAGGGCAGGAATATACGAGATCTGATTTTTTAACGAATTGTCCCAAACGATCGTCGTAAAAATAGAAGGCGGCGATACTGAAAGTATCACCCAATTAAGGTTAATCGAAATTGAATTTGTTTATAAATTCCTTAGTTCCTCCACTTAGGGGCACCCGCCGGGTGTGGGAATCAATTTGGTTAAACCTCACTGAACCTTCAATTGCCGTAAGAGTAAAGGCAGCGATACACAGAGTATCACTCAAATGGATTGGTTAACTATATGAGACCTAAGTCGTTTATCCCACCCTGCTCAGGTGCACCCGCCGGGTGAGAAGTCTAAAAGTTAACCCCACAAGTTCCTGACCCCACTTCTTTGTAAAAGATCGCCGGGGAGGAACGCCTAAACAACAGCTAGGTTTTCCATGTGGTTGTCGTAAACCAGGTAGAAAAACCTATAAAAACGAGTGTTCTCAAGAACGTCGTTTTTTATGTATATATATATATGTAAGGATGGGTACAGCCATCCCGCCGGGAATTTAAAGGAGGCCTGAAACCAGGCACCCACAGAGACGCAGTCCTGGAGAGCCACAGACACCTCCCCACGCCGGGGAACCAGCCAGAGTTAAAAACCACGTGTGGCCCAACACTGCTCATCGGTCAGGATTTTTCATGGTGAAACCGAGAAAAAACCCGCCGGAAGGCAAACCCCACCCTGAACAGACACCATCTGAACAATACGACACGAGGAGAGACACGCACGACTAACCAAGGTCACAACATAATCCGTGGAATTAGCCAATACACAACTAAACCAGGAAACAATTATAGTCCGAGGAATTAGCCAATACACAACTAAAACCCGGATACACATGACACAGTAGGGCATATTTATAAAATAAATAATAACACTAGACATGTGGCAAAGCTACGAGCGGCTGGCTAGGCCTAGGTAGAGGCCATGAAAATAGTTGAAATATAAACACACACTGGAATATCACAACAGGAACCACCGCCAACACACCACCGTAGCGATAACTTCCCACCTCGGGAAGCCTGACACGGACCCAGAAAAAACTTCACTAAGTGAAGAAAAATACGCTGGGAACGTCAGCAAACACACAGCTTACCTCATCAGAAGGATAAAAGGCAGCAATAATTAACGCGTAATGAAAGCCGCCTGCATCACCAACTAACACAACTGTGAAAAGTTCACGTGTCCACAACAGGACCACGAGGGTACATCCGAAATAGATGCCCCATACACACGACCCAAAATACACTGCACTGCGGGCAACCAGCCCAGGACACTCCTGCTACGCCTATCCTAACCTTACTCGATACATCCTAGAGTAAACAAATGAGAAAAAACTCACTAGGGACGCAACGAATGCGGAACCAGCGGAGCCTGAAAGGTACGTCCGGGCAGGCTGAGCGCAGAGCAAAGAAGGAGGAATGACGCCTGATTCAGCGTCTGGTCAGAAATCCACACAAGTACATCCACGATATGATGGAAAGCTTATTGGATAGTTATTCTTATTTTCTTTTTGTTTTTATTTTTTACGAAGTTTTTTCGTAGTGAGAACCCAATTCATAATGACTGAAGCCATGAGTGAGGTCGCGTGCGCTCATGATGAAGGCTCCTCAGTTTTTAAATGCTCTGCGCGGTAGATTCAAACTACGGCGGATTAGTGTTTGAAGAGGATGCCTTATGTAATAGGCATGTTCGTCAATGATGGAGGGGCCACTAATAAATATACTGTTGTTTCTATTGCCACAAACATTTCCAAATACTTATCACCAGGGTCTCCAGTTTTACGTTTAATCCGCCACTACTACTGCGTCATCGAAATACACTAAATTCATCCATTCTGAATGTTTTGCATGTCCATTCCATTACCATTCTATTTAGCCATCTTTCTACTCCATATAATGACAAATTAAACAGTCATGAAGATGTCTTTGCCGCAGTTCCTGCTCCCCTTTCACATTCATACATCACATCCATTCCTTCATCACTCATATATTTGCACAAACCCGTCTAGAAAATACAAGCTGTGGCCTTACATTTTGAAAATTTCCCAAATTTAATCGAAGGTTCTCATTAAATGTTAACCTAAATATATATACTATGGAGATATGGTTGTTGTGACGGAGGGTTCATAATGGTCCAGGATTTGTGTCACCAGTAGTTGACCCACAACTGGTAATATTCTTTCTTATCCTAACTCTTAGTAACTCTCCTGACAGGACTCTGGTGAGACCTTCTCTATTGCGCTAGACATGTTGAAGCTTTCGATAGAGCCTGGCACAAATATCCATATTTCCTTCGGTTTCCATCTCTCCATATATGCCTTTATCTCTAATTTCCTTTCTGGTCGTTCCATAGCTGCGGTTGTGGACGGCCATCGCTCACTTCCTCAATCTATCAGCTTCGATGTTCATAAGGGTTCTGTCCTGTTTCCAGTTTGTTTTCTAATATGCATTAATGATCTCCTCAACTGCACTTCCAGTCCTATCCAGTCATATGCTGATCACTCAAACTTACTTTGTTCAACTAGTTTTCCACAATGATCCAGCATTCAAACACTCCAAATCTTACGTGGTAAAGCCATAGCACTCTTATCTTCTGATCTTTCAATGATCTCCGATTGGGGCTGACAAATATATATACATATATATATATATATATTTTTTTTTCTTCTATATTCCAACTTACTTCCTCTCGGGAATAGGCTGAGAGCCTTAACATTCACCGCTTTACAATGAACAGTGAAGCCCGTGAGGTCTTGTTCCAGTCTAGGGAGTGAGACATGTGAAGCACGTAGAGTACAACAAGCACCTGCCATATTGCCTTCACATGAGGCACGGTGCTCACTCATGGCCCAAAACGACCCCATCTCTGAAGCCACCTCGTTCCCGTGCTTCACTGTCTCACCCCCTGCACTCGGACTCTCACACTTACACACACACAACGCCACCTGTTGAGCAGATAACTCACCAGGCATTGCACCCCTATAGCATATTTTGAATATGGGAATATTCATACAGTGCTATTTAATCAGGGAACAATGAGGGTATTTTATTGACGTTTCGGTGGGCTTGTGGTAATGTACTGATACTAGGTACAGCACAAATTCCATCCCAATAATATCTTCCCATTGATACATCGGGATTTGAACCCGGGACCTTTGGATTACCAGGCCAGTGGCAAGACCACTCCACCACACCTCCCCTTCAATACTTCCAAAACCCAATGTTTCCTTCTTTCTACCTGTTACTATCTTCAACATGAAGTTCACTTATTCTTCAACAATACATCAATTAATCAACCATCTTCGCTCAGTATTCTTGGTGTTTGGTTTGTTTCCTGACCTACCCTGAAAAGATTATATTAGCACTTTTGCTAAAAAAGCTTCCCAAAAGTTAGGTGTGCTCAACCATCTCTGTGGGTTCCTTCCCCCCACACACCTACTTGTTCTGTGCACAATGCACCAATGTATCAATTATTGTTTGCATGTATGGGGAGGTTCCACCCATACCGTACTCTCAAAAAGGTAGAGTCAACAGCATTTCTTCTCATCAACTCACTTGTACTAGTTCCTTACAATCTCATTCGACATGCTGCTAATGTTGCACTTCTGTAACTATTCGATTGTTTTCACAACAATCATTGTTCTTCAGAGTCCTCTCAATGCATACCTTCTTACTTTACAGAAGTGGGAGGCACCCACCTTTCAACACAATCCCACTATTTTGTTTAGCTCTACATCCTCAAAATTATCAAATGTTCTGTCTTTCTATAATATAACAACTGAATTCCCTCGATCCATCTTTCCTTTATCCTATGACTTAGACTGATTTCAATTGTCCGAGTCAAGTTATTTTGACCTAAATGTCCCTTGAAATTGACTCTCTCTCTCTGCGATGTTGCAGACATCGAATGACAGTCATGTGAGACTTTCTAATTGTTCGCAGGTAATTATCCTCCAACCCCCTCACCCCTTGTTTGCTGATATATAAATTGCATTTGCGAGGACCAAAACCATTCTCACCTAGAACTTCGAACGTACTTGTAAAGGCTCAGCAATGTCTATGCAGGACATACGTGATTTGAATTAATTTTCGAATACTGGATATTAATCTAATCATGTTCAAATTCCCACCGCACTATGGTAGCCTAATGTTTAAGTGAGAGGAAAGAATATTCATGGGGCACAGATCATATGCTGTAGAACGGCCTCGCTACGAAATATCACTGAACCTACTGATAATCTATTTCTTATTAATTTCACCACAACACCAAACACCTCCAATGAAATAAATGAAAGCATATATGTGATCCACCAGGATTCGAACCCGGGTTATCACACAGATATTTTTTAGACACCTTAACCATTACACCACCAAGACGGTTAAAGGTTTATGCACACGCCTATGACTTATTATCCATTCTCGAATACTGGATATTAATTTAATCATGTTCATATTCTTACCGCACTATGGTAGCCTAATGTTTAAATGAGAGGACATAATATTCATGGGGCACAGAATATATAGAACGGCCTCGCTACAAAATATCTCTGAACCTACTGATAATCTATTTTTTATTAGTTTCACCACAACACCCAACACCTCTAATGAAATTAATGAAAGCATATATGTGACCCACCAGGATTCGAACCCGGTTTATCACACAGGGATTTTTAGACACCTTAACCAGTACACCACCAAGACGGTTAAAGGTTTATGCACATGCCTACGACTTATTATCCTTTCTCGAATAATTTATATTAATCTAATCATGTTCATATTCCCACCACACTATGGTAGTAAATCAGCGGCAGCTATTGTTGGCTGATTTATATGCGCAAGTGAAGGAGTACAAAAAAGTACAAAGGAAATCAAGCAACAATAGGTCTTGCGACCCCTCTAAGCTACTTGTCCTCCAAAATAACTAAGGATTAAGTGTCTAATCAGTGGTTTCGAAATTTGGAAAGGGAACTACTGCCCTGGAACTAACAAGGAGGAGTAGGAGTAGGCAATGGAGAAGAAAAGGAAGAAGCAAAAATAGCGGTCAGTATGGACGAGGCCGTGGCTTCTACGGCGAGAGAAATTTAGGTGTAAGAGAACCTAATGAAGGAAATGGAAGCACATGATCGTGCAGACTTCAAATGCTTTATGAGAATGGACCCAGCCATCTTCAGAGAGATCTTTCAAAAAGTGAAACCATTGAAAACCAAGAAAGACACATCTATGAGGACAGCACATCCTCCTGGGTTACTTTTGGTTGTGACGATTCGATACCTTGCAACAGTGGACAGCTATAAGAGTCTACAATACGGTTTCAGGATAGCACACAACACTATTTCATAAATTGTGCCAGAGTGTGTGAGGTCATTGTACATGTGTATATGGATGAAGTGGTTAATTGTCCAATCACATCTGAAGAGTGGAAGGAACTTGGATTGTTTAAGAAGTAGTATTAGTGTTTTTCCTGAACCCCCTTCAATTTAAGTTTAGCCCCATTAGTTTTCAAATTTGAGGATTTGTGCCCATTTTGTCGTCAATATTAAGATCTTCCGTGCTGCCAACACAACCGCAAAAAACTCTTGCACATCCTTACACACAGAAACGAATCACACACATTTCTATCTCTCTTATTTATCAATACTTACATTTTATATGTGGTCTCTATGAAATGTATGTGGTCTCTATGAAATTTGTGAATCATTTCTGATTTAATGGGCTAAATACAATTATTTTCCACTAGCACACAATGAGCAAAATTACACAAGTCAATTAAAATATGTTATACAAAAAATTCCCCAATTGTTTAATATCTCAGCCAAGCTCACTCACAAGTGAAAGCGATCGATATGTATGCAACAATATAGGATTCCGATTTAATTTAATTTTCTGAAACGATAAGTTGTCAACACCTAACGTTCAGCTTAGACAGAAGATGAGGTAAAAGTCTATGTTTTACTCTTTTGTCATAATAATTATATAGGGCCCCCTGCTGAAGTGAGATAAGTGACAGGCGGCGGCATGTCACTTACCTCACTTCATATTATTGTAATGGTACAATAATATTGTTTACAATTCCATGGCATTAAAAACTAAACAGTGATTCAAAAACATCAAAAAACAAATAATGCTGTCAATAAATAAGGGAGATAATTAGATACAGGAGATAAATGCAGTACATTGATGGGAGGGAATGGGGAAATGTTTTTAAGCGATAATATATGACATGATCAACACTTTGTCATGCTTTTTCTTTTCTGTATTATATGTTTTCTATTTATTTGTACTCTCTATGTATTTATTTCCTGGGCGAAAAAAATAAATATATATATATACCGTATATACTGTATATATATATATATATATATAATTATTATATATATATATATATATATTAATTGACACATCTTTGCTTTAGTTCCTGTGTTATATAATCATGGTCTGTAAAGTAAATTATCCGAACGTGCGTGAGTTTACGGTACTCGATACAGGGTCACACTGCCCCGATACAGAGCACATTCACATAATCTCCCTTCAATCTCCTCCAAGAACCGCAACAATCAACCACCACCTACCAGAACAAACTATCACAACCAACATAACCATAACCAAACTACCACAATTACCATCAAGCTACCACCACCACTACCCATCAACCACAACTACCAAACTACCACAAACACGACCACCACCAAACTACCACCACAACCACACACTATCTCCACCAACTACCAACCACAATCACCTTATACACTAAAAACAACCATGACTATCACAACTACCACTACGGTTATACACCACCACCACCATACACCATCACCTCGGCCATGTACCACCACTACCACCACCACAATCACAACCACAACCACCAACATCACATTCTTGTGTAAATCGCCATTGGCAAGTCGTGGGATAACCGTCTTATATGTTGCCGATTTTTGCCGATTAATTTGCCGACTAATCTTATGTCTCGGCAAATCGTCTTACGACGGGTACAATTAGTCCAGCAACCCACTCATATGCTTGATCGCTTCGGAGATCAGCCCAACATTCTAGACTTATTTCTAACCTCTAACCCTTCTGCTTATACTATAAATCTGTTCTCTCCTTTGGGCTCCTCTGACCAAAAACTTATCTCTGTCTTATCTCCTCCTAGCCAGCGGCGCTTGTGGCACTTTGGCGCTGCCGACTGGGAGGTTCTTTGGCAGTACTTCTTTGATTTCCCATGGAATGACTTTTGCTTCCGTGGCAGAGGACCCTCGGAGAATGGTGAACACATTAACGAGGTAATCCTCTCGGGCATGGAAGCATACATTTCATTTTCTTTCTATCAGACTATTGTAAACAAATCTTGGTTTACTCAAGCTTGTCCTATTACTGTCCGCAATAAGGAGGAAGCATTCAAATAGTACCGTCGCCTTCAATCTTAAGAATATCATACTTCATATGTATCTGCCCGGAATCAAGCCAAATTTGTTCTTCGACTCGCCAAACATTCTTTCATCAATAATAAATGCACTGAACTATCCGACTCTAGCTCTTCCCAAGCCATCTGGCATCTAGCCAAAACCCTCTCCAACAATTTTTCTTCTTCATATTTCCCTCCTCTTTTCCGGTCTGACGGCACCCCTGTCACTTCTTCTGCTGACAAAGCTGAACTCTTCACTCAAACTTTTGCTAGAAACTCCACCTTGGATGATTGCGGTGCTGTTCCTCCCTCTCCATCCCCCTCTTTCCTACTTATGCCTAATATCATAATCTCTTCCAAGGATGAACTTTTCACCCTCTCTGGGTATAATACTAAGAAGGCATACAGGCTGGATGATGTTCCTCCGGTTGTACTAAAAAACTGTGCTTCCGTGCTGACTCCCTGCCTAGGCAAACTCTTCTGTCTGTCTCTCCTCTAACGCCGTCCCTGCTTGCTGTAAGTTCTCTCTCATTCAACCTGTCCCAATGAAGGGCGACCACTCTCAACCCTCCAAATACCATCCAATTGCTCTCATTTTCTAAAGTTCTTGAAACTATTTTTACCTTAACATTTCTTAAACATTTATCTTCCCATAACCTACTCTCCGAGCGCCAGTATGGCTTCCTTAAGGGCCGCTCTTATGGTGATCTTCTTTCTTATTTACTATCTCATGGTCAGCCTCCATTCGGGACTTTGATACAACTATTTCTGTTGTGCTAGGCATATCAAAGGCCTTCGATAGAGTCTACCCTCCTACGGTTTTTATCCCTCCATCTGTACTTTTGTCTCTAATTTCCTTTCCGCCCGTTCTATAGCTGTGGTTGTGGATGGTCACCATTCACTTCCTCAACCCTTCAACTCCGGTGCTCCTCAGGGTTCCGTCTCCAATTCTCTTCCTATTTTTTATTAACCCACTGAGCACCAGGCAATATATGTAATATAAATGTACACTCCAGTACCGGCAGGTTGTCATAACAAATGCTTTTCCAGAAAACACCTAGAATGGGTTAGAAATGTAGGAAAAATCACAAAAAAACAATCCTCATTAAGGGGTCCTACGGGGCGCCCAAAAGTCGGAATTAACATGGGAAAATGGGTGGCAAAAACGTGCAAATGCAAGTTTTTGCGCACTCACGCACACACAGCTGGACTTTAAGGTTTTTCAACCATCGGCATTGTTGCGTGGGATACTTACGCAGTTCCCATACACAGGTGCCATAGGACCGGAGTAATTAACCGCGACGCACCCTATGCGGCGCTGGGGTTTAGCGTTACATACATTGCTGATACACGTGCGTCGCTGGTACTCGCGGGGTTAACGATCTTCTCAACTGCACCTCCAGCCCCATTCACTCATATGCTGATGATTCTACATTACACTATTCAACTAGCCTTCCTCATAACCACTCACAGCAGGAACTCAATAACTCACGTATGGAGGCCATAGAACACATATCTTCTGATCTTTCTACTATCTCTAACTGGGACAGAGAAAACCTTGTTACTTTCAATGCTGCCAAAACTCAATTTCTCCAACTGTCTACTCGTCGCCCCCTTCCAAATAACTATGACCTACTCTTCAACGACATACAAATTAACCCTTCATCTTCTCTTAATATACTTGGTGTCTCTCTTTTCTTCTGATCTCTCTTGGAAAGATCATATTATCACTCTAGCTAAAACAGGTTCCCAGAGGATCGTCTCACATAACACTTTTAGACAAAGTAGAAAAGAAAACGTTCCGTCTCAATAACTCACGTCCACTCACCAATGTTCTGCAGTCGCTCTCTCTTCGCCACAATGTTGCATCTCTCTCACTATTCTACCGCTATTGCAATGATCAGTGTTCCTCAGAGTTCTCACAGTGTATACCACCCCCTCTTCATAGAGCACGTAGCACCGGTGATGCAACGCAATCCCACCTCTAATCTGTGCAGCTCTCCATCCCAAGAATGAAACGTTATTCTCAATCTTTCTTCTATTCAACAGCTGAGCTCTGGAACTATTTCACAGAATCAGTCTTTCCCTCTTCCTATTACTTAAATTGCTTCAACCTCCGTGTGTCCAGGCATTTTGGCTCGAACGTCACTTGATTTTGGCTAGCAAGAAGAGAAGACGTTAGAGGAGAGATAGAGACGGAAGAGCTTGCCTGGGCAGGGCAACAGCACAGAAGCACAGTTTGTTAGTACAACAAGGGAACACCACCTGGTCCGTACGCCTTCATAGTATTAAGCCCAGCGAGGGTGGAAAGTCCATCCTTTGACAAGATTATGATGTTAGGCATAAATAGGAGAGAGGGGGGTGGAGAGGGAGGAATAGCACTGGAATCATCCAGCTATGCCATTCTCCTGTGTCAATCCTTCACTGAGCTTGGTATAGCCACCTTTCCACTGACGTATTAAGGGCCGGAGAAAAAGCGACTCATGTCCCAATTCTCGACCAAATTGGTGTATTTGGCGGGAGCGCGGTGTAAAGTAGTCCCTCCTAGTCGGCGCAAAATCTCAAGGTTCCTGAGACTGCGAGACGCACTGTGAGCTAGCTGTGTAAGTTTTGAAAATTATATATTTTACAACCCCTAAGGTTGCCGACAAAATTGGGGCTTCTCATGGTCGTTAGGATAACGTAAAATGCGTAATGACAACGGCGTGGCATCCTCATGCGTGGTGTCACTGCGCAACGACACGCGGCAGCATCACAGTGATGCGGCATGGAAACTTCTTAATTTTTACGGGCGATCACAGACCCTTTCTTAACTTCATAAAATTGTGAAAATGTACCTGATCTGAAATCAAATACAAAATGACATCACTGGTACTTTGAGCTACCCCAGATCCTTCCTAAACTCTATAAAATTGTCTAATAGTGTCCACATTTTGATAAAAATAACGTGACCGGTACAGAAAGGTTTAACCAATCGTTCCCTGGCCTTGATAGGTCATTAATCCTCTCAATATTCATCAATGAGGAACTTTTAGGACCACCTTCTACCTAATGCTTAGTCCCTGTATTTTTGAGATATTAAGACATTCGCTCCATTAATTTGTTGATGTTAAGACCTTTTTATGCTACTAAGATGTCAATTTTTTTGTCAGGCGATCGATAACGAGCCTACAATTTACAATGAACTGTCCTTCAGCCAGGGCATTTTTCTACCGAAAAATGCACATGTTTATCTCGAAAGGAGGTCTTGGGGGTATTTTTTGTTATTTAAGGAGGAAACTAAATAATAGAGTAAAATAAAATAAAATACAATACATTGATTATATAAATACATAAATAAATAACAACCTCCCCTTAAACATATGAGAGCATCATAACTATAATGTGCCCAGTACAGTCTTTAGGATGTTATTCAGTCATAAAGTATTACATGGGATTTTCCTTCTATAGAAGTATTTTATTTTATTTGTGCACGCTTTTCTTCGAGCTCCTTCAGTGCCAGGACGATTTCTAAATATGCAAACAACTTTTTTTCCTGCAATGCCAGTTCCAATGATAACAGCTCCATCGTTAGGCTGCCGGCGCACCCAAACCAATGTTAAACCGCGTTACGCTGCCATTACGCCCACCGCACGCCGTTAACATGGCGTGTAATCTCCATTAGTCGTATCAACAACGGAAATGGCGTGTTACTGTCTTCATTAAAATTGGGTCAGCGAGAAGTCTTCCCAATTTGAGAAGACTTTATCCCTACTGTACCAGATGGTATTACCATAAACGTACCCTTCAGTACCAAGCAGTGTGGCCAAAATGGATTCAGAGGCAAGATAGAACAACCTCCCACCTCAAAAGTTTGTGAAACACTAGTCCATCCAGCTTATAGAGGCTTGCAACCAAGCTGTTGAAAAGAAGAAAGATTGGGAATATAGTTTTACTCTTGGGTTGGAGAGTTGCACAGAGTAGGGGTGGGATTGTGTTGCAAGACGGGTGCTATGTACTCTATGTAGAGGAGGTGGTATACTCTGAGAAAGCTCTGACAAACTGATTTTTGTATAGTATAGTGGTAGAACAGTGAGAGAGGTGCAACACTGCAGCGAAGAGAGATATTGCAGATAATTGGTGGGTGGATGTCAGTCAATGAGACAAAAGATATTATTTTCTACTTTGTCAAGATGTGCTGTGTGAGGGGGTAGTGCTCGTATTCCCCCATATTATATTACAGTAGTTTAAAATGCTTAGCATGAGAGATTGTACAATAATTTTCAGGGTTTCTTTGTCAAAAAAGTCCTTGATCATCACACACCAAAGTCTTCCACCACCACCATTATCCACAACACTATATCTTAACCAACAATTATCTCTTCCTTTCCACCATCACCATCACTGACTCTACCCCTTTCACCTCCCTCCATCAATGTTGTCGCAATTTGTTAACCCAATATAAATATTTTGTTATTTGTATATTGTTTTTTATTTATTTATTATTTTTTACATTGGGTTACCGAATTGCAACAACTGTGAACGTGGGGGGAGCTGCACGTAGGGGTGGACCTAGAATGATGTGGGCTCGGGTACTCCGGTCCGATCTCAAAATAAAGAACTTGACAACTGAGGCAGCCCTTGACAGGGCCGCCTGGAAAGCCACCATTTTGGACGTGACACTGTAACCACAGTCTCTGTAGACAAAATGATCTTTACAACTTTATGTATGTATGTATGTATGTAATGTAATCATACAATTCCACGATATATCAAACGAATAACCCAGCATATAAATAAATGGAACTGGAATGATGTCGGTATGCATTAGCTCTCACCCGGCTCCAGTTTTCAGTCCAGGAAAAATTATTACTGGGAGTATTTTGAGCCGCAGTGTTTTGTGTTTCGGGGAGACTACACTCGGAATTAATATCAGTTATATTTTTTATGTCTTGAACTTAGTAAAGTCCTGGTGGTCGAAGCTGGGAACACGATGGGATGAAGGAGATATCACAAGAGAGGCAGAGTTATATACCCTATTCACTTAACCTTCAAGGTAAGTTAATTAATGCAACAGATAGACTGGTTATAGTGGGATATTTTACAGGTCTGTCTGTCACACAGACTGAACAGGTAATTTGTTATACCTGTCGTGGTCGATCTGTTAACCTTTCTAGTACCACACAACAGTAACACTACTTCTCTGGTCACTCACACTTATAAACTCACTCACAAATGTTTGTGTCGTGGACTTTGTTGTGTTTTTTAGTATGTAAATAATGTATATGTATTCAGCCGGATTCTTCTGTATGCACTGTATAATACGTTTTGAATTATTATCCATGTTATGCAAAATTATTCAAGTGTTAATACATGAAAGTGGTGATAATTGCATGCCTTAATGAAGCAATACAAGATGACTAGCTGCAACAATGTCATTAATGTTTGTTTTCAGTTATGTCACAGCAAGTGATCATCAACAATCCTCAAATCAACTAGAATATAAGTAAAAGTTCAGGTGGTTTATGTAGGTATCTCAAGTGCGTGAAGGCTGGTCTTGTCCAGAATTAACCTATTCGCGGCGTGACTCCGATTTGTTAAACGTAGTGTGGGGCGAAGATATTGCATTAATTTCTGACAAAAATCGTCATCCGATAATCCGATTATCAGATAATTATCGTTATTACTTATTCATATGCGCCTATTTTATGTTTAATATGAAGATAGTTACATGTTACAACAATAAAACAAGTGGGAATAGTATTTGGGGGGCGACAAACACGAAATATTACCGAGCGGTTCATTCATGAAGTTGACAGAGAGAGAAACTGCACCCTCCCTTCACGAGCGGGCCAGTCTCTCTCTCTCTCCTCCCTCCACACCCCTCCCTTTCGATCTTGAAACCTACCCGGGAGTTTTGGCGCCATAAATAAACCGATAATCACAGGAATAAGAGAAAAATAGGTGATAATTGAGGGGGGGGGGGGAGACAAGGAGGGAAGGGGGGAATTTGGACACATTTGGAGGAGTGACAGGATGTATGGAAATTAATTATCTCACATATTTACACATTCCTGTGTTTTGAGTGACAGTGGGATGTTTGGAAAGGCTTTTTTTAGGCCATGGCTCATGTGAGGACGCTCGCCCTCCTAGGGTTCAGACTCATATGAGGACGCTCGCCGTTCCTGGGATAAGTTTGGCATCCTTGAGTTAACCTTAGACGTTTCTATCTGCCTCTTTTACTGTACTACATTTCCTACTTTGGGGGCGGTAGGCTAGGAATCCACTTCCCCTTGTAAAATTTATCTACAAGACGAGACGGCAAAGGGGCTAGGGAAAGTGGCCCTGAACCCGAAGTATTGGAACTGTAAATGTTGTTTCTCTTCGGGCTCTGTCTCAAGTCCGCCACCCTCCAGCTATACCTATGGGGTATGTGCCTGAGCATATACATACATACAATACATGCATCTCAAGAGTAGTAACCTCGGGAGTAAAATATGGTTGCACCTGGAGAGATGCACAATCACTTATGATCGTGACTGTACATTATCATTCAAAGCTGTATATATTGCATATTTGTACCCATATTTAATCGAAATATAATTTATATCTATTGTCGTGTCGTGAGAGGAGAAGGCTGTCATAAGACATTTCAGGCTGAAAAGAAAAATAGCTGAGAAAAGGGAGAGGTGGAAAAGTATAGTAATAAGAGGAAAGGAGCCATAGATTGTTATGTTTGATCAAAATAAGAGACGTGGGAACATAAATATACAGCGAGATAATAAAGGTAGGAGGAAGGGGAACATTTGATGTATGAGGGGGGAGGTTTGCCAAAATGGGGAAGGGTGTGTGTGTGTGTTGTTGCTTTCACAAAAGTGGTAAAACAAAATTACCGGTATATAGCAATTACTATAAGCGACACATACACACCCTAACTCACTGTTCTCTCTCTCTCTCTCTCTGTTCCTCACCCAAACACACACACACACGTATTACACGATCACTTAATACAAAACGATTAAACATGAATGAAGTAACATATTCTCAGCAAGTAGCCCAACACTGGCCTGCAACGAGATAGTGACGCTGACTGACAGACTCTACTGGTATAATTTTCTGAATTAATCCCATGTTAATGATCTCCTACATCCCCGTGAAAGATACAGATGAAGATCAGAATAATTGTACCGTTATCATGTTTCGATACAATTACAATATATGTTATTTATGTTTTCTTATATTTGTTCTGTAATGAGAGAATAATATGATTTACTTATTGATATATTAATGCAACTTTGTTCAGTATAGTTGACGCACAAATGTATTTAATCCCTTCAATCACACAATGATTTATAACTTCATTAAAGCAATATGCAAAATGTCTTGTTGACTAAAACATTAACATCACATATGTACTATAACCAGATATTTGGAAGCGTGCGACGCCTATTGAACTAGAACGTCTGTCGAAATACTTTATATGCTCCACAAACTATCGCCAGATATTGTGCTGTCTTTCTAAAATGATATCAAAGGGCGAATTGTAAAGGGTTGGTTTGTCACAGACAAAGGTATAACACAGCACATACAGTACAATACACCAACACAACATATAGAGGAATACATATCAACAGATAATAATTAAATGTGGCAACGTGTGACAATAAGTAGTAGCAGTACAGTTTCCTGCACATTAACAAGTTACGTTCCTCTCTGGTATTAAACAGCTGCATAAGCTGCATGAATTATAACTGCTGCACAGCAAGGAACTCTCCTAATTCAATAATACTATATCTGATTTCACATATTATGTTATTAGAGAGGAATACAACTTGTGCAGGGAACTGTACAAGTCACATAATTTATATATATATATATATATATATATATATATATATATATATAAAGTGTTTATATAACTGGTGATAACGCAATAACTATGTCAGGTTACATTAGTAAATTAGGTGAAATATATGGTCAACATTGTTGTTACTAAAAATACAAGTGTAATATTTCATAAACAAAACATGATGTAGCAACATGTAACGTGATCATTATATAATAACAGACCTATAAGAGACAATAACGAAATAAATGGCACATATTAACCAAGCATGACTAAGCAATAAGTAATTATACAACACAACGTAAAAAAAACGACATGAACACAATACATCACATAATAACTAAGGATGACGAAAGAACAGGCAACAGAGTAATATGAAGAAAACAAAACGGAATACACCACAGCAGGACACAGGAATCACCAGTAGGTAACAACACAATATAATCCATTAATACAAGAAACATTACACAACACACAACAACCATGATCATATACGTATCCAAGAATCCTTAGAAAACAGAACACCATAAGCAACATTAGCAAATAAGATAACATAGGCAATGCTATAATCCTTCAGTTTAATGTTAACAAAGACATGCTAACACATAACAAAAATACAGAACAACACATAACTGCCAATTATATATATATATTAACAAAATTAATTAAAGCCATTAAGCATTAAGAGCAACAACACATAATCTACAATAAGACACATTCATCACAACACCATGTAGAGTCAATCAGAATAGGCCATGAGGCCCCTAGATGAATAGTAATACAGTGACTTGAGTATTTTATTCAGTGTAGTACCGGTAAATATTATATATAAATCGACGAAACCGATACTATCTGATTCAACTTTATGAATGAGTCTATTATGAAAATGTTTACTATTGACTCGGTTTTGGAATTGTGACTTTAGTAAATGTCAATGTAGCTCCTGAGTGTTGTCATTGAAACATAACCAATATTGTGTTAGAATATAGTTGGCTGCTGATTTGTCGACTATAAATGCGCAGCTTTGGTGATTGTCTACCACGAGGTTTGACAACATTATAAATTGACTTAATTAGCCACATTAATTAGCTAACATTACTTGATTAATTAAATAGTATGCGTCCAAATAAGAGAAATCAACGTATTGCCAGAGGCATGGTTACATTTCTAAAATATAATAAATTATTTTATGGTTTATACACAGAATCTTCAACTAATGTACAGTATATAAATCTTTATATGTTTAGGATGCAGATTGCCGGACCACACCTTTAACCCGCTGGACCCCAGCGATGCACGTTATGCGTCGCTTATGTATGTAACATACAGTCCCAGTGACGCAGCACATGCGTCCGCAATTCCGCCCTTATTTACTCCTGTCGTATGGCACCTAGAGGGTCCAAATTTCTACTTTATTATGTGGCGGAATGAAAGCAGTAGCTGGCAAGTGACGCGCGGGACAACGCCAGTTTACACCCTTACCTCGCGAGTATTACACTATGTCTGACCGTTTTCTTAGCCACCCAAGCAAGGGTGTTAGTGTTGAACAAGCCCTTGCAATGCTGGATGAGAGTATTGAAGATGATAGTGACACTGAAGCATGTGATGATAATTCAGGGGACGAGTATCACCAATTGCTGATAGAGATAGAGGAGATGAGAGAAGAGCACCCCATTGTTCCCATCGCTCGTTGCAGTGTCACATCTGCTGCGCGTGGGGGGAGGGTGTCTCACGCCTCCACTGGGTGTCTCTTGACCCACTCTAACCCACTGTTTGGACACTTGATCCTCAGTGTTTTGGAGGACAAGCAGCCTAGAAGGGTCACTAGACCTGTTGTTGCTTGATTTTCTTTGTACTCCTTTGTACTCCTTTGTACTCCTTTGTACACTGCTCCCCAGGACATTATTGACTCGCCAACAAGTGCGGAAGAGGAGGAGGATGACCCAGACCCCATGGCTTTCGTCAAAGTACTTGCAGGTCATCGTAGGAATGAGAAGAGACCAGCTGAGGATAATGATAGGCAAAGTATTTAATTGTGGACTCTAACTTATTTGGACACCTTTAGCACAGGTGTAATTTCTCCTCTGCAACACGTGAATTCTCCCCCACGCCTGTCTTCACCAACACCTCCCACTGTCTCCCCACTAAAAGCTGCAACCCCTAACACATTCTATTGATTACGCATGGGTGCAGCTATCTTGGCAACACAGCCATTGTCTTCCTCAGACGAAACAAATGAGGAAATGCCTGCCATAGAAACATCTCCTCCACGTTACCACCCACGCCGCCTGTTCACCCCCCTATCAGCGAGGGATGACTCAGCGCATCCTCAGCCTCGCCACCCTATGCCACAACCAGCATATTCCTCTCCTGCCTACTCACCACCACCCCCCGACCCACTGCATAACTTCCCCATCAGGCGTTCTGTGTCGCCTCAATCTGAGACCTCCCACAGCCACAACACATCACAGCTACCTCAGACCCCACCATGATGCCCTACCGGGCAATGTAGGCGTGGGCATGTACCTTCTCGTGGGCGTGCCACCCGCTGCCAAAGGGCATCGAAGGTGTCCCTGGTACGATGCCGCAGCAATGAATCAAGATCCAGGTCCGCAAAAACGTAAAGAGGCAGGACGACCTCCTCCCGCCCTGGTGATGACCACTCTTCTGACGACAGCGGCGATGAAGGCGACGAAGGTGCTGCCGATAAACCAGAGTGGAATTGGGTGGATGGGGAAAATTTTGTGCCCACACAATATAAATTTGTGGGTGCGAGGGATGCCGGAGCTGCGATCCCCAACCGAGGCCGAGAAACTACCAGACTTGCTATTTTCCTGCAGTTTTTCACAGCTAACCTTCTTGTACCTGATTGTTGACCAGACGAACTTGTATAACTACCATTTCATTGCTGGGAAAGAGTATTCGAAACTCTCTGCCCGACTATCATGGCAAACTCTTGCAGCCCAAAAAATGAATTCGTTCCTGGCCATTGTCATTCTGATGGGGGTGACAAAGAAATCTTTGATCAAGAATCCGAACCCCCATCTTTGGACAAATCATGAGTAGGAATAGGTTCTCGGCCAGATGGGGAATCTCCACATCATTGATAGCCTGGCAAGCCACACACAAAACCAGGACCAACCCAGGGCTATGAAGGACCCGATGGAGAGACTGCATTTTGTTTGTATCTATCGATAACTTTCGATGTGTAATATCTCTGTATTTATAAATACTCACCCCGAACGTCATAGAATACAATAGTCTTATTATTGCCTGACGAATACGTCCTGTCATTTATGAAAACATCAACTGAAACACCTTGTATAATAATATACACAGTATATATACAGTATGTATATATATACCGGTTTATATATATATGATATTTTATTTTTTATTTCTTTAAGGCATACAAGGTTAAAAGAAGAAGCTGTATCTGCATTCAAAATTGTATTATTCAGGGTTTCAATATTTCTAATCAATCTTCTTTGAGGTTCAGTAAGAAGGTGAATAAGGTTTGCAAAGTTCATGGTGATCCGACGTTTTGCCAGACATCTAGCATTTTCAAGGAATTATTAAACTACTCAATACTACAGGTATATATACATATTCGAAGATCAGGGGGCGAAGAGTGGGCGGGGCTACTGTGCGCTTGGACGCCTGCCATTGGTTGCGGGTAGCCTTCTCGCAAGTCGCTCACTGTATCTGGTCTGGGGGTGGGTGAAGTCAATGCTTAGTCATTGCGGGTTAAGGGAGGGTGGTGGGGGGAAAGGTAGTGGTCTTTTATTGCTCATGCCTGGTGGTGGAGAGTGAGCCGACGTGACAGACGAGTCTGTGTCATACCAATATAGGAATGGGGCCCACTGTCCCCATTGTTACAGGTGTGCTGGTATACCACATGGTCGTCATTCATCGGGCTCTTAATGGAAGTAGGTCTGTTTCGGAGTACAAGGTTGGAGGTCTTGGGTGATTTGTAGTAAATTATTAATTTAATTTTGTTGCCAGGGCTGGTGGATAGGACATGTTTGTTGATGATTTCTCTCATGATGGTTTCGTTGGTTTTGTGGTCAGAGGACATGTAAATTCGGTAGAAAATCTTGATGTCATCTGAGGAGTTGGTGTTGGGGGAATTTTGATTATACCACTTTTCTAGGTGGTGGTTAATGGTACTGGAGACATCGGAATTGGAGTACCCATTATTAACCAGCACTTGGGAGAGTCTTTCAAGTTCCTGGTGGGTGTCTCCTCAGGTGGTGCAGTGGGAGAGGGCTCTCCTGACGTAGGCTGAGATAGTAGATAGGAGGTATCGACAGGGGCATTCACTATCACCGTTGAGGCAGTGGCCGCTGTTAGTGGGTTTGGTATATACCGTGGTTTTAAAGCCAATGTCGTTCAGGGATACAAAAAGGTCGAGGAAGAGTAGTTGTCCGATGGTGGATATTTCGTAAGTGAAATTGAGTCCGGAGGCGGCCATGAAACACTGCTGGAGTTCCTAAAGTTCGCTGAGATCCTTCACCTGCACAATAATGTCATCGACGTATCTACAGTAGATAGCAGGCCGGTGAGCAGCTAGGAGTTCCTCTTCGATTATTCCCATGAAGAAGTTGGACTCACAGTGGGCTGCCCATCGCCACGCCATCTATCTGGTGATACATGTTACCCCGGGGGCAGAGGAAGGGAGCCTCCTTGGTACATAATTCCAGCAGCGTCTTCAGGGCCTTCTCCAGGATGTAGAGGTTGGGTGTGTCAGGGCAGTGGTATATCCGATGTAGAATCATGTTTATGGTCCTGTCCAAGGGCACGTTAGTGAACAGGCTTTCTACGTCGAGCGAGGCGATGGTGTGGTCGTTAATCAGGGGGGCGTCTCGCAAAATGTCTAAGAAGTCGTTGGCAGAATTCAGCTTGTATCGACAGGGCACGTAGGGGGTGAGAAGGTTGTTCAGGGCCTTGGCGATCTGGTAAGTGGCAGTGGGGATCTGGGAAATGATGGGGCCGAAGGGGTTACCAGATTTACGGGATTTTATGGTGCCATAGGCATATCCTGGGGAGAATTCACCAATAAGTTTTATAAGGTGAATCCCTCCTTCTTTGGCATTGTTGTTGGTGATGGTGGTGTTGGCTTTCCGTTTGATTTCATCTGTCGGGTTGCGGGTGATCCTTTTGAACTTATTCTGGTCACTTAAGATGCTATCCATTTTTTGTAGGTATTCCTCCTTACCATGGATCATGAGGAAGGAGGCTTTGTCGGCGCGTTGGATGATGATGTTGGGGTTCTCTGTTAATAGTTTGGCTGCTTGGAAGTGGTGTTTATTGAGGAGTTTGCTTTGGTGTGATCCCCTGGTCTTGGCCGCTTCTGCTAGTAGAGTGGGTTGTAGGGCGGAAGTGGTGGTGACCTTGCCGTCCTTCTGTAGTCTCAGGATGTCGTCAAGGAGGAATTCAGTTTCGAGTCGTTTTTGGTGAGGTCAAGGTTTGGAAATATAGTGGCAGTTAAGGCCCTTATTTAGGAGGTATCCTTAATCATGGGTCAAACTGGTGTTGGTGAGGTTTATGTACCCTTTAGAGGGTTTAGGAAGTGTTATGCTTCCGCCGTATAGACGTGAAAGTTTTTTGATGGTCGTGTTCTCTATTTTCCGTCCGTGTTGTTCGTGGAGTTGTTGGAGTGCTTGGTTGTTCTCTGCATTGAGGCGGTCTGAAGAGGCCTCTTCTTCCCATTTCCGTAGAAGGGCGTCGCGCTAATGTCGTAGGTTGTTGGCAGTCTCTTGTTTTTCAATAATTTCTTCTCTCACCAGTTCTTCTCGAAACTGGCAGGTACTATTACGATGTCTGGAATTCTCGTTGTGTAGTTTTATGTTGGTAAAGCAAGGTAATACATTTTGTTTAAGGCATACAAGATTAAAAGAAGAAGCTGTATCTGCATTCAAATTTGTATTATTCAGGGTTTCAATATTTATAATCAATGTTCTTTGAGGTTCAGTAAGAAGGTGAATAAGGTTTGCAAAGTTCGTGGTGATCCGACTTTTCGCTAGACATCTAGCATTTTCAAGGAATGATTAAACTACTCAATACTACAGGTATATACTGTATACATTTTCGAAGATCAGGGGGCGAAGGGTCGGCGGGACTGCTGCGCGTTCGGACGCCTGCCATTGGTTGCGGGTAGCCTTCTCGCAAGTCGCTCACTGTATCGTTACAAGGGATATATCAATGTGTTACCAGGATATAATACACAGAGTATTCACTAACATGTATCATTACAAGGGATATAGTAATGTGTCACCAGGATATAATACACATAGTATACACTAATATGTATCATTACAAGGGATATATCAATGTGTCACCAGGATATAATACACAGAGTATACACTAACATGTATCATTACAAGGGATATATCAATGTGTCACCAGGATATAATACACAGAGTATACACTAACATGAATCATTACAAGGGATATATCAATGTGTCACCAGGATATAATACACAGAGTATACACTAACATGTATCATTACAAGGGATATATCAATGTGTCACCAGGATATAATACACAGAGTATACACTAACATGTATCATTACAAGGGATATATCAATGTGTCACCAGGATATAATACACAGAGTATACACTAACATGTATCATTACAAGGGATATATCAATGTGTCACCAAGATATAATACACAGAGTAAACACTAACATGTATCATTACAAGGGATATATCAATGTGTCACCAGGATATAATACACAGAGTATACACTAACATGTATCATTACAAGGGATATATCAATGTGTCACCAGGATATAATACACAGAGTAAACACTAACATGTATCATTACAAGGGATATATCAATGTGTCACCAGGATATAATACACAGAGTATACACTAACATGTATCATTACAAGGGATATATCAATGTGTCACCAGGATATAATACACAGAGTATACACTAACATGTATCATTACAAGGGATATATCAATGTGTCACCAGGATATAATACACAGAGTATACACTAACATGTATCATTACAAGGGATATATCAATGTGTCACCAGGATATAATACACAGAGTATACACTAACATGTATCATTACAAGGGATATATCAATGTGTCACCAGGATATAATACACAGAGTATACACTAACATGTATCATTACAAGGGATATATCAATGTGTCACCAGGATATAATACACAGAGTATACACTAACATGTATCATTACAAGGGATATATCAATGTGTCACCAGGATATAATACACAGAGTATACACTAACATGTATCATTACAAGGGATATATCAATGTGTCACCAGGATATAATACACAGAGTATACACTAACATGTATCATTACAAGGGATATATCAATGTGTCACCAGGATATAATACACAGAGTATACACTAACATGTATCATTACAAGGGATATATCAATGTGTCACCAGGATATAATACACAGAGTATACACTAACATGTATCATTACAAGGGATATATCAATGTGTCACCAGGATATAATACATAGAGTATACACTAACATGTATCATTACAAGGGATATATCAATGTGTCATCAGGATATAATACAGAGTATACACTAACATGTATCATTACAAGGGATATATCAATGTGTCACCAGGATATAATACACAGAGTATACACTAACATGTATCATTACAAGGGATATATCAATGTGTCACCAGGATATAATACACAGAGTATACACTAACATGTATCATTACAAGGGATATATCAATGTGTCACCAGGATATAATACACAGAGTATACACTAACATGTATCATTACAAGGGATATATCAATGTGTCACCAGGATATAATACACAGAGTATACACTAACATGTATCATTACAAGGGATATATCAATGTGTCACCAGGATATAATACACAGAGTATACACTAACATGTATCATTACAAGGGATATATCAATGTGTCACCAGGATATAATACACAGAGTATACACTAACATGTATCATTACAAGGGATATATCAATGTGTCACCAGGATATAATACACAGAGTATACACTAACATGTATCATTACAAGGGATATATCAATGTGTCACCAGGATATAATACACAGAGTATACACTAACATGTATCATTACAAGGGATATATCAATGTGTCACCAGGATATAATACACAGAGTATACACTAACATGTATCATTACAAGGGATATATCAATGTGTCACCAGGATATAATACACAGAGTATACACTAACATGTATCATTACAAGGGATATATCAATGTGTCACCAGGATATAATACACAGAGTATACACTAACATGTATCATTACAAGGGATATATCAATGTGTCACCAGGATATAATACACAGAGTATACACTAACATGTATCATTACAAGGGATATATCAATGTGTCACCAGGATATAATACACAGAGTATACACTAACATGTATCATTACAAGGGATATATCAATGTGTCACCAGGATATAATACACAGAGTATACACTAACATGTATCATTACAAGGGATATATCAATGTGTCACCAGGATATAATACACAGAGTATACACTAACATGTATCATTACAAGGGATATATCAATGTGTCACCAGGATATAATACACAGAGTATACACTAACATGTATCATTACAAGGGATATATCAATGTGTCACCAGGATATAATACACAGAGTATACACTAACATGTATCATTACAAGGGATATATCAATGTGTCACCAGGATATAATACACAGAGTATACACTAACATGTATCATTACAAGGGATATATCAATGTGTCACCAGGATATAATACACAGAGTATACACTAACATGTATCATTACAAGGGATATATCAATGTGTCACCAGGATATAATACACAGAGTATACACTAACATGTATCATTACAAGGGATATATCAATGTGTCACCAGGATATAATACACAGAGTATACACTAACATGTATCATTACAAGGGATATCAATGTGTCACCAGGATATAATACACAGAGTATACACTAACATGTATCATTACAAGGGATATATCAATGTGTCACCAGGATATAATACACAGAGTATACACTAACATGTATCATTACAAGGGATATATCAATGTGTCACCAGGATATAATACACAGAGTATACACTAACATGTATCATTACAAGGGATATATCAATGTGTCACCAGGATATAATACACAGAGTATACACTAACATGTATCATTACAAGGGATATATCAATGTGTCACCAGGATATAATACACAGAGTATACACTAACATGTATCATTACAAGGGATATATCAATGTGTCACCAGGATATAATACACAGAGTATACACTAACATGTATCATTACAAGGGATATATCAATGTGTCACCAGGATATAATACACAGAGTATACACTAACATGTATCATTACAAGGGATATATCAATGTGTCACCAGGATATAATACACAGAGTATACACTAACATGTATCATTACAAGGGATATATCAATGTGTCACCAGGATTTAATACACAGAGTATACACTAACATGTATCATTTCAAGGGATATATCAATGTGTCACCAGGATATAATACACAGAGTATACACTAACATGTATCATTACAAGGGATATATCAATATGTCACCAGGATATAATACAGAGAGTATACACTAACATGTATCATTACAAGGGATATATCAATGTGTCACCAGGATATAATTCACATAGTATACACTAACATGTATCATTACAAGGGATATATCAATGTGTCACCAGGATATAATACACAGAGTATACACTAACATTTATCATTACAAGGGATATATCAATGTGTCACCAGGATATAATACACAGAGTATACACTAACATGTATCATTAGAAGGGATATATCAATGTGTCACCAGGATATAATACACAGAGTATACACTAGCATGTATCATTACAAGGGATATATCAATGTGTCACCAGGATATAATACACAGAGTATACACTAGCATGTATCATTACAAGGGATATATCAATGTGTCACCAGGATATAATACACAGAGTATGCACTAAAGCCGGTATCAGACGAGAGCTTTTATAGTCAACATTCGATGATCAAAAATGTTCTGGCTACATTTCTTGAATATTTTGCACTGGTATCGGAAAGTAGACTGATAGTAGATGAATTTAGGTGACCGAAATATTCTAAATGTTGACCTCATAAGCTGAAACTCAGGTGTATGAAGCAACTGCCAGCAGCCCCTTCTCTGTATCCTCCTACTTTCTCTATCCTAGTTTCAAAGCCAAAGGTGGATGTTGTACATACGTGCACAACAAACTCACTTGCTCTCGTGTTCCCGATTTTTACTCCTCTGAATTCTCAACTTTATGGCTCAAACTTTCCTGTCATTCTCTTAATAAATATTTCTGTGTTGTCTATCTTTCCCCTAACTCTACCGCTTTTTCCAAATTCTTTGGCTATCTAAACTCTACAGTGGAACACATTCTATCCGTTTCTCTTTTCTCAGAAATCTCCATCTTAGGAGATTTCAACGTTCACCACCACCAATGGCTCTGTAAGGATGACGTTGACACCATAATAGGAAGACGTTTGTGTTGTCTTTCCTTAATTAGGTAATGTAAAGGTAAACCGTTTGGGAGGTTTCCTTGTGGAGTAATTATATTTGTTTGTTTGTTAGGTTGCTTGAAGAATACTGGGTAGATTCTCTGCTCTGCTTCTCTCGTAGATTGGTAGTTATACAAAATATGTGATAGATATGCCGCCACCATCTTTACTATCTTATTTAGGTAAAGGAAAAGTTGTATCTAGCCACATATTTATTGAAGTAACACATTATTAATATAGTACAAGGAGAATTCCCTATGTCTGGAGGGAATCTCTGTGCTGTGATCGTGTCCATATCTCGAGTCTAAGTTTCGTCAAAACCTTTTTCATACCTCTCACTACCCTTCTCCACACACCCCTAACATGTGATGTTAACTTCCGATTCACGTGTACTGTGCCTGGTGCTCAAAAATGCGAGTGTAAAGTCTGACTCCGGAAAACCAAACCAGGAAGCCACATTGAATATTCTTCTAGATGTACAGTCACCCGCATGAATACACAGTACACTGTAAGTAAATCACCTTAAAATTATATGAGAGTTGAAATAATGATTTCTATAATAATTACTGAATATAACATGTAATAGCTCTCCTCTCACACTACTGATCAACCTGGTGAACAATCCTAATATCCCATGCTGATCCTAACTATCCTAAATATCCCACTATCCTAAATAGTTTTAAGGTTTGTTATTACAGCTTTGTCTCCAGTTATAGGATATCTTTGTAACATGTCATTTTCCAGTGGTGTTTTTCCCGATTTCCTTAACATTGCAAAAGTTACCCCTATATATAAATCCGGAGATAGTTCAATCTTTAATAACTACCGTCCTGTGTCTGTACTCCCAGCTATGAGTAAAATCCTAGAAAAAATTATACATACAAGGATTACAGAGTTTTGTTCAACCAACAATATTATTAATGAGGCTCAGCATGGGTTTAGAAAAGGATGTTCAACAGAGTCAGCTTTATCATCATTAACTAATGATATCCTCAAATCTTTTGATGAAAAACATTTTACAGTTGGTATATTTTTAGATCTATCCAAAGCATTCGATACTGTTGACCATCAAATCCTCCTAAAGAAACTAGAACATTATGGCATTAGAGGTACCATTAACAAATGGTTTCACTCTTATCTAACTAATCGAAAACAGTATGTACAATATAAGGACATTTCATCTAATATGCAAATAATATCCTACGGAGTACCACAAGGTTCTATACTGGGTCCATTGTTGTTAATTTTATTTATTAATGATATTGTAAACTCAAGTATGTTATTTAAATATATATTATTTGCTGATGACAGTACTCTGTACGCCAGTCACCGGGACTTGCGCTCTCTTATTGTTTCTATAAACAATGAACTTAAGAATGTACATAATTGGATAACTACCAATAAACTTACACTAAATATTAATAAAACTAACTTTGTAATCTTTCACAGAAACAAAAACGTTCCAAATGATATGCAACCAATTAAATTTGGTAATCAATCAGTGAGAGAAGTGGAGAGCGTTAAGTTTCTGGGGATAACGGTGGACAGAAAACTGTCTTGGAACTTACACATAAAGGACGTAACAAATAAACTAAATAAACAATGTGGTATACTGTACTTAACACGCCAATGTCTCCACTTAAATGCCCTAAAGCTTTTATATTATTCAGTAATTTATCCATTTCTCCTATACTGTCATACAGTATGGGGAGCGACGGGTAAAAGTAAATTACAACCTGTTGAAGTTGCACAAAGAAAAGTTATACGAACAATTACATTTAGATCCAAATATGCTCACACCAATGAACTATTTCGACAACTTAATCTCTTAAAATTTGAAGATATTAACATATTTTGCAGTGCTATCTTTGTATACAAAGCATTAAATGGCTAAAACAATGTGGAATTATTTAGACATCGTGAAAATGAAAGGTATGCATTAAGAAACATAAATTCTTTAAATATTCCCCTAATGACCTGTAGACAATCCCAGACATCAATAAAATACTATGGTGCGAAAGTTTGGAATCAGTTGTCTCCTGACTTACAAAATAAACCCACTCTGCCTAGTTTCAAAATATCACTCAAATCTTCACTAATGTCTAAATATTAATCTTACTTAACATTTGACAATAAAACTGCCACAACCCTAAATTACAATCACCTTTATATCGGAAACAAATTAAGATACTGTTCTGGTGTTGATCAATATGTAGGTACCGTACTGTATATAAGGCTGGGGTCTGCTCTACCCACAGCGGTCTGGGTGGGGGGTGGTTCGGGGTGGTGGCTAGGTAATTATACCTGGCCACTGTTCCGAATCCCTTCTTGCTGTGGCTGCGGGGCTGGGGCTGTGCCTCATTAGCTATAATTATATAATATGACATGTTTTAATAATCTTACTGTATGTAAAATAACCATCGAGTTGTATTCAAGGTGCCTTTAAGAGAGATTGTTTTCAAAAGGCGCAGCCATGATATTATTTTATTGTAAAATTAACATATATTGTATGTTTGATTGGCAAAAAAAAAAAAAAAAAAAAAAAAAAAAAAATGACCTAGAGCAGTTAGTTCAGCAACCCACCTGTATCCCTGATCGCCTCGGAGATCGGCCCAACTTTCTTGACTTGTTTCTAACTTCTAACCCTTCTTCTTATACTGTCGATCTGTTCTCTAATTTGGGCTCCTCCGACCATAAACTTATCTCCGTCACCTGTCCTATCTCTTCAGTACGGCCACCCGATCCTCCTAGCCGGCGGTGCTTGTGGCACTTTGGCGCTGCCAACTGGGAGGCTCTCCGGCAGTACTTCTTTGATTTCCCATGGAATGATTTCTGCTTCCGTGGCCGAGGACACTCGGAGAGTGCTGAACGCATTACCGAGGTAATCCTATCGGGCATGGAAGCATATATTCCATTTTCTTTCTCTCAGTCTAATGCAAACAAATCTTGGTTTACTCACGCTTGTTCTACTGCTGTCTGCAACAAGGAGGAAGCATTCAAACAGTACCGACGCCTTAATACTCAAGACTCTCATTCTTCCTATGTTTCTACCCGGAATCAAGCCAAATCTGTTCTTTGACTTGCCAAGCACTATTTCATCAATAATAAATGCACTGAACTATCCAACTCTAGCTCTTCCCAAGCTTTCTGGCATCTAGCCAAAAGCCTCTCCAACAATTTGTCTTCCTCATCTTTCCCTCCCCTTTTCCACTCTGATGGCACAACCATCACTTCTTCCTCTGACAAAGCTAAACTCTTCGCTGAAAATATTGCTAGACACTCCACCTTAGATGATTCTGGTGCTATTCCCCCCTCTCTACTCCCCTCTCCCATAAGTATACCTAATATGCTAATCTCTTCTAAAGATGTACTTTCTACCCTCTCTGGGCTTAATACTAAGAAGGCGTGTAGTCCGGACGGTGTTCCTCCTGTTGTACTAAAAAACTGGGCTTCCAGTATTTCTGCATAAGGTCCTCCGATCGTGTCCGCTGTACGTCATTAGATACGACATGTATGACTTACGTTGTGGTTGAGGGTGCCAGGCTGGGGACTTCTTCAACTGCGGCAATGACGTCGTCCACCCAACCACCTGGGATGCAGAAATGCTTCCTGGTCTTGGGTGCCCTGGCGCAGAAGTCTGTTAGTTGGCCACAGACCATCGAGTCGTCTACGAGACAAATTTCTTCTATTTCTTATTCATCGTCTGATTCCGATATAATCTGAAAGCGGTTGTGGCACTCAGTAATTGGGATGATTTTCCTTTTTATGTGTTGAACGTTGTTCCTCACGACACAGAAGTTGTCCTATGGGAGAGCCGAGTTGTTATTTGGTTCTTCCGCAACCGGTAGTTCCACTGGAGTCGGGGCTGCATGCGTCGGGCTGTTGGAAGTTGGTGTCGAAGTGCTGATTTTGACAGTTGTTGACTTTCCTACATTGAGTGCTATGAATTCCTGGAGAGATTCAACTTTCATGGTGAGGGTGTTGATCTTGTTGTGTGCTTGCTCCAGTTTTGCTGACAAAGCTTCATGGAGCTGTCAATCTTCTTGGAGCAACTTCTTCCTGATGTAACTGTAACATTATTTCGGGTTTGTCTTACTTTTATTTGCAACGTGTATCTCTAGCGTGTTTTTGCTTTGTTTAATTAACGTTTTGGTTTTGCGTTGTAGATCTATGAATATCATTATTTTCCTGGTTATCATAGATTTTGAATCTATAATGAGCATTTTTTTTAGGCAAATAGACACTCCGCTATTTCTATATTCCACCACTTAGGCTTAGTATTATGCACTGATCTTCGTTTTTGTTTTATGGTATGCACTCATGTACTGCGTTTGAGTAATTTTTGGTGAAAAATTTCCACGATTGGTTTATATCATCATTGTTAATCAGAAAACTTCAATCGGTTTCTGTATGTATTGCTCTTAGTTAGCTCTCTTGAAATTTGGGACTTTCTCTTTACTGGCATTGACTTTGTTGCTATTAAATATTTAATGGCAAATCATGAAATGATGCTCACTATTACTGAATGCATCAACATTCAAATTCTTTATCAAATTTTCTTTTGTTGCAGGTAAATGATCAAGGACGTTATTTCCACAGGGTCGGAGATCTAACAATACAGGTCTTGTCCAGAGTGTGAAGTAAGACTATCTCCCCACTTGGTCACAGGTAAATTGAAGTTGCCAAATATTACGGTATCTTGCGAGTTACTTACGTCTGCAATATGCACTGATTGAGCTGGGTGTCTGTATATTAATGCAAGTATTATTTGTGTACATTATTGTATTTCTTTTTAGCACAAAGGATGTGTCGACGTTAGCAATTTGAGAGTTTGACAAGAGGATCGGGTTGAGAAATTCTTACATAAAGTTTTACCATACAAAAAACTAATAAAGAATATATGATTTACATTATGTTTATAGAAGTCTATATTTATCAATACTTCCATTCCATGTAAACAGTACCGTGTAACTATAATGGTGGCATCACACGAGCATAATGTATATTGCGTAATGTAGTGGAGGAAGTGTATAGTATTAACACTCAAACCGCGGTGCCCGTCATATGACGGGCGAAAGAATATTGGCCACCCCTGCGGTGCCCATCATATGATGGGGGGCATTTTAACCCACTGAGCCCCAGCGACGCAGAGTTTGCGTCCACAATGTATGTAACGCTAAATCCCAGCGACGCATGGTTTGCGTCCTGGCCGGTCCGGTCCCAATTACTCCGGTCCTATGGCACCTAGAGGGCTCAGATTTGTATGGGAACTGTGTAAGTATCCCACGCACCCATGCCGATGGTTGAAAACTCTCAAAGTCCAACCGCGTGCGCGTGAGCGCGCAATATTTTTGTTTTTTTTGGGAAATTGCCTTCAATTTTTTACTCTAGTAAAATCCGTTTTCGGGGGCTCTGTAGGACCATTTTTTGAGCTTTTTGATCGTTTTTTTTTTGGTTTTTCCTTCATTCCTAACCCTTTTGCTATTGTTTCTGGAATAAAAAAAAAATCAGAATCAGTCGGTCCTGGGTGGTACATTTATAAATATTTAGCTGGTACTCAGCGGGTTAAGCACATTAGGAGCTCTGAGAGAGAGTCCGCGCGTTGGGAGGACGACAGCTGGCCTTAGACCGGTCGGCACCATGGTTGTGCCATGACTGTTGGGTATTAGGTTACCCCACCATCGCCCGTCCTCGCGAGACAAGGAAAAAACTACTGAAATTACCTTATTTTAGGGTATTTTAATCTCTGGTTACGCGATCGCTACAGGATAACCCGTGATTGTACAAGGATGATTCAGGTGTCATTGGAAAGCCCTATTATCGCCCTTTCATAGTTATATAATTGTATTACGCTCTGGCTCTTGTTTATGTATGAAAAAGAGCATGGAATGAAGCTCGTTTTCGGTAAATATACCTGCCCAGCAGCACGGTCATGGCAACAAACATATCCTTAAGGGATTAACCTACACTAGTAAATGTGACTTAAATGAAGCTCGTTTTCGGTAAATATACCTGCCCAGCAGCACGGTCATGGCAACAAACATATCCTTAAGGGATTAACCTACACTAGTAAATGTGACTTATTTATTTATTATAACATTATACAGGTGCAATTCTTGTAGTTGCTGGACTTTTTATTATAAAATGCATTCATAAGTTCAGATTTGATTATCCTTATACAAATATCCCCCACCCAAAAATTCGTTATTCAACTTCCAGCAATATTTCCCTCCTACAAATTCATCCACCAAGTTCAAGAGTTTGGCGGGTCTTTGGTGGAAGTAAAAGGAACTGTTCGCTTTTTCGGCCAAAACAAATTACGTCAAGCCGAAATGGTTTTTAGACCTTGTTTTGGTGCCAGGTCAACAGGATGTTTGTGATTAGAGGCAGAGTCAAATTATAACGTAATTAGATTCACTGTAAACTGACATAAGAATTATAGTAAAGAGTAGACAAATACAGAGAAAAAGGGTATGAGTGATACAATAGCGAAATATATATAGTACTAATTAATCGTCTAATAAATTATAAAAGTATGTATATTATACAGTATGTTGGAAACACACAACATTTATATCCTTCCGAAGATAAGAACCAAGAGGCCAGTGATACAGAAGGTAGCAGTTTTGTTCCTAGAGGTCCTTATTAAGCTGAATAAACTCGCTCAGTGTTAGTGAGCATTTAATTTGGATGACGTCATTATTTTGTGAAATTATTAAATACAGTTTATGATAATATAATGTACTTGATAAAAATAACAATGCACTGCTTTCTAGCACTCTTCACTTACAAGGGACACTTGATAAATTATTAGCGTAATGCTTATTATGCGAAATTTCGGTGTGAGTATCCTAGGTTCGAGTCCTTGGAGTACCACATGTATTCATTACTTTCATTGATTTCATTAGTTAGGTTTATTTGTAAATTCATTGGTGGGTTGGTGAAAACAGATATGAATACAGTGTACGGTAATTAATTAATCAAAACATATTATAGTCTGATCCAGTAATGCAATGATTCATTAAACTTGCAATATTTAATAAAGGATTATGAGCATTAATAATGTTTTGCCAATAATAATTAGGTAAACAATACTGAAATCATGACTTTAATGTGCGAGTCATTATTTATGATAATGCGATTAATACTTCGTTTTCAACATAGTGTTGTAAAAAATGTTATTTAGACAAAAACAAGTATTAGTGGATTCTTCTAACGGGGAAAAACTAGGTGCTAAATGCATAAACACCATGAAATGCAAGGTGAGTTATACAATAGCTATAAAACAACACTTTATTTCCAGGTTTCACACAGTGTGTGATGTTACACTTTAATCCCATACAAAATAAGACACGGAACACAATAATACTGAAAGGAAATAAACATTACTTGAGCTAGAGCAGTAATTAAGTATGTGATTGATGATGACTCGATGGTGAACGCACAGAATACAAAGTGGAGATGGTTATGGAGTGTCCCACTATGGAGTACCCCGTTAAATACTGTCAGCCATCTTGTGTATTCTTTCGAGGAAGTGGGGGAAGGAGGGAGAGGGGGTAGGGTAAACGCTACCATATCAGTGATTAGGACGGTCAAATACATGTTCATATATTCTGCACCGCCTTTTTGTTGGGTCATTTTTTAGAGTATCTCGGCTCGTGTTTGTTGTGGGATGATGGTTTTGGTCTCGTTAGAAAGATTAATGTTTGCCCTATGCTTGATTACCCATAACTGGAAGTCGTAGGTGGCAAGGTGTTGGCGTAGGAAGCCGTCCAATGTCGAGAAAAATTAAGGATTTCGTCACAGAACAATTTAAAACGTCTAGGGGTAACTGAATCGTCAATTATATAGTTAAAATAGGACTTCAGAGGCTATCAACCCTAATGGATTATTATTAAGCCAGCACACTATAAGTCAAGAACAACGTCAGGACTGGAGCTTCTCTGAGAGAACCCCTCTCCCTTTGAATCGTCAAGTGGGGATATTGTAGGCACCAATCGATCAGGGCTAGACCCAGGTGAGGTTATAGGCATGTGATAAAGAGTCGCTGGAACTCCTGTTTCATTTGCTCGGCCTCTCTTATTGATTTTCTTTGTGCCTCATTTACACTGAGAGCAATCCAGCTAGCTCTCACAAACATCTCCTCCTCCTATCCACTTCACTAAACTAAACATGCACACCACACTTCATTCCTCCACACCAAATTTGTTAAATATTATTAATTTCAGCCCAGCCTCGGAGTCCCCAGGAGGGGGGACCATAAATGCCCCCACACCCGACCGACCATCCCCTGACGACCCCACAAAATTACGTGGACCTCGGCCTGTTATTCTTTCTATTGATTTCTGCAATATTCGCAGACTTTCCTCTAACTTTCACTCTGTTGAACACCATCTCTCCTCCTACAAACCTGATCTTCTCTTCCTCACCGAAACTCAGGTGTCTGTAGCAACAACCCCTTCTCTGTATCCTCCTACTTTCTCTATCCTAGTTTCAAAGCCAAAGGCGGATGTTGTGCATATGTGCACAACAAACTCACTTGCTCTCGTGTTCCCGATTTCGACTCCCCTGAATTCTCTACTTTATGGCTCAAACTTTCCTGTCATTCTCTTACTAAATATTTCTGTGGTGTCTATCTTTCCCCTAACTCTACCAACTTTTCCAAATTCTTTGACTATCTAAACTCTACAGTGGAACACATTCTATCCATTTCTCCTTTCTCAGAAATCTCCATCTTAGGAGATTTCAACGATCACCACCGCCAATGGCTCTCCTCTCACACTACTGACCCACCTGGTGAACAAGCCTACGTCTTTTCTATCATAAATTACCTAGAGCAGCTAGTTCAGCAACCCGGATCACATCGGAGATCGGCCCAACATTCTTGACTTGTTTCTAACTTCTAACCCTTCTTCTTATACTGTCGATCTTTTCTCTCCTTTGGGCTCCTCCGACCATAAACTTATCTCTGTCAACTGTCCTATCTCTCCAGTACGGCCACCCGATCCCTCTAGCCAGCGGCGCTTATGGTACTTTGGCGCTGCCAACTGGGAGGCTCTCCGGCAGTACTTCTTTGATTTCCCATGGAATGATTTCTGCTTCCGTAACTCCCTGGGAGAGTGCTGAACGCATTACCGAGGTAATCCTATCGGGCATGGAAGCATACATTCCATTCTCTTTCTCTCAGACTAATGCTAAAAAATCTTGGTTTACTCACGCCTGTTCTACTGCTGTCCGCAAATATGAGGAAGCATTCAAACGGTACCGACGCCTTAAAACTCAAGACTCTCATTCTTCCTATGTTTCTGCCCGGAATCAAGCCAAATCTGTTCTTCGACTTGCCAAACACTCTTTCATCAATAATAAATGCACTGAACTATCCAACTCTAGCTCTTCCCGAGCTTTCTGGCATCTAGCCAAAAACCTCTCCAACAATTTATCTTCCTCGTCTTTCCCTCCCCTTTCCCATTCTGATGGCACAACCATCACTTCTTCCTCTGACAAAGCTAAACTCTTCGCTCAAACTTTTGCTAGCAACTCCACCTTGGATGATTCCGGTGCTATTCCTCCCTCTCCACCCTCCTCTCTCTTACTTATGCCTAATTCCCTTATCTATTCTAAAGATGTACTTTCTACCCTCTCTGGGCTTAATACTAAGAAGGCGTACGGTCCGGACGGTGTTCCTCCTGTTGTTCTCAAAAACTGTGCTTCCGTGCTGACTCCCTGCCTAGGCAAACTCTTTCGTCTCTGTCTATCCTCTAACGTCTTCCCTTCGTGCTGGAAGTTTGCTCACATTCAACCTGTCCCAAAGAAGGGTGACCACTCTCAACCCTCCAACTATCGTCCAATTGCTCTTATCTCATGTCTTTCTAAAGTTTTTGAAACTATTCTTGCTTCCAAATTTCTTAAGCATTTCTCTTCTCATAATCAGCTCTCAGATCGCCAGTATGGCTTCCTTAAGGGTCGCTCTACTGGTGATCTTCTTTCATATCTTACTAACTCTTGGTCATCCTCCTTTCGGGACTTCGGTGAGACTTTTTCTATTGCACTAGACATCGAAAGCCTTCGATAGAGTCTGGCACAAATCTTTAATTTCTAAACTACCCTCCTTCGGTTTCTATCCCTCCATCTGTGCCTTTACCTCTAATTTCCTTTCCGGCCGTTCTATATCCGCGGTTGTGGACAGCCATTGTTCACTTCCTCACCCTAAAACTCCGGTGTTCCTCAGGGCTCTGTCCTATCTCCTATTCTATTTCTAATTTATATAAATAATCTCCTAAACTTTACCTCAATTCCCATCCATTCATAAACAGACGACTCAACCTTACACTACTCCATTAGTTTTTCAGAACGCCCCAGCCAGCAATCCCTCAACGACAAACGTAATGAAGCCATAGAACTCTTAAATTCTGATCTAAATACTATCTCCAATTGGGGCAGAGAAAACCTTGTTACCTTTAACGCTTCCAAAACCCAACTTCTCCATCTATCTACCCGTAAGGAACTCCCAGCGGACTATCCCTTATTCTTCAATAATACAAAAATCAATCCTTCATCTTCTCTCAATATTCTTGGTGTCTCTTTTTCTTCTGGTCTCAGGTGGAAGGACCATATTACCAGTCTTGCTAAGGCAGCCTCCCAGAAGCTGGGTGTGCTCAACCGCCTTAAGGGGTTCTTTTCCCCTGCACAGCTTCTTGCTCTGTACAGGGGCATCGTGCATCCTTGTATCGAGTATTGTTCACATGTGTAGGGAGGTTCCTCTCACACCGCTCTCGTAGACAAAGTTGAAAGGAAGGCCTTTCGTATCATTAACTCCCGTCCACTCACCAACTCTCTGCAATCTCTCTCTCTCCGCCGCAATGTTGCATCTCTCTCGCTATTCTATCGCTACTATAATAATCAGTGTTCCTCAGAGCTTTCCCAGTGTATACCACCTCCTTTACGTAGGGCACGTGGTACCCGTCTTGTAACTCAATCGCACCCCTACTCTGTGCAACTCTCAAACCCGAGAGTTAAACGTTACTCTCAGTCTTTCTTCTACTCAACAGCTGAGCTCTGGAAATCTCTCCTGTTACGCTGGCCAGCTTGCCAGAATGTACTCGTACTCGCTAGCGCTCGCCAGGGCAGTGAAATGGGCTATAATAATCGTAGAACGATGTTCTTTCTTTCTTAGTATTCATGTTGTCACAGACAGATCAGTGGTGGTCTTTATTCTTGTCTGTGACACATGGAAGTATTTAATATCATTGATAGAGTATAAGATATGTAGTGTGAATTGCAAGGAGAGAGAGCGAGAAGGAGCAGCGAGGTGGTAGTATGTGCGTGTGTATGTATGTGTGCATTCCTCGCTTGGGCAGTGCCACCCGCTCGTGATTGGTCGGCGAGCCTGGCGTGTCATATGACGCCTGCTCTTCATAACGTAGTTGTCTGTGATTGGAGGCCGCTGTCTTAGCTAGGTAGTGGGGGGCTCCTTCCCGCGTGTCTCTTCAGAGCTTGGTATGTTGTGCTTGGTCCTAGACGTCCCTTGCATTCTGTCCCCAATCTAACCCTCTTTACTGCTGTTTCTCTCTCTGAACTCCTTCTTTCCAATACTTCTCATCTTTATTCATTTATCTAACCCTTCTGGTTCTGCATACGACTTCCATAGTCGGCCAGTCGTATTACCAGCACCAGTTCTCACATATATGTTTTGCACTAGCTTTAGGGATTATTAGAGTCATAGTCACATGGTATCATAGTATTGGGTGCTTCTAATTATTGGGTTGTTCTTTCCTACTATTTAATGCTAGACAGTGGAGGGTATCTTTGGTCGTTGTCTGAGTTATGTATGTGGCAAGTCAGAGCCTGTACGACTTCGACGGAGCTAGGTAGCCTGTAACCCTTGTGCATATTTTTCCTTTGCGAGTGTAGCAGCATACAAGCGAAGGGCTTTTGCCTACTCTTGCTTGTATGCTTGCTACCTCATTTTGTTGACATTTGTGGAGCGCCAGGGTAAGACCAGATACTTGAGATCTGGACTTACCAAGAGAGCCTCCTAGTCACTTAACGTAACATATGGGAAATCTGTTCAAGGGGAGACAGTAGGCTACGAGCATGCTTGCGCTCTGCCTAGGCTCCTTGTACCTTTTTTGCCGCTGCTAGACTTTATTCGTAAGAAAGACAGCATTGTGTTTATTAACTTTAACTATGCTTTAGCAATTATTCACGTATTATTTTAGCCTAGGTTGATGCATGGTGCACAACCCAGTTTGGCTGTTACTTTGGCTAAGGAAGTACTGTTTTTGAGTGGCTGTTATTAGTGCTGTCACAGAGTTGTTGCACTCCCTTGTATTATATATATGTATCCTACTTGTTGGTGTATTTAAGATACACGCTTTGGTGTCCTGCCCCTGCATTATTTCTGTTCTATATTCGACGAGCATCTTAGAACATCAGACGTTTTCAGAAGATTCCATATCTGTTTGCTGTAGGACTAGACTTCCAGTGTTTTCATAGAGCATTGAAGAGTTTAGTGTTGAGTTCAGACTCACACTAAAGTTAACGTAAGCATATACTCCTTTATTAAATCTTGTTATAGTTTATTTAAGCATTGTTATTACTTGAGAGCATTTTATTAACGTAAGTACTCCTGTTGTGAGTAGGCTTTGCCGTCACCGGAAAGCCTTTGTAGAAGTACATTTAACCCTAGTTAATTGATACCCCGTTATCCAGTATATTAACTCTGGAGGGTGTAAGTGTTTTGTTCACCGGCTTAATAGTTCGGGGGTTTGGAATTAGCGTACCATTGTTGCAGATATAGCCTATCTTCTAGTCCAATATTAAGTGCCCTTGTTTATTTCGTTGTGCCGGTCGTAACAAATGGCGACCTTAGTCCAGTATATAGTGAACTGAATTTTGCAGGTTTTTTGGAGAAATCTTATTGCCATTTGGGGTTGAATTTATTTCTCGCAGTATTGGCAGTGGACATTGTTTTGAGGATATATGGAACTTGTTGGAGTTTATTGGTGAGCTAGTATTGAACTTAAAAACATCTTCGAATATTTTTGTGAATAAAGCTACGGGAGAGTTTGGCTACTTTTGTCTTGACTTGGGAATTTTTGTTGTTGACTCCATCATGTCACTGGACGGGTCTGAGCATAGTGAGGGCACAGTGCGAGAGACAGGCGAGGAGGTGGAGAAGGTGGAGTTGGGTAACGGCGTTCGGGTGGTGAACAATGAGGAGGATGCTCGGAGGTTTTTGGAGGAGCCTGTGTCGGCGGACCGGGTGTCGGTGCTGGACCGGTACGGACTGCAGTGTATAGCCACGGTCTTAGGGTTTTCTGGTACTAGCAGTTTGGCGAGAAGTGAGCTGGTTACCTGTGTGCTGGGTGGGCTGCATGGGGGTTCGGATGGAGCGGGAGTTGGGGCACCTTCGTCCCAGCCCCCATTCCACTCAACTCCTATCATGGCGCCCCCTCGGGTTCCGGAGCCAGGTACGTTCCCGGAGGCCGATGTCCGCTGGTGGTTGGGTATGCCTCTAGGTGACTCACGGGGTGGGTCCCCGGTTGTAGCACCCCCTCCTCAGGGTTTGACTCCCGAGATGTTGTTTCAGCTCGAGCTCGCCAAACTCGAGCAGCGAAAGCATGAGGCTGAGCTCGAGCAGCGAAAGCATTAGGCTGAGCTCAAGTATGAGTCTGCAAGGTATTGTGCCGATGCTGACCTAGAGAAAACTGGTGTAGAGGTGACGAGGAACCGGGTCATCCAGGGGGGTCGACCCCATGACCAGTCCCTGTCACATCTACTAAAGTTGGTTCCAGTGTTTGATGAGTTAGGATTTACAGAATTCTTTCTCCGTTTTGAGAAGAAGTGCCGGGAGCACCAATGGCCCGAGGAGAAGTGGGCAGCCCTTGTTTCGTCACGATTGACGGGGAAAGCACTCAAGGCGTACGATGCTTTGCCCCTAGATTCCTGCGTGAATTATGAGGCATTGAAAGAGGCTGTCCGGATGGCGTATGAATTGCAGCCAGAGACCTATAGGCTGAAGTTTAGGGCTGTTCCTAAGAGAAAGGAGAGTACTTTCTAAGAACACGCTAGAGAGCTGTCAGATGCATTTGAGAATTGGTTGAGGTCGGAGAAGGCAACTACTTTTGATGCAGTGAAGCAATTAGTGTTGTTAGAGCAATTTTTTAAATGTACTGGCAGTGACTTGACTCTTACCCTGAAAGAAAAGCAACCAAAAACTCTGCAGGAGGCGGCTGAGCTGGCTGACCTCAGGTTGTCATTGATTCGTGGGTGCGGGTCTGCACAGAGAGCTGAGGCAGGTAACAAGGGGAGTACCACTCCACCCCCTCCCGAATTAATGACACAACTAATTACCCATTTAACCCATGGAGCCCCGGCTAGTTTTGTATTGTTTGTTCACCAGAACCCGGCCGGTTTTCAAAAAATGGTTTTATTCCAGAAACAATAGCGAATAGGTTAGGAATGAAGGAAAAACCACGAAAAACCGCTCAAAAAGCTTAAAGAATGGTCCTACAGAGCCCCCGAAAACGTATTTTACAAGAGTAAAAAATTGAAGGCAATTACCCCAAAAAACCAGGTTATTGCGCGCTCACGTGCACGCACGTAAACTTTGAGTTTTCAACCATCGGCACGGTTGCGTGGGATACGTACAGAGTTCCCATACAAATCTGAGCCCTCTCGAGTGGCTACACCTGAGGTTACGGTCAGAGCAATTAGGGTGACTCGTCAGACGCGTCGCTGGGGCTGTGCGTTACATACATCGCCGACGCGCCAGACGCGTCGCTGGTGCTGGACGGGTTAAGAGTACTGTTGCCAATTTTAATCCCAAGTCGAAACCCTTCCCGTTAAAGAAAGGCCAGGGCCCTTACCCACCCCAGGGGAAGTCCAAGAGCGAAGTGGAGTGTTTCAAGTGTCATAAGAAGGGGCACACCGCCTACAGCAGTGGTGTCACTAGTGAGCAACATCGGTGTGTCTTTGAGGTTTTCCGCGTTTGCCCGGGGTAAACAGTCGGTTGCGAAGTCACAGTCGGTGCAGAAGAAGCAGGAGGGCTCGTCACTCGTCCGAGATGTTTTTTGTGGTCAAAGGGGACATGGCACTGTGAGGTGGGCCAGTGTGGAGCATAGGCTTGAGTTGCTGCGTGATATGGTCGCTTGGTTTTGGTCTTATTGCCCTTAGTAGGCCATCCCCTGTCTGCCAAGTATGTCGGTCCTTACAAGGTCGTGAGGAAGTTATCTGAGCTAGATTACCTTGTGGCTACTCCGGACAGGCGGAAGAAAAATCAGCTCCGTCATGTGAACCTGTTAAAAGAGTTCGTGAGGCGCCCACCTGAGCAGCCTACTGTCCCTGTGTTGGTCTGCAGCGGCCAAGGTGGAGAAGGAGAGGGGGGCAGTGAGGCATAGGTGGAGGAAAGTTGGGATTGTCATGTCTCGGCAGATCAGTGGGCGGGGAACACGAGTCAGGTGGCTGTGGAAGCGCTTGAGCACCTGCCTGAGCAACAGTGTGCAGCGATGCAGCACCTGTTCAGTTTATACCCCACTGTTTTTGCTGAGCACCTAGGCCTCACAACTCATGCGGTGCACGATGTAGATGTTGGAGACCACCCCCCCTTTAAATCAGTGCCCTATCGTGTACCTCCCATTAAACTTCCGGCTCTCCGAGCGGAATTAGGCTACATGTTGGAGAGGGGGCTGATAGAAAAAGGGGCGGTTAGGTGGACATCTCCCGTCACTCTGCAGCCTAAACCAGACGGCAAGGTCAGGTTTTGCATTGACTTCAGGCGGTTGAACGGCTTAACCCCCACCAATGCCTACCCTCTTCCCCGCGTAGATGACAGTGTTGACAAGATTGGGTGTGCACGTTACCTGACCAAGGTGGATCAGCGAGGTAGGTGCCATTGTCTGAGCGGGCGAAGCTTTGGGGTTGAATTTATTTCTCGCAGTATTGGCAGTGGACATTGTTTTGAGGATATATGGAACTTGTTGGAGTTTATTGGTGAGCTAGTATTGAACTTAAAAACATCTTCGAATATTTTTGTGAATAAAGCTACGGGAGAGTTTGGCTACTTTTGTCTTGACTTGGGAATTTTTGTTGTTGACTCCATCATGTCACTGGACGGGTCTGAGCATAGTGAGGGCACAGTGCGAGAGACAGGCGAGGAGGTGGAGAAGGTGGAGTTGGGTAACGGCGTTCGGGTGGTGAACAATGAGGAGGATGCACGGAGGTTTTTGGAGGAGCCTGTGTCGGCGGACCGGGTGTCGGTGCTGGACCGGTACGGACTGCAGTGTATAGCCACGGTCTTAGGGTTTTCTGGTACTAGCGGTTTGTCGAGAAGTGAGCTGGTTACCTGTGTGCTGGGTGGGCTGCATGGGGGTTCGGGTGGAGCGGGAGCTGGGGCACCTTCATCTCAGCCCCCATTCCACTCAACTCCTATCATGGCGCCCCCTCGGATTCCAGAGCCGGGTACGTTCCCGCAGGCCGATGTCCGCTGGTGGATGGGTATGCCTCTAGGTGACTCACGGGGTGGGTCCCCGGTAGTAGCACCCCCTCCTCAGGGTTTGACTCCCGAGATGTTGTTTCAGCTCGAGCTCGCCAAACTCGAGCAGCAAAAGCATGGGGCTGAGCTCGAGCAGCGAAAGCATGAGGCTGAGCTCAAGTATGAGTCTGCAAGGTATTGTGCCGATGTTGACCTAGAGAAAACTGGTGTAGAGGTGACGAGGAACCGGGTCATCCAGGGGGGTCGACCCCATGACCAGTCCCTGTCACATCTACTAAAGTTGGTTCCAGTGTTTGATGAGTTAGGATTTACAGAATTCTTTCTCCGTTTTGAGAAGAAGTGCCGGGAGCACCAATGGCCCGAGGAGAAGTGGGCAGCCCTTGTTTCATCACGATTGACGGGGAAAGCACTCAAGGCGTACGATGCTTTGCCCCTAGATTCCTGCGTGAATTATGAGGCGTTGAAAGAGGCTGTCCGGAGGGCGTATGAATTGCAGCCAGAGACCTATAGGCTGAAGTTTAGGGCTGTTCCTAAGAGAAAGGAGAGTACTTTCCAGGAACACGCTAGAGAGCTGTCAGATGCATTTGAGAATTGGTTGAGGTCGGAGAAGGCAACTACTTTTGATGCAGTGAAGCAATTAGTTTTGTTTGAGCAATTTTTTAAATGTACTGGCAGTGACTTGACACTTAACCTGAAAGAAAAGCAACCAAAAACTCTGCAGGAGGCGGCTGAGCTGGCTGACCTCAGGTTGTCATTGATTCGTGGGTGCGGGTCTGCACAGAGAGCTGAGGCAGGTAACAAGGGGAGTACCACTCCACCCCCCCGAATTAATGACACAACTAATTACCCATTTAAGAGTACTGTTGCCACTTGGAAGTATTTTTTATCATTGATAGAGTATAAGATATGTAGTGTGAATTGCAAGGAGAGAGAGCGAGAAGGAGCAGCGAGGTGGTAGTATGTGCGTGTGTATGTACGTGTGCATTCCTCGCTTGGGCAGTGCCACCCGCTCGTGATTGGCCGGCGAGCCTGGCGTGTCATATGATGCCTGCTCTTCATGACGTAGTTGTCTGTGATTGGAGGCCGCTGTCTTAGCTAGGTAGTGGGGGGCTCCTTCCCGCGTGTCTCCTCAGAGCTTGGTATGTTGTGCTTGGTCCTAGACGTCCCTTGCATTCTGTCCCCAATCTAACCCTCTTTACTGCTGTTTCTCTCTCTGAACTCCTTCTTTCCAATACTTCTCATCTTTATTCATTTATCCATCCCTTCTGGTTCTGCATACGACTTCCATAGTCGGCCAGTCGTACTACCAGCACCAGTTCTCACATATATGTTTTGCACTAGCTTTAGGCATTATTAGAGTCATAGTCACATGGTATCATAGTATTGGGTGCTTCTAATTATTGGGTTGTTCTTTCCTACTATTTAATGCTAGACAGTGGAGGGTATCTTTGGTCGTTGTCTGAGTTATGTATGTGGCAAGTCAGAGCCTGTACGACTTCGACGGAGCTAGGTAGCCTGTAACCCTTGTGCATATTTTTCCTTTGCGAGTGTAGCAGCATACAAGTGAAGGGCTTTTGCCTACTCTTGCTTGTATGCTTGCTACCTCATTTTGTTGACCTTTGTGGAGCGCCAGGGTAAGACCAGATACTTGAGATCTGGACTTACCAAGAGAGCCTCCTAGTCACTTAACGTAACATATGGGAAATCTGTTCAAGGGGAGACAGTAGGCTACGAGCATGCTTGCGCTCTGCCTAGGCTCCTTTTACCTTTTTTGCCGCTGCTAGACTTTATTCGTAAGAAAGACAGCATTGTGTTTATTAACTTTAACTGCGTATGCTTTAGCAATTATTCACGTATTATTTTAGCCTAGGTTGATGCATGGTGCACAACCCAGTTTGGCTGTTACTTTGGCTAAGGAAGTACTGTTTTTGAGTGGCTACTATTAGTGCTGTCACAGAGTTGTTGCACTCCCTTGTTTTATATATATATATCCTACTTGTTGGTGTATTTAAGATACACGCTTTGGTGTCCTGCCCCTGCATTATTTATGTTCTATATTCGACGAGCATCTTAGAGCATCATGGGAGTCATCTGCGGGGGGGACGGGGGACATATCCCCCCACTTTTCATTCAGGGGGGGACAACATATCGATTGTCCCCCCCCACTTTTTTCACCAAGTTTTATATACTAGAAACTAGATAGAAGTCACTGAAATTTTTAATAAGATAGAATATTATATATACTAAACATATACAAATATAATATGTTATGATGTTATTGATGTAGAGTAATTTGTTAGGCTCGTTGTCAGCTAAATTTCTTACGTAAATATTGTGTGACGTATCCCACTGTTTAGTGTTTACATGAAGACGGAAGTTCTGTAGTCTGTAGGTCGGCAAAAGCCAACATTAGCGGCCTTTTAAAGCTTTGGCCGCCTTTGAGGCTTTGAGGATGGTATTCTGGTTTCCTGGATGATGATCTAAGGTAATGCCTTCACTATTAGACATTGTTCTTCTACAACAATATTTGAAACAAGCAAGACGTGCACGGTAGCCTAGAATGGTACGGTCTGACGGTTTAGTTTGGTAACTTTGGTAGCTACACATTATAGTTTATGGTCATTATTGTCAGGACATATTAGTAAATTCGTCCAATACAGGACAAAGGCTTCTTTCTATCTTCACCATTAATATCCTTCATGAGTTAATTTGCTCCATTATATGATGATTAAACCCTTGTACAATTAAAGATCTCGTCTTTCAATCTGGTGTAGGCTACAATCTTCTCAATCTTACTAGGCAGTCTAGGCTAAGCCTAGACTGCATAGTAAGATTGGGTTATATGGTAAACTATCTACTCTGCCTTAAACATTTAACCTTACTGTTGTTTCAATTCTAGATATGAAATTATCGACATAACGTATTGTAGCTAAGCCTATTTGTAGGCTATAATTTGTTTATTATCTGTTTGATCTTTCTGTATCTCCTGACTCCTGCAACATTTCCTTGATCAGTTGATCTATCATCTATGTAGTGTAAATTACATTTTCTGCCTGGTGCTAATATATATATACAGTATTATATGTACCGTATAACATTAACCTAACCAAAAGACCTAACCCTAGGTTAGTTTAGGGTAGGTTAGGTTAGACTAGTAACTAGTTATTTTGGTAAATTTTGTTACATTGGTTAGATCAAAATAGTAAAAAACAAAATGTTAATAATTACTAAATATTTTATTTGTATCCTTATATCCTTTTAATGTTAAATACTGATCGTAGTGTTTGCTGATTTAAGTAGTATAATGAGAATTTGAGGATGTCAGAGTTGACTTGAAATCTATCTGTGAACTATAGGTGTTTAAACTTGCACTGGTTAATATTGATAAATAACACATATCTTTTCCCCTTAATATAAATCATTTATTCATAATTATGTGGGCTTAAAATGCACCAAATATTGTTAAGTTTTCTCTTTCCCGAACCCCCCAGCTGATCGCTCGCTTCACTCGCCTGTTTTTCCTATATCTATCTCTGAATGTCCCCCCCACTTTTAGAGAGCAGATGACGTTTTCAGAAGATTCCATATCTGTTTGCAGTAGGACTAGACTTCCAGTGTTTTCATAGAGCATTGAAGAGTTTAGTGTTGAGTTCAGACTCACACTAAAGTTAACGTAAGCATATACTCCTTTATTAAACCTTGTTATAGTCTATTTAAGCAGTGTTATTACTTGAGAGCATTTTATTAACGTAAAGTACTCCTGTTGTGAGTAGGCTTTGCCGTCACCGGAAAGCCTTTGTAGAAGTGCACTAAACCCAGTTAATTGATACCCCGTTATCCAGTCGATTAACTCTGGAGGGTTTAAGTGTTTTGTTCACCGGCTTAATAGTTCGAGGGTTTGGAATTAGCGTACCATTGTTGCAGATATAGCCTATCTTCTAGTCCAATATTAAGTGCCCTTGTTTATTTCGTTGTGCCGGTCGTAACACTCCCAGAATCAGTCTTTCCCTCTTCCTGTGACTTAAATTGCTTCAAACTCAGTGTGTCCAGGCATTTTGGCTCGAACTTCCCTTGATTTTGGTCCTGTCACTCTTTCAACTATTGGGGAGGCACTCGCTATAGGCAGTTCTGCCTTTTGCCTCCCTCAATCACATAGAAAAAAAAGAAAAAAATAATAATTGATTATTATTAACCCTTAATTAGCGGCGAGCAACATAAGTCGAGTTAAATAAAGCTGGACTATGTGGCGGCGCTCGACATAACTCGAGTGGCAATTTCAGCACGTAATGTGGCTGAGAGAGAGAGACAAGTGGTGGCAGGAGACTAGCGAGCGTATGACTGCTCCAGACCACCGCGGCGAACCTACTGACACAAATCTCAGCTCCCTCCTCCCTCTCTCACTCGCTACATACTCAATTATGTACCGAAAGTACCGAATTACCTGCTTTTTGCACTCGCGTTGCACGGTTATTGCAAGAAAACTATCCATCATACAAGGATCGTTATGGTGTCATTCGAAAGCTCTGTTTATGCCCTTTCAGGGATAGATACTTGTTTTACATTCTGGGTCTTATTTAGGCATGAAAATGATCACGTAAACAGCCCTATTTTGGCTAAAAACACCCCGCTGGGCGGTACACATAAATAAACCGCATAGGCCGCTCGTAAGGTGTTAAGCCAGCACACTGTAAGTCAAGAACAACGTCAGGACTGGAGCCTCTCTGCGAGAACCCCTCTCCCTTTGAATCGTCATGATGATGACGATGGCTATAGATAAGTAGGAGATTAGAGAGTTTTGGATAGAGGAAGAATAAGATTATTATGGAGTGTCCCACACATGCACTACTGCTTAGCCTACCACCATACAAAACCTCAAGAGGATCGGGCAATAACAAAATTTAACCGCAAATTTCCTGGCCCGCGTGGTTCAAGGATGCCTAAGTTAAAACGCCATGGCCTTTTGGAGATTTTTGACCCGACCGCTTATTACGCCATGGCATGATAAGGAGCTGGAGGGGGTTAACACCCTCCAGCCATGGCGTTTAGGAGCTTTCTGGCCCGGCCGCTTATCACACCCTGGCATGATAAGGAGCTGGTGGGGGTTAACATATATATTTTGAATAATATGCAGTAGTTCCTGTGTATATATCTGGATAATTTATCCACCACAGGCTCCAAAGGGCAGAGGTACAGAGATGAACACGGAGACAAAGCATGTCCAGACATACACCCCATAACTGTGTTTTGATTATTTAACCCACTGAGCCCCAGCGACGCACCGTTTGTGTCGGCAATGTATGTAACGCTGAACCCCAGCGACGCGAACATTGCGTCGGCCACTAAAACCTCTATTATTCGGCTTGTATGATAGAAAATGGCTTGAGAATGGTAGGGGATATACAGTAGAGTGTTGCCGAACAGTGGCGGTATGCGGGAACCGGTCAGGCAGGCCGCGCAGGTGGTGGTGGGCAGATTAGTGGCGCCACTTTACCCACTTACTTCAACGCGACTTTCGACCTTATTTACTCCTGTCGTATGGGAGCTATAGGCTTGAAATTTGTGTGAGATACACTTTAGGATGTACACATTACTTGACCATACTCAGCTATCCCCCAAGTCCTGCCGGGGGAGGTGATGAAAAACACTGTACCCACTTATCTCCCAACGACTTTCGACCTTATTTACTTTTGTTCTATGGTAGCTATAGGCTTGATATTTGTATGGGATATTCCTTAGGATGTAGGCAATGTATGGCAACCCCCAAATCTAGGTGTGTTGGGAAAAGGGACGTGCGTGACAAAGGAAAGTCACTTTACCCATACATCTCGCGAGTGCAACACCATGTCGGATTTACCACGTCATTACCCACGCAGGGGAATATTCCTTGCCGATGCCATGGCCATACTTGAAGAGAGTGATGTGCCTGATAGTGACACTGGATCATCAAATGACGATTCAGAGGACGAATATAGTCCCACTTTGGCCGAGATAGACAACATGCATGAGGAGGAACCCTTTGTCCCCATCTCTCATCGGTACGCCATGTTACAAGAAAGGGAGGAGAGTAGCTATCGTTCCCCCATTGCTCTCCGTGACATAGTGGACTCCCCAGCAAGTGGGGAAGAGCATGATGAGGATGAGGCAGATGACCCAGACCCCATGGCCTTCCTCAACATTCCACCTTCTCATCGTAGGGCTGAGAAGAGAAGAGGTGAGGATGGGAAGGAGGAGGATGAGGTGGGTCAAGGTCCGAAACCACACGTGCCTCGCCGTGGTGCTCCCCTGCGTTTGCCTTCCCCACCACCCCGCATTGCCTCTCCAATAAAAGCACCAGCCCCTAACACTTTCTATGGGTTGCGCAGGGGTGCAGCCATCTTAGCAGCGCAGCCATTGACTTCTTCTTCAGAAGCAACAGATGAGGATATGCCTTCCCTAGAATCATCTCCACCACGCCACCCACGCCGCCCCGCATGCCGCCTGTTTCCCTTATCAGCCCGGATTGACTTGCCCCCACCATCATCTCCCGGACCACTACCATACTCACCTGTACCTTCTCCTCAGCCTGGGACCTCCCACAGACACGACACTCAGACACCATCACCGCCTGCGTCGCCACAACGCCCTGATCGTGCGCAACGCCCTATCAGCATGCGTGGGCGTGCCCGTGGTCCAGTGCGTGGGCGTGGGCATGGCCGAAGGGGTTCTAAGGTGACCCTAATACGACGCCCCACCCCTGGCAGTGCGAGAGCAAGGGCTGGGTCGGCTCGACCAAAGCCGAGGTTGAGGGCAGGGGCAAGAGGCAGGGCAAGGGCCTCCCGCCGCCCTGATGGTGACTCCCCTCCTGACGACTCTGGCGACGAAGGTGCCGCTCAACCCGACGTGTTGGATTGGGTTGATGGAAACAACTTTGTGCCCACCGACTACAACTTAGTGGGCGCTGGGATTGCCGGCCCTACGCTCCCAAACCAGGGGCGGCAGACCACGAGACTTGAAATTTTCAAGCTTTTTTTTACTACAAATCTCGTGGCTCTAATTGTTGACCAGACCAACTGGTACAAATATTATTTCATGGCTGGGAAGGTGCAGCTCAAATACTCTGCAAGGCTGTCATGGTCCGCCCTAGATGTCCCAGAGTTTTACACATTCTTGGGCATTGTCATCCTGATGGGGTCACAAAGAAATCCTCCATAAAAAAGTACTGGTCCTGGGATCCCCTCGTCCGAACCCCTATTTTTGGCCAAATAATTAGTAGAAATAGGTTCATGACCATAATGGGGAACCTACATTTCATTGACAGCCTGGCAGCCCACACCACAAATCAAAGTCAACCAAGAGCAATGAAGGACCCCATGGAGAGGATAAGACCCCTCTTCGAGTACCTGAAGGTGAAGCTTGCTGCCGCCTTCAAACCCCATCAGAAGCTCATTATTGATGAGAGTTTGCTGCTGTGGAGGGGGAATATTGGCATCTGGCAGTACATGCCCAGCAAACGACATCGATATGGCCTGAAGACCTTCGTGATGTGTGACTGTCAAACCGGTTACATCCAGGACCTAATTATGTATATGGGCAAGAAAACAGAATTGGTGGAAACGAGGACATACAGAATTTCTGGGGCCGTCGTCATCACCATGATGCAGGGCTACATGGACAGGGGCCACATACTGTACCTGGGCAACTGGTACACCAGTCCCTCACTTGCGAAGTTCCTGCATAGCCGCACTACAGGAGTCTGTGGCACCATCAGGAGGAATCGGATCTTCATGCCCGAACTGCCACCCAGGCGGGAAAAGGGCTCCATCATCCACAAGCAGGCTAACAATGTCCTCCTGTTGTCCTGGATGGATAGCCGGGATGTGAACGTCCTCACAACAGTCCACCGTCCCATCTTCCAAGACAGCAGACGTCGTGATAGAGAAACTGGCGAAATTATCAAGAAACTTTTGGCCATCTGTGATTATAACATCAACATGCGGCTGGTGGACAAATCAGATGCTGTCATCTCGTCAGTTGAGTGTGCGAGGAAGACGATGAGGTGGTATAAGAAGTTATTCTTCCATCTCCTCGATCTCACCCTCTATAACAGCCACATCCTCTACGCAACAATCACTGGCAAGCAGGAAACGATGGAGAACTTCTGCATCGAGTAGTCCAGGGAGATGTTGAGGGAATACATGACTGCCCCCCACCTCCAGCAACCCCCCACCCATCGACGGCCAGCAGCAGAAGGGATTGCCAGGCTGACACAACGCCACTTCGCTGAATATGTGCCGCCCACAGAACACAATGACAAACCCCGAAGACGGTGTCATGCGTGCCGCAACACGACACAGAGAGAGCCTGCGAGATCAGATACCAGGTATATGTGCCGAAAATGTGATGTTGGACAGTGTTTCCCGGACTGCTTCAGGGAGTATCACACCCTTGAGCATTTAATTTTCTAAAAGAGTGTACTCAAAGACTGCGATAAAAGACGCTATGAAATGTGAAGTGTGTGTGTATATAAACCTAGTGTAAATAATAAATATATACAAAGTGCCGAACACAATATGTAAGCTAGATTGACACTCAAATAGACGTAAAACAATGACGGACACCATTAAGTGTAAATATAGTATGTTTCTAAGTCAAAAGTGCGTAAAACAATGTGTGAAATCATATTTTATAACTATGAAACATATGATAAAGTATAAACTGAATAAAGAGGGGAAGTGACAGTATAAACTGAATAAAGCGGGGGAGTAAGAGAGAAAGACAATAAAAGGGAAAGTGTTGGGGGCGCGTGTCAGTCAGCTGGGTGTGTGTACGTGCGTGCATTCTGTTACTGTCTGAGACCATGATGGCCGCCAGTCTCCATGGCAACGGGGACGCGCAACGGTCTTGCCACTCGTGAGCACTTATAAAACTTATATCTAAGCACTTATCACACTATTACTTCACTTATAGTGACATTATGTGATACATGTTGGTAGTATATGAACTATGAAGGCACACATGATGCTCGGGTGGTGTAAATAACCGTCACTCGAAAACTGGACGCATCGTACATCTGCCATGCTGCCGCGCTCAGCTGTGGCTGGCCAGGCGGGAACTTTGAAGGCCGCCCGCCCTCAGCTGATGTCTGAGGCTGCCCCCCCCCGACCCCCCATACGACCCCCAAATGACCGAGATGAGTTTTTTTTTTAGTTTGTTTCTTCATTTCTCACCTCTTTCTGCCATTTAAGAAAAAACAAAAAAATTGGCCAAATCGGCCGGTCTCTCGATGTACTTATATTTATAATTAGCTGGTGCTCAATGGGTTAACCCTTTAGGTACCAGCGACATCTGTTATAATTTGTGCTAGTTGTATTTAGACGATTTTATGCAGCTTAGGACAGATATGTGGTAGTTTAAAGGTTTGTTGGAGATAGTTCGATGCCTTATAATTGCTAGAGATCCTTCCTAAATTGAATATAATCGATTAGTAATAGCAAGAATACAATTATTAAGACATCACCGGTACAAAGGGGGTTAAAGGAATGCTTAGTATTGAATTCGGGTTTTTTATTAAGTAAATTCCCCACGTTCCTGAAATGGTGTCTGATCAAGGTTTTAGAGTGAATGTCATTAGAATTAGTGTTAGAGTTTTAATTACATTAGTATGTCCAATTAATTTCCAACTTCGAGTGCTTAATCACCAGCACTTTGTTAAATTGGCCAATACATCTCCAGGGATACACATCCAAAACTTCAGTTTATTTTGTTCCCTGGTAATTTGACCATTCTTTTCGGCCACCACCATTGAGGCAAGGACTAAGAAGTTGAACATTTTGGAAAAGTTTCTGCATCCAGGGTTTAGATGTAGTCGTATTTTTTTTTCTTTTTTTCTATGTGCTTGAGAGAGGCAAAAGGCAGAACTGCCTATAGCGAGTGCCTCCCCCATAGTTGAAAGAGTGACAGGGCCAAAATCAAGGGACGTTCGAGCCAAAATGCCTGGACACACGGAGTTTGAAGCAATTTAAGTCATAGGAAGAGGGAAAGACTGATTCTGGGAGAGAGTTCCAGAGCTCAGCTGTTGAGTAGAAGAAAGTTTGAGAGTAACGTTTCACTCTCGGGTAGGATAGTTGCACAGAGTAGGGGTGGGATTGAGTTGCAAGACGGGTACCATGTGCCCTACGTAAAGGAGGTGGTATACACTGGGAAAGCTCTGAGGAACACTGATTATTATAGTAGCGATAGAATAGCGAGAGAGATGCAACATTGCGGCAGAGAGAGAGAGATTGCAGAGAGTTGGTGAGTGGACGGGAGTTAATGATACGAATGGCCTTCTTTTCAACTTTGTCTAGGAGAGCGGTGTGAGAGGAACCTCCCCACACATGTGAACAATACTCAATACAAGGACGCACTATGTCCCTGTACAGAGCAAGAAGTTGTGCAGGGGAAAAGAACGCCCTTATACGGTTGAGCACACCCAGCTTCTGGGAGGCTGCCTTAGCAAGACTGGTAATATGGTCCTTCCAACTGAGAGCAGAAGAAAAATGACACCAAAGAATATTGAGAGAAGATGAAGGATTGATTTTTGTATTGTTGAAGAATAAGGGATAGTCCGCTGGGAGTTCCTTACGGGAAGATAGATGGAGAAATTGGGTTTTGGAAGCATTAGAGGTAACAAGGTTTTCTCTGCCCCAATTGGAGATAGTATTTAGATCAGAATTTAAGAGTTCTATGGCTTCATTACGTTTGTCGTTGAGGGATTGCTGGCTGGGGCGTTCTGAAAAACTAATAGAGTAGTGTAAGGTTGAGTAGTCTGCATATGACTGGATGGGAATTGAGGTACAGTTGAGGAGATCATTTATAAAAATTAGAAAGAGAATAGGAGATAGGACAGAGCCCTGAGGAACACCGGAGTTTATAGGGTGAGGAAGTGAACGATGGCCGTCCACAACCGTGGCTATGGAACAGCCGAAAAGGAAATTAGAGACAAAGGCACAGATGGAGGGATAGAAACTGAAGAAGGGTAGTTTAGAAATTAAAGATTTGTGCCAGATTCTATCGAAGGCTTTCGATATGTCTAGTGCAATAGAAAAAGTCTCACCGAAGTCCCGAAAGGAGGATGACCAAGAATTAGTAAGATATGAAAGAAGATCACCAGTAGAGCGACCCTTAAGGAAGCCATACTGGCGATCTGAGAGCTGATTATGAGAAGAGAAATGCTTAAGAAATTTGGAAGCAAGAATAGTTTCAAAAACTTTAGAAAGACATGAGATAAGAGCAATTGGACGATAGTTGGAGGGTTGAGAGCGGTCACCCTTCTTTGGGACAGGTTGAATGTGAGCAAACTTCCAGTATGAAGGGAAGACGTTAGAGGATAGACGGAGACGAAAGAGTTTGCCTAGGCAGGGAGTCAGCACGGAAGCACAGTTTTTGAGAACAACAGGAGGAACACCGTCCGGACCATACGCCTTATTAGTATTAAGCCCAGAGAGGGTAGAAAGTACATCTTTAGAAGAGATTAGGATATTAGGCATAAGTAAGAGAGAGGAGGGTGGAGAGGGATGAATAGCACCGGAATCATCCAAGGTGGAGTTTCTAGCAAAAGTTTGAGCGAAGAGTTTAGCTTTGTCAGAGGAAGAAGTGATGGTTGTGCCATAAGAGTGGGAAAGGGGAGGGAAAGACGAGGAAGATAAATTGTTGGAGAGGTTTTTGGCTAGATGCCAGAAAGCTTGGGAAGAGCTAGAGTTGGATAGTTCAGTGCATTTATTATTGATGAAAGAGTGTTTGACAAGTCGACGAACAGATTTGGCTTGATTCCGGGCAGAAACATAGGAAGAATGAGAGTCTTGAGTTTTAAGGCGTCGGTACCGTTTGAATGCTTCCTCCTTATTGTGGACAGCAGTAGAACAGGCGTGAGTAAACCAAGATTTTTTAGCATTAGTCTGAAAGAAAGAGAATGGAATGTATGCTTCCATGCCCGATAGGATTACCTCGGTAATGCGTTCAGCACTCTCCGAGGGTCCCCCGGCCATGAAAGCAGAAATCATTCCATGGGAAATCAAAGAAGTAATTAATGTTTGTAATCCCTGCTAATGATTTGCGTCTGATTTGTGACATGGAAAACATATGGGAATAATACTTGGTTCGGTATATTACGCAATATTGCATTACCATCAAGACCCCCATCTCCTGCTCCCCAATCCCCACCCCCACCTCACCCATCCCAACCCCCAGCCCCTCCCTCACCCCCACCCCCCCCATCACCCCCACCCCCACCCCATCCTCGTGCAGCAGCACCCAACGTACATCGTGCACATAACATTAACATTCTTCAACTGAACATAGATGGCATCAACACAAAGAAACATGAACTCTCACACTTCATCAAACAACACAACATACACATTGCCATCTTACAAGAAACAAAACTCCGCACAACACAAAAAACACCCACATTTCATAATTTCACCACCATCAGACAAGACCGGGCTGTCGGCGGGGGCGGTGGACTCATCACCCTGGTACACAAAGAAATATCATACATAGTAACCAGTGTACAAACCAAATCACTCCTCCCCCCAAATGATAACACAACAGAAATACAGTCAATTAAAATACGCACTGGCAACAACTCCAACATAACCATCATAAACACATACATCCCTCCCCAAACATCCCCTACAGTACCAAATGAATACAGACCACACTTACAACACATCACAAACACCCCACACACCCCACACATCATCCTGGGTGGTGACTTCAACGCCAAGACGTCGGCCTGGTTTGTCGACAACCCCGACACAGACAGAGGGCTGGTACTACAAAACCAAACCGATAACCTCATCATCCTTAACGACATCCATCAACATACCCATATTCCTCACCAAGCCCTCTATAACCCATCATCTCCAGACATCACCTTTTGCTCCCCAGAACTCGCCCCCACAACATCCTGGAGGGTGGTCAGAACCTTAGGCTCTGACCACCTCCCGATCATTATCACCACCAAAACCAGACTCACCCCAGCTAGCCACAAACACACATACACCAATTATAAAAGAGCTAACTGGGAAGCATTCACAAATGAGACAGAACAACACTTCACAACTCTAAACAGTACACCCATCACTAACATCAACAATGCTGTACACATACTCAATAAAACTATCCAAAACGCTGACAAGAAACACATTCCAAGAGGTAACAGAAAAAGACACAACCCCAACTTCACACCAGAAATTCAAAACCTCATCAGACAACGCGACATACTGAAACACTCCCCAGCACCCCACACACAAGACATCACACAACAAATTCAAGCACTCAACACCCAAACTAACAACAAAATACAAGAACAACAAAAACTAAATTGGAATAACTTCCTACAAACACTTGATCACAAAACAAACCCCAAAAAACTATACAAAACACTAAACAGCATCACACTTTCCAACAGCAACACAACACAATCACATGCTGCAATCACAACAACAGACTCTACTCCTTCATGTAAACAACAAGCAAACACTCTCATCAATCACTTTTCACATGTCAGCCACCTAAAACCTCACAAAGACGACCGACGTGTCATCCGACGTAAGAGACAATTCCCCACAGACCCTGACTATACACCCTTCACCAATCACCAGACAAAGCATATCATCAACAATCTCAAGCACTCACCCGCCTGTGGCCTAGACAACATAAGCAACATACACCTCAGACACCTGGGACCACAAGGCATACAAGCACTCACTAACATATCAAACTACAGCTATTCACACAACACAATACCAGACATTTGGAAGCATGGTATCATCATCACTTTCCCCAAACCCAACAAAGACCCCACGCTACCCTCCTCGCACCGCCCCATCACACTCCTTTGCTCCCCCTCCAAAGTCATGGAACGCCTAGTATTACAACTAATTACACCTGACCTACCCCTAGCTCCAACACAACATGGCTTTAGGCCACTGCACTCCACAAACACTCTTCTCACAGACCTTACACAAAGAGCTTTCGACGGCATCAATTCAGCTAGACCACCACACAGATCACTATTAGCCACACTCGACATTAGTAAAGCCTTCGATGCCATCCCCCGCCACAACCTAACAAACAAAATCTACAACACAAACATGCACAACAACACAAAACGGTGGCTGGCCAACTTCCTAGCAGGCAGATGTGCACACGTATCTTTTGCCGGTCAGTCATCTAAAATCAGAAACTTTCCAAACGGAGTCCCACAAGGATCCGTCCTATCGCCCGCACTCTTCAATCTGTACATGCACGATATAACTACACCCAATACGCCCCAAATAAACTTAGCCTCCTATGCAGATGACATAACACTCACATGCACACACCATGACCCAAAAAGAGCAACAGATCTCCTTCAACCCTATCTCAACACACTACATGGCTGGTGCACTACAAACAGACTTAATCTAGCCCCAGCCAAATCCACCGCAACCCTGCTCACAAGTTGGACAGGAGAACACGAATACATCCCTCAACTCACCATAAACAACACACCCCTAACACATACACACACACCCAAAATCCTAGGAGTAACATATGATACTCATATGACATTCAAACAGCACACCACAAACATTAAAAAGAAACTGACACCCAGACTTAACGCCCTCAGGTCACTTGCTCACACAAAATTTGGACACAACAAAGAAACTACCACCACAGTATATAAACAATACATAAGATCAGTGATGGAATACGCAAGCCCAGCCTGGGCTTCTAACCTAGCTGAAACACATCATAAGACCTTACAGACTATTCAAAACAAAGCCCTGAAGATCATTACAGGCTGCACAGCTACTGCACCCACAGATCACCTACATCAAGAAACCAAAATCCTCAAAGTCAAAGACCATCTGGACATGAGAGGCACTCAATTCCTGGCAGCAGCCTCCACGAACCAAGACCACCCACTAAACTACATGGCAACACACCACAGACACCAAGAAATATCAAAACAACACCCAGCACACGGTATCACACACAATTATTGTCCTCTCTCCCTCCCTGCCCACCCCGAACCAACATCCAGAAGCACATCCATACTCATATCTCTCACCGATCCATCCACTCACTCACAGACAACACACAGCTGCATGCACGACCTCCCGAAATCCATCCTTCCGAATCCTCCCTTCCTCGCGAGGACAGAGTCCACCTGGCCAGGCTGAGATGCGGACACCATCCAGCTCTCCTGAGCTATCAGAAGAGACTGGATGACTCCGTTGTCGACGCCTGCCCGGGATGTAACACAGCACCCCATACCATTAAACACATCATAGAAGACTGCATTTCACACAACCACTTACGCCAACAACACAATCTACACTCAATGAGAGCTCTGTGGGAAAGCCCGATCGTGGCCATGGCCTTTCTCAGGGACTCGGGGCTGTTCGGCCAGGCAGCTTAGGGAACAACAACAACAACAACAAACCATCAAGATAAATCCAGTTGCCGCAATGATAAAGGTTGATTTTGGAATGGTTCGACAATAATACAACATCACGTATTTTGGGGATTTACTAATTCAGTTTGTTCATAAGGGTTCATCATAGTCATACATAAACAAAATAAAAATAAAATAAACACCGAGCCTAGCAAAGTGATAGTCATTTGATAAGTTTAAATTAAAACGGTACTGTCTGTTTTGGATATTAGAACCAAATTAAGTAAATTTTCAGTCCAGTTATATAGAAAGCCCAACAAATCCCATCACAGGCCCCAGTAACCCTAGAGGTAATTTGTGGTAAATAACCTTCAACTTTTGTCTAATCTACTTGGATGGACGCTGGCTGTTATTGTTTACCTGGTTCATGAATTTGATCATGATCATTTTTGCTGTATGTGTTAAAATGCGTGTTTTATCAATTTCAGATTTGTTTAAAAAAATCCTGAATCTCTTCAGCTTTTGCTCTTGCAAATTACGAAGTAAGTTAACCAATGGCATTACTGAGTTTTACCATAGGATAGAACAAATGCCCGGACTATTTTGTATTGACTTTCATAATGCATGTTGTTGCAGGAAACGGAATTATCATTTATATTAGATTTAGGGTCATTTCAGAGCGAAGTTATATAAATATCTGCCTGATTGAGTGAACACAGACTTTAAAGATAGTCAGCATAAACTAGTCCTGACTGATCTATAGGACTGTTACCACTCTTATTGACAAGAAATCATTGGAATAATTATCACTATATACATAGGGAAAATATATCGACAGGACAACAACAATTATCGTAGTGTTACACTGTTCAGAGTACATTTACTAATAGTGTAGCAGTACGTATCATTCCACTATATATATAGCATTACTTTATTTTCAAACAAATGTTACATTCTCCTTATGGCATACACCATGTTGTAGAAACAAAACAACATCTAAAAGCAAACACAATTGAAAACCACTATTCACTATGTGTTATGTTTCACCTTCTGGTTCATTGTTGTCTGTCCAACCTCTGTTATAGGTTAGTCTTACCCTTCACTAACTTTTCCTCAGGACAAAGGAACCTCAGATGTGGTGAGATTATCTGGGTGGTAAACAAAACTGTAAGGATGGAGATAAACCGATAAGCTGGTCATTATGTGTGTTTACATATACAGTACATACTGTAAACTAACATATTGTATATATTATCTGTGACAAACAAAAGTCGGAAGCAAGCCTAATTTATATATTAAGAACAGCAATTATACTGTTTAAGAACTGAAACGACGGGGCTCGAGGAGAATGAGCCAAAACCTCCACTGTATTTGCTCCCACATGTTAATGAGCCCCAACATCAACACTGCAGAATTGCTTCTATAAAAAGCAAGAGGAGAGAGGAGAATAAAATGCCCCAACACCAGCGGAAGGGTAAAACTGGTCACCCTACCTGTACAAACAAACAAAGGAAACTCCCGCACGGTAATTACCCCCAGCCACCACCACACACCTGGCCACACTACAACAAAGGTGAGGGACATGTACCAGAACCAGACCTAGAATACGACGAGGAAACATTTATGCAATTACCCCATTAACCTCCTCGATTTCCACCCATCTACCCAGGCAGAAATATCTACCATTACAACTACCATCAGGACAAACAACCACAAACTCAAGATTCAACCTCATGATGAAGTCAATGCCTACAAACCGTTGAAAGTGTAGGAGCTACCAAGACTGTATATTATTTGTCCTACTTCTATCCAAGCTTTCACAGACCTACCTTTAATTTTAATAAATAAAGAATGTCCTTACCTATGTATCCCTATATGTATTATAATTTTAAGAACCTTAATAACTGCCACAATAATCCAAAACCCATATTTCACATGTCTCTCCTACCCTGAGACATGCTAGCTTGACAGCAATTTAAACGCGTAATATCACCTGCCCGAAACAAGATATTGTTAGGCAAAGGATATGTTAGTGTTCAAATTAACGTAAGCCTAGAGATCCTTCTGTTCTCTCCTTCTATCAATTCACCACTCGTGTTGAGAGAACAAAACACATACTATACGTGAGATAAATATATCTATAACACTCTGGATATAACCTATTTATAATCCATATAAACGTTATATATATATTTAATCTAGGAAATATACATGCACACCATACTTAGTTACCAGTGAACACTCCCAGATCTTATGGTATGTGTTATTATTGGCTGGGTACGAAATTGCATGTATAAGTGTCCACAGAGAGTGTAATTTATCAGTCTATTCGTCAGACTATTTTTATCTTTGTGCTTCCTGACTTAAAACTCAGTTTAAGCGATATTTTGAGTTGCATTAACTCCTATTAATATCTCAATTACAATCCGTACAGCGAGATTATCAGCCCTTCACACAGGCTATTATTATTTATTATCAGTTCCATGAATGTATATTCATTATTACTATTCTATCAGGCCCTAATACCGGCTATTATTATTTATTAACCGTTCAGTGAATTTATATTCATTATTATAACTCTTTGAGTTGACTTCGAAGTATATCTTCTTTTATCTTGAATTAACACAATTTCCTATCCAACTGATATCTTATTTTACATAATTATAAACAATATTTTGTGTGCGTGTCACCTCAGTATATTTGACCTACCTCACTGACGAGTTACCTTGTGTTGTCTACCTCACTCAAGCGCTACCTGGTGTGTCCCTAGCTCACGCGCTACATCGTCTTTACCTGAATCACGATATCAGTTGTCTAATTTTACCAGACTTTACCTCGCTGTGTACATTTGTACTATATATTTATATAGTCATCCTCTGTATGCCTTATTTATGTATTACTGCAATTTATCTTTTATCTTATTCTTGTGACACTATAGTTTATGAATAAGTGTGTTTTTATCAACTTGATATTGTCACCATTTATGCTTGGATTTATGCTTATATAAGTAAGCTCCTTATTCAATTTGTGCCCTGTACGCTAGCCTGTTAAGAAATAAAACTTGTGTACCGAACTTGTGTATTCTGTGTCATTGGTAGAGATTGATTACACTAAGAAGTATACATGTCAAAGTTAGCTGTGTTCCTGTTGAGCAATACTAAGTTCTGAGGTTTCCTTAACCCCTTCTGCTCCGTGACATCTTTATCATTTTATTGTGGGTACTATTAGACGATTTTATTTAGTAAAAAAAGGGCCTCCAACAATTACAAGGCTTCGAACTATATTTATTAACCCTTTTTTACTGTCATAGATCCTTCTTAAACTGCATGAAGTTGCCTAAATATCGCCTATAATATAATATGAAACACGTCGCCGGTACAGAAGGGGTTAAGAGGAATTATAGAACATATAATGCGTGCTGAATTACAGCGTCGCATAACAAGAACCAACTAAACAACTAAACAAAAATATGAAAACAAAGTTATCACAACATATATATAGCTGATACGAAGTGATGCAATAATGTATATGAGCATAATTCATAGAACCAACATTGTTATTGGTAACAAGACAGTGGCAAGTTTATTTGGTAACAATAACATGAACGATGTGAGGTAAACTGCTTATGGTACAGTACACGGTGAGTGTCCACAATTATGGGACGGTGATGGTGAAGTGTGACAGTCTGTGAAATTACCCAAAAAATAGTAAGAGGGTGAGAACAGGTGACACGGTGCACGGTGGAAAAATCGGACGGTGATGGTGAAGTGTAACAGTCTGTGAGATAATGAGGTTCCCCAAGAGATAGTAAGAGGGTGAGAACAGATGACATGGTGCACGGTGAAAGATATTGGACGTTGATGGTGAAGTGTAACAGTCTGTGAGATTACCCAAGAGATAGTAAGAGGGTGAGAACAGATGACATGGTGCACGGTGAAAGATATTGGACGGTGATGGTGAAGTGTAACAGTCTGTGAGATTACCCAAGAGATAGTAAGAGGGTGAGAACAGGTGACATGGTGCACGGTGAGAGAGAACCGAGACAGAGATAATATGGTCGGTGAGGGCGAAGTGTGCCAGTCTGTGAAAGTGCCCAAGAATCAGTAAGAGGGTGACAAGAGAAGGAAACCTATATGCAAGTCCATACTCTATAACTGACTTTAAGTGCTATAAAGTATTTCACACAATAAAAAAAGATAGAAATAGTGAGAGTTCACTGGTACAATGCACTGCAATATAATAGGGTACCGCATTACTCCGACTGCTGGCCACCACACCGCCGCCTAATGCTGGGACACCATTACCTGGGACATCCTCTGCCCCTGACCCCAACCCTGCCTTACGTAAGCCTGTCCTATGTTCCTTATCCATTCACCCTGCCTCTCTTAGCCACTCTGCCTGACCAAGATCCCCTGCTTTACTTCTCCAACCTTCATCACCCATCCACCCTGCCTCTCCTAGCCACTCTGCCTCACCAAGATCTCCTGCTTTACTTCTCCATCCTTTTTCACTCTATCTCTCCTCCCCAGCCTGCCTCAACTAACCACCCTGCCTTACCTACCCACCCTGCCTCACCTACCCACACTGCCTCTGTTAATCCCTTTCTACCTCCTCCCCCTCCTTCCTAACGACCTTCAAGACAGGCTGGTTGAGTCACACAAGGGCGGGCAGGAGCCAGGGTTTCCACATTCAAGGAAATCATCCTTATTTCAGGAAATCTGGATCTTTTAAGGACAAGTTTAAGGAAATGCCAATTTTAAGGAAATTCTCAGGAAATCTGGCAAAACGAGTAAGGGAAATCAGAAATTATGAGGAATTTAGAAATATATTTCAAATTTTAATGTGTAATATAATAAAACCAATCCCTATTATAATTAAACTTTGAAGAACCAATTTGTGGTAGATCGGTTTGAATCAACTGGCATCACAGCAACTATAAAATACGACTATGCGAGAGGGCAACACTGTGACTGGAGCCTGGAGGTAACAGTAACTAACGGCCAAATGTCTCAGTCACTGAGTCACACTCGCAAGGCGCACGCTTGCACTGAGCCCGCCACATCAACCACATTTTGGTGAGTCTTTATCTTATTATTTCGCCCCAATCTCTTCACAAACGCAGTGATAGTACCCTAAACTCATGACAATATATAGGCTACACTGTACAATATACTATACTTCACAAGATAAATATGAACGCTAATTAAAGCTTATACATTTTAAATGTTGGTCAAGTGTAATGTTATTTAATGCACGACTTTAGACCTAACCTAGGCTAAATATATTCTCCATTTGAGATTCGTTATGCCGTGGGCACCTGCATACATTGCCCTTGTGTCCCTATTCATGTGCCAAAATGTGCCATACTTCACCAGCACCAACTAACTGATATTTCCCCAATTAGCCTATAGCAGTAAAGACGTAAGTGTTTACAGATGGTTTTATATAATATAATTATAGGCTATATATATATATATATGGGTGTTAAGGGAATTTTTCTGTCCTGACAACTCCCCAGGCCCACTTAGGGTCAACCTTTCCTGGGGCCTGGCGCGGGGCTCGAACCTCTGACGGGAGTTTAACCCTCCTAAAAACCCACAGGTTTCGAGATGCCTTGGGTGGGGTTCGAACCCTGGTTGGTTAGTGACCATGGCCATCACAGGTCAACCAGGCCCGCGCGCTAACCCACTATACTACCACGGTCGTACAAGAGTATGGTAACCTTAGTCCGATTTGTAAGAACCAGGTGAATATCTCGTGGTGATTCACGTGATGAGTTTATTGGACTTCCCATCAACGACTATTTTACACTATACCTGACGTCAACTCGGGTAGTACATTATTGGGGTTGCGGGATATTTTCGAGGGCATTACAGGTGTAGTCTTAGTTTCTAAAGTTAAACCTAGACCAATAATAAGTTCCATTTAATTGGAAAGGCAGATTATGATAGTGCAAAATTGAGTTACAGTAGAAATAAGAACATTACAATTATTAGGTACATAGCCTAACCTTAATTTACAGCAAGGTATAATAAATTAGTGTAACCTAACTTCATTACTTGGTGACTAACTAGCACATTAAAAGTTCAGTTCAGAAAATAATCTATTTAATCTATTTCAACCCAATCCAAATAAGCTATCCAAAATTGTTTTATCTATCCTATCTTATGTAAACCATAACTAAATGTAAAGGTATGCTATCAAGCGCTCTGCACAAAAATAATATTTTGGAAAACTTTACTAAATCCTCAAACCTTAGTCGTGGTTTGGTATAGCAAGGGTATTAAAACAAAAACAAAATAATATTATTGGTAACATAGGCATCAAATCATATTATAAAGGACTTTATCTGTTAAGGAAAATTTGAAGGAAATTCGCAGAGGAATCTGAGGAAATCTAAGGAAATTTGGACAAATATCTAAGGAAGAAGACTTTTTACGTGTGGAAGCCCTGGCAGGAGCCCGTGCTCGTGGAACGCCCTGTGGCAGAGCCCATGGGCATGCTAGGGAGGAGGCCCAGCCGAGAAGAGGAGGAGCTTGATGAACCTGGCGAACCAGATTATTCTGACTCTGATAGAGGTGGTGCGGCTGCTGGTGATGATGATGATGGAAGCCCCAAAAATTGGCAGTGGGAGGATGGGGAGGACTTCAAGCTACACATCTTCGAACTTGACATAATATTATATCCACAGCAATATGTAATATGCATTAAATTATAAAAGTAAATATTCGCCTTTTAGGACGGTACCAATGTTCACTGCGGCCTATGGACTGCATTGTAACACCTGTATAATACCAAACACATACATTACAATATAACATTGATTCCCATATTATGTGCGGTATTATCGTTTGTATATCCCTTTTAATATTGTTTGCAGGCATTAACTATAGAACATAACCGTCATGCATCATAGAAATGTGTTGACAAGAAGTGCAATATTAGGAAATCTGTATATTTATATAATCAATGTCTGTACACGTTTTGTTCAGTTCTGTATTTATTTAATGCATCCCCACATGTAATACTATCGCGGTCATTCGTTCTTACAATATATTCCAACTACAATATCCATCTATTGTATTTAGTCTTCCAGTGTTAGTCGTTACTGTAGTCATAACACCGTACCATCAACACTCCACTGTATTTCCCATAAGTTTCTCATCTGTATAAACTCTCTGGGCTCGTTTTGACACCCATTACGTTTATCCCCTACTTCGAGTGTCCTTCCAATTAGGGGTTTCTCTTAGCTCCACATTTAATATCAAATTCGGCCTTCCAATAACATTCCACATTCCTCCACCAATGATATTGCTCGCAATATGGAATTCCATTCATTTTCAGCTTTGCATTTAAATTAATTTTAGCTCTTTCAGCATTTTGAAGTTTTCCTCTATCGTATTCTGGCTAACTTTTAACAATTTGACTTAAAATGGCACCCGTCATATGATGGGCACTGCAGGGGTGGCCAATATTCTCTCTCCCGTCATATGATGTTCACCATCGATTGAGGGTTAATACAAACCTTTGATAATATCTGTATTGACAAGAAACACAATATAATAAAGCTGCCTTGTATAGTGAGAGATTTGATAAATATTGTTATGTCTTATTGATGGATGGACCTTTGAAACCCGCTTGGAACCTAATCATTTCTGACCCGGTAAATATAAACATGTTATGAAGGGTGTTTCACACGATAACATAATTATGTCATCAAGTATCGATTATTCCGGCAACATTACTGGGTTATTTGTCACTGGTTATTGAAACTATGCTGAAGGAAGATTAATTTTGGGCAGAATGTGTATTTGAACAGTTTAATTCATCATTTGACAGACCTATGGCATATCATATTAACCCTTTCATAAGGAGTCCTATAAAGGGTGAAGTTTCAAATTTGACCAAGAATATATATTATTGACCGTACGCCAATGTCTCGAAGAAATGTAAAGGCATCCAAACTATAGTGGGGTCGTAGATATATATAAACAAAGTAAAGAGGGAAAATGCACAATAACCGAGAACAATGGAGGGGGGAGGGGGGGTTAGGGGGCAAAACCGATATGCATATGAGTGAACCAGATTATCCCATAAATCCGGGTGAATACAAGGATATTAAAGAAAATTATGATGGCTATTAATAATAGGATTATGCAAGGGAGGAGGAGAAAATGGAGTGTGTGTACTGTATGTGTGATTGATTATAAATATTTCTTAATATTGAATTACATTGGAAATATAGGGAAAGAATGAAAGTTCAAACAGGTTATAACGTTTATTCATAAATCTCTCGGTGTGTACCCCCTTTATAAGAACAAATTAATCTGTGAAATTATTAATCTGTATTCATAAAATTTATATAATGAAAGGAAGCACGTGACTGAGTGACGAAGCAGAGAAAATACCTCAATCAAGATAATGCAGGGACAAAAATAACTATTCAAATATATATGTAATTTGGTTTGATTAAATCACGAATCGGAGGGGAGCGTTAGCATGACTTATAGTTCCCTTATATTAGGGAAAGGAAAATATTGGTATGGACATATATTTGAGATAATGATAAGAATTGACGTATTAAATGAGGAGCGACAACAATGTTTATGAAGTTGTGGGGTGACTTACAAAACTGTTATACTAGAGTTTTTACTAGGTATTTATAATTGGAGTTGGTAGGTTCTACTTGACTGGAGAAGGCTAAATCACACAACACATGCAAAGAAGAAATAAAGGATACATATAACACTGAGTATATTTATGAACAATATTTATTAAATGGCTCTTATCTTAAGTTTAGCAATATGAATTAATATACGTGGACATATGGTTTATACATATACATACACTTTCCTAGCACGAACGAGGATCTGCAACGAGATCAGGAATTAATATGGCTGTATTTTACCTCTAGGTTAACTCACAAAACATGAATGATAAACTCTCACAAGATTCTAAGTCAATATACTAAGACTCTGAAATATTTATCTGCCTATGCACAAGTAAGAATTAGGGTAGAATCGATATATGTGGACTCTGGCATATTTAAGAACCTTCGCACAGGTAAGGATTTTGGCAGAGTTAATAGGTGTGGATTCTAACTTATTTAGGTATCTTCGCACAGGTGAGAATTTGGCAGTCGATATAAGTCTAACTTATTTAGGTACCTTCGCACAGGTGAGAATTTGGCAGAGTCAATATGAGTGTTGAAGTTCTGTTTTGGTGCTCTTGACTCGGGGTCTTTAATATGCCGTCTCTAATGTCATGACACAGTGACAACGTATCGGGCTACGCGAGGAAGTAGTAAGGTCATGACCGTTACTAATTTCTTCGATCTGCCACTGACCGTTATAAGAGGTTCAAAAACTCAGGGGCGGTGTTTAAACCTTTTAATTGCAAGTGTCCGTTACCATGGTGTTGGACAGATGCACTAAGGACTTCTATAAGCTGAGTGCCGGTGTTCGGTATCTCGCAAAGCCCTAAACTAGTCGAATGACCTTGCCATGACAAGTATCTCTCGGTAGAATTGAGAGTGCGTATTTAGTAATAGAAATAAGGTGGGGGCATGTCCGCGAGTTTATACTTCTAATACTAAAAGTGCACCCTACTAGGGATCTCAATGTTAATCCATGTCATGACACAACGATTCCTCAATAGGGAAAAGAACTCCTCAGACCTAGGGAGATATTCGGCATGCCCTCAATCGTCCACTGAATGGGAGGGTAATTTTAGGACTGCACCACTAGTATGCCAGTGTTATGAAGCCCTAAAATTGCTTGCCTTATTTAGGGTTCGACGGAGTAGTGGCGACTTTAGCTGAGATGTCCCAGGGCAGGTGTGCGGGGGTCACAAGGTCATAAGTCCAGTAGGGGCGAACCTAGGGGGATTAGGAGGGCTATAGAAGTTTGCGGGCAGGTGATTCAGCTTTTGGGTGGAAGAGGGGCGCAAGTGACTTCTCTTCTGGTGGTGACGTTGGTCCTTCTGTCCCTGGCAGAATATTATTCTTCTTTTGGGAGCCATGTGGTGTTGTGGTATTGTTGTGATTGTCTTGCCTGTTCTTGGAAGTTCTGGTGTTATGGTGGCAATTCTGGCGTCTCGTCTGATGTTCGTAGAAGGCGTGGGGGAGGTGATAACTTGTTGGTGAATGCGGGTATTATTTGAATTTCTCTGGTGGTTCTTTGGTACATGTGGTTGTAGTATTTTCGTGTCTTTTGGTGCTGCTGGGTTATTGATTTTCTTGGTATGTGGCTCTGGTTGTGTCTTCTTGTCTTGGTTTCTTCTGTGGGAGATGGGGGGCAGCTTTGGTATGCAGGGCATTGCACTTATCTTACTTCTTACTTTTCCCACCTTCGTTATTATTGGTTCTGTTTTAGTTCCTCCTTCCTCCTCTCTTTATTGTATGTTTTCTTTGTTGCGTTGTTTGTGGTACTCGTTTGTTGTTCGCTTTCCACTCTTGAATGGTTTTCCTTTTGTTCGTGTTGGGGGTCTTCGTTATTTTCGTTATTTTAAAAACTAATATATCTAACTAGTTACTGGACTTTCAACTCATACAGTTACTACACACAGGTTACAATATATACTGAACATATCAGAAAATATGATGAATGGCCATAGAAATGCTATAATTTATTACATTTAAAATACATAGTTACATTACTTAAAAGCATTAATTATAAGAGTTATGCATGTACACTGTAATCACCAATGCCTTACATGAATTAATACACTTATCCCTATCTGAAATGAATCTATTCCTTAACACTCTAGCCGCGGCTCTCGACTTAAGTCGGGTGAGAGAACCATGGCATAACCCGCGGGTCCCGACTTAAGTCGCAAGGGATGTTGAGCACATTATCAGCTCTGAGAGAGAGTCCATGCGGTGGGAGGACCGCAGGCGGGCTCTGACCGCTTGGCCGGGGCCTAGCGATGTAACTGGTGTCACTACCACACCCTTACACATGCCTTGCCTTGCGAGGCAAGGTAATATGATGATGATGATGATGCAGTTTTTACCACCATTCACTCCCTACTGAATAGCAAGGCTAGGTTGGGTGCCCTGATGAATCAGGGACTTAGTGAATAGTTGCCACAGATTGCTAGACCGCACCGTTCACCAACAGCACTGACATCTGCCATACCACGCTGGCTGGCCCGAGGCTCGAACCGCCAACCTCACGGTTAGCAGGCGAACGCTCTACCAATCGATCTACGGCCTGTGAATTTACCGTATTTTAGGGTTTTTGCACTCGTATGGCAACATCGTTGCAAGCGAACCCGTAGTCGTACAAGGATGATTCAGGTGTCATTGGAAAGCTCTATTATCGCCCTTTCACGGATACATAATTGTATTGCGCTCTGGCTCTTGTTTATGCATGAAAAAGAGCATGGAATGATGCTCGTTTAGGGTAAATATGCTCGCCTGGCAGGTAGTATATGTTACAAATATCCCCGTCCGTAAGGGGTTAAGGGGACCAACTGGTTATTTACTAACTTCCAGGTCTTACTTCCAATGTAAATGCAATTTGGCACAGGTGTATGTGACCTTTTCTTTCAATTTAGGTAAACAATGGTTGAACACTATACCACTACTAAGACGCATATGACTCCTACAGAAATCCCTATAACACCTGCTGTATGTGATCAAACAACTCACAATAGGTGTTTCTGTAGTTTCTATAAAAAACATTTGATATATTTTGTGTATTTTTGGATTTAGGTGATTATGAATTAAGGTGAAATTATTTTGTAGAATTTTACGACTGCGATAACATGCTGCAACCAAACAAAGTTGGCTAGAGTAAATTAGCTTTATACAAAATATAGTGTTTTAATTCCCTTTCCAATGGTATATACACCATTCCTATAGGTCCTAAAATACCCCGGAAAAAAGAGAGAGCCCCAAAGAGACGAGACCGAAGGAGTAGAAGAAGAAGGAAGACCAAGCAAGAAAAAGGGACCGGAAGAACCGAGGAAAGAAAGGACAAGGACGAGGACATCAGCAACCACCACAACGCCACAAGGATCTGCAGCAGTAGCGAAACTCAAGAATAGACGAATCGCTATGCTGAAGAAGGACACGCCGAAGAAGGAATATCCACCCACGCCGGGCAAGAGATTCGCCCCATCACATCCCCGAAAAAGATTATACTGTTCCGTCAACCTTTTTGAAGAGAACCTAAAGACACAATATATGTTTTCCTTTGTCTTACTCTCTAGAATAGATGTACCATGTATAGGAAATAATGATATGTATCATGTATGATTGATAATAATATGTATTAGAAATATTAAGAATATAATCAACCAGTATGAAATGAATATGTTATGATGTTTTGTTAAAACCTGATTATGCAATAATAATATGAAATAATACCTCAATAGACCTTTGGGTCATCGTTTCCTACACACATATATATATGCCTTCTTGTTATCTTCTGATTACCTCTTCTAATTATACAAACTACATGCTCTTCTTTCTCATAAGATTATATGTTAATCCGATAGTACCAAAGTAGACACCATGCCGAATGGCGCTTGTGTTCCCCCACACGCGCTGGAAGTTGATGGCTTGCTCGCCAGCTCATCAGGAATACCAACACATTATGAGAAGGACGCATACGTACATACTACCTTAACCCTTAATTAGCGGCGAGCAACATAAGTCGAGTTAAATAAAGCTGGACTATGTGGCGGCGCTCGACATAACTCGAGTGGCAATTTCAGCACGTAATGTGGCTGAGAGAGAGAGACAAGTGGTGGCAGGAGACTAGCGAGCGTATGACTGCTCCAGACCACCGCAGCGAACCTACTGACACAAATCTCAGCTCCCTCCTCCCTCTCTCACTCGCTACATACTCAATTATGTACTGAAAGTACCGAATTACCTGCTTTTTGCACTCGCGTTGCACGGTTATTGCAAGAAAACTATCCATCATACAAGGATCGTTATGGTGTCATTCGAAAGCTCTGTTTATGCCCTTTCAGGGATAGGTACTTGTTTTACGTTCTGGGTCTTATTTAGGCATGAAAATGATCACGTAAACAGCCCTATTTTGGCTAAAAACACCCCGCTGTGCGGTACACATAAATAAACCGCATAGGCCGCTCGTAAGGTGTTAATAGATGAATTATCAAGATATGTTTTATGAATCATTGTCAACATAAATCCTACTAACAATGATACATAAGTAGATCCTCATTCTAGACCCCCATGAAGGAGTTTGACCTATGAAATAGTTCAACGCGCATTCCCGCATGTCTGTACTTTACGGTCCACACGACACCAAGCATTCCACTCAAGTTAAGATTTAAGGAACTCTTTTCCTTGAACACAATTATTGTTTCCCAAGGCTTTATCGAGCTCACTTATATATGATATAATTATTTACTTAACCATTGATGAAGTACAGTTAAGATGTATTTTTGATATAAGCATCACCACATCACTTTGTAAATTGATTTAGAAAGAAGATATCTTGACCACCAGAACAAGAAGGTTCTATAGACCTCTTCATGCCCTTACCATCCTATAGGTTAGGAAGGACCCCTCGCAGTAATCCTCAATACCAGGTCAGGATATTTTAGGAGAGTTAAGCAATCCCACCTTTAGAATTCTTAGAATTAACCCTCCATTCAGTTGGACCTACGGCATCCCAAAAGTTCAATATACTGTCTGTAAGTTAAAAATACTATTTTAGGGATCTTTGTTAGACGAGGCACAACCCGGCTAACATAGAGACTCTTGATAGGCGGTGTCTACTAATAGTATAGTAGTGAAGTGAACGGCCTCCCGGAACTTCATTAATATTCTTAACACCTTACGAGCGGCCTATGCGGTTTATTTATATGTACCGCCCAGCGGGGTGTTTTTAGCCAAAATAGGGCTGTTTACGTGATCATTTTCATGCCTAAATAAGACCCAGAACGTAAAACAAGTACCTATCCCTGAAAGGGCATAAACAGAGATTTCGAATGACACCTTAACGATCCTTTTATGATGGCTAGTTTTCTTGCAATAACCGTGCAACGCGAGTGCAAAAAGCATGTAATTCGGTACTTTCCCCATATAATTCAGTATGTAGCGAGTGAGAGAGGGAGGAGGGAGCTGAGATTCGTGTCAGTAGGTTCGCCGCGGTGGTCTGGAGCAGTCATACGCTCGCTAGTCTCCTGCCACCACTTGTCTCTCTCTCTCAGCAACATTACGTGCTGAAATTGCCACTCGACCTATGTCGAGCGCCGCCACATAGTCCAGCTTTATTAAATACGACTTATGTGGTGAGCCGCTAATTAAGGGTTAAAGTTACCGAAACTGTGGCCTGTTACATGAAACTTTGTTACCACTGGCATCCCAGTGATTAACATACCTACTGTTACCGGTATAAAGCTTTCCTTAACTTAGGAAGAAGGGTCACGGCATCCCGCCCCTTCCTTCTAGTTAAAGTTAGTCCACAAGCACCCTCACTAAAAGAAGTTGAGGTAAACGGCATCCCGTCCTCAATATTCTCTAGAGTGAAAAGTGCTAAGTCCTACTCTAGGAACTTTGTTACTACTGGCATCCCAGTATCTAACATTGTCCCTTTTGCTAGGTCCAACTTTCCCTAGTAAAATTAGAGAGACTCCGGCACCCCGACCTCTCCATTAGTACTCTTGGAAGTTAATCTTGTGACAGTGTCCTTTCAGAGGAACTTTGTTACTACTGCCATCCCAGTATCTAACATTGTCTTTTCCGCTAGGTATCACTTTCCCTAGTACAAGTAGAGAGACTCCGGACTCCCGACCTCTCTACTATTACTCTTGGAAGTGAACACTGTACAAAAGTGTCCTTTCAGAGGAACTTTGTTATTACTGACATCCCAGTACCTAACATTGCCCCCTCTGCTAGGTTACATTTTCCCTAGTAAGAGTTGAGAGACTCCGGCATCCCGACCTCTCTACTTATTACTATTGAAACTGAACACTATCACTTTTCACAGGTAGTCTCTAAACATCTGAGACCGCTGTGAGAGAAAGGGCTTGGCGAGATACCCTCAAGGGCACTTTGCAGATACAAGTCCTATGTGCACTGAGTCTGTGGCATCCCATTTGACTGTGTAACTGAAAGGTTTAAACACCACCCTGGGTCCCCCGAACCTTTTAAAACGGTCTGGACAGTCAGTAAGAGTACTTGTACAATCTTACTGCGTTAGTCCGATTTCGTGCCATATACGTTCTTACTGAGGTACGAGATTTAAGACCCTATTTCAAGAGTACCTTAACAGGACTTCATCAACGGTTGATATACAGGTCAGGATAGTCGAGTATTTTTCATAACCTCTGAAGTACTCGCGTTAGTCCGGTATGGTGCCCAACAGTAATTGCCAGATAATTACTAAATATTACGGAGCCATACTTAAGACCCCAAACTCATCAACCCATCTGTAACTATCTTCACACAGCCAGCCAACCTGGACGGCCCACGGAGGAGCTGAAGACTACAGCCAGCGAACACCAGAATCATCGTCGGAAAGAAGATAGAAAAGACACCTAAGTCAATGACCAGAAAAGAGAGTGAAAAGTGCCTAAACGTAATCTACCAAGTGATCGAAAATAAACAGAGTCCCCCAAGCGACTCTGCCAAAAATCCAAGTACGAGAGTAAAATAAAAAGAGTCCCACCAAGTGTTCAAAAATAGTATAAATCAATTATAGTGCTAATATTCGGAATTTATAGAAAAGAATTACTTTTACTAACGCTACATAATCTACTAAAGTGTTCCCAATCATTAAAAGTGATTTACGAATTTTAACATTTAAGCCACTTTTCAGGCTAAGCGACTCTGCCATTATTTCGACCAAGTGAAAATAAAGTCCCGTAAAAGTGTTGAAAGTGTTCATAAATCCCTAACAGTGTTAATACTAGGAATTTAGATAAAAAAAAACTCAGTTATCAACGTTTTAGGAACTAGTGAAGTGTTCCTGATCAGTAAAAGTGATTTCCGAATTTATTCCATTTAAGCCGATTTTGATGCTAAGCGATTCTGCCATTATTTCGACCAAGTGAAAAATATTTCAGAGTCCACAAGCGACTCTGCCATTATTCCAACAAGAAGGATATAGTACAAAGCCCAGTTCCAATTGACCTTGAACTTACTCTCGTACCAGTGCGCATGGTAGTTAACTCAAGATACGTATAGGATACAAATAACTCTTTTTCATATATAACATCGCAAGTCTAATTCTTTACAAGTACAGTGAAATATTATAGCTGAATATATTACTTGTGATCACCCTCGATAATCAGAAGTGTATACGATTCCAGATAAAAGGAATATTGTGAAGCTGTGCGAAATACCTGAACTCTATCCAGATCCGCGACTGTGCTCGGAGATAGAAAATAGTTTAAGTGCTATTCATTGGTTGTGTTTCTAAGTTACATTCATACTCCATTGTGTATTTAGTGATTAATGGAATAAAGCTGTATTTCTAAACTATATTTTGGCGATATATATCCTCTGTTGTCTTTTGTATATGTACTTGTATGAACTCGGAAGTCCCAGTATAGTAGAACTCACCTGTATCAATCGTTAATCCTGAATAAAATTAGGGCATAACAGGTCCAATAATACATTTATTATAAGATCCCAAAGTGCGACAAAACAGTTTTGAGAAAAACATGTGAAAGTCTAAGCTAATTAGGTGATTTTTTTTGTTTTTCAATTTTTACAATATTTTACGCAGGAACACGGCAGAGTAGAAGATAACGCGTATGGGAGGTTGTAGAGTAGTTTACGCTCTTTCCATTTATATATGTATGATCCTCGTACGATCAGTAGTTACTGAGCATGTCAATTTCAAAATTTGCTATATATCATTTTTAGAATTACAGGAAAAGTTTGGAAAATATAAACAAAATCAATTTCCAATGGGTTTTCACTAATAACATTTCACTGGCTTATGAAGGGATGTTGATAAAAGAGGTTATAAGAGGAAAATAGGTGATAATTGAGGGGGGGGGGGGGGGGAGAAGGGGGTATGGACACAGTGGAGGAGTGATATAAGGTATGAAGGGGAATTATCTCACTTAATCACAGAGTCCTGGTGCCTTCGCCCAGTAAAACCTCTTAAGGGGAGGTATTTATTTAATTTTGTTCCCTAGACCTCCATCACGCTTAAAATTACACCCCCTTGAGTCCCTTTCAAGTTATATTTGTACATTTTTCGGTAGAAAAATTTCCCGGCCGAAGGCCGGTTCCTCTTAAATTACAGGCTCGCTATCGCTCGCCAGGATAAAATTGACACCTGAATGGCACGAAAGGTCTTAATATAGGGTGAAAGTTCTTAAATTCGCTAAACTAATGGGGCAAACGTTTTATAACATCAAAAGCAATGGGGCTAAACATGAGGGAGAAAGGGGTCAAGAAAAAAAGCCCTTAAGTGGAGATCTCCCCTTAAGGGGACCGACCGGTTATTTACTAACTTCCAGGCCTTACTTCCAATGTAAATGCAATTTGGCACAGGTGTATGTGACCATAAAACTAGGTCAAATATATATTTTTTTTCTTTTTTTGCTTTTTTCTTAGAATTTAGGTAAAAAAAGGTTGCACACTATAGCACTACTTCGACCCATTCTACTCCTACATAAATCCCTATATCACGTGCTGTATGTGATCAAACAACTCACAATAGGTGTGTCTGTAGTTGCTATAAAGAACATTTTATATATTTTGTGTATTTTTGGATTTAGGTGATTATGAATTAAGGTGAAATTATGTTGTAGAATTTTACGACTGTGACAACATGCTGCAACCAAACAAAGTTGGCTAGAGTAAATTGGCTTTATAGGACTTGTAGTGTTTTTAATTACCTTTCCAATGGTAAATACATATTTTAGAGTAACATCCGAAAGTGCGACAATATAGGTTCTGAGAAAAACATGTGAAAGTCTAAGGTAATTAGGTGAAAATTTTTACTTTTGTTTTTTAGATTTACAATATTTTACGCAGGAACATGGCAAAGTAGAAGATAAAGCATAAGGGAGGTTGTAGAGTAGCTTACGCTCTTTCGATTTATATAGGTATGCTCCTCGTACGACCAGTAGTTACTGAGCATGTTAATTTCAAACTTCGCTATATAACGTTTTTAGAATTACAGGAAAAGTTTGGAAAACATAAAAAACTAAAAATTCCAATGGGTTTTCACAAATAACATTTCACTGGCTTATAAAGGGATGTTGACTCTTGTTGAGTAAACACCTATTGGTATTTTCAGGATTTCGATTTTTTTAAGCCTAAATTAACCGGTCGGTCCCCTTAAGAGTCTCGGTGCCTTTCTCGGATTAATTCTTTACCTGATATGCACATATTACGAGGTTAGTTTTTGTTGTTCATACATAATAGGTTGGAATATAGCATGTTAAACTGTACACCGGGATTCAAAAGTATATAGTTACCTTCAGTAATGTTGATAGTACATTAAATTTGTGAACGTTGACATGATGGTAGTAGGTAGTCAATCGGTCTACCTTGTGATCGTAAATATTAGGGAATATTTCTAATAGTGTAGGTGAAGTGACCTCGTAACGGCACCATACTATTTTTGCCGACTTTACAATGACACACAATTACAATTTACAATTTTAACAATCACATCCGAACTGCGTCTGATGCGGAAATTCGCCCCAAACGTTATTGGGCGCGGCCCGGCCGAGATTCGAACTAGGGCCCGCCACGTGGGAGGCGAGCGCCATAGCCACTACACCAAGAGAAGTACTCCAGTTGGCGTGATAGCTCAAGCAGATTTCAGCATCGAATGCAGTTACAGATACTTTGCCACAATCTCGGTATTACATCACATTATCGTTCAGGTAGCGAAGACTCCGAGCGAGCGAAAGCAAGCGAGGCACAAGTCTGAGCGTGTCAACTACAGCGAGGCTCCAAGACAACGATCACCAGCGACATTCCTTATATCCGTCACTTGCCGGGCGGGTCACACACCACGGCGAGGAGGCAGTGCAGGAAATCTGCCACCATACCTCCCCAACGAACCGGAGTCACTGGGACATCATCTCTGAGAATTTCTGAGAACTCTAGCCTTAGCAACTGTTGTAGCCGACCAGTTAAGGCAAGCCAGTACACCATGGGGATTCCCCAAATAAGCCTCTCAGATATCCCTTTACAGCTGCCACCAGTGAAGTAACCTCGCAACGGCACCATGCTATTTTTGCCGACTTTACATTGACACACAATTACAATTTACAATTTTAACAATCACATCCGAACTGAGTCTTATGCGGAAATTCGGCCCAAATGTTTTTTGGGCGCGGCCCGGCCGAGATTCGAACTCGGGCCCGCCACGTGGGAGGCGAGCGCCTTAGCCGCTACACCAAGAGAAGTACTCCAGTTAGGGTGATAGCTCAAGCAGATTTCAGCATCGAATGCAGTTACAGATACTTTGCCACAATCTCGGTATTACATCACATTATCGTTCAGGTAGCGAAGACTCCGAGCGAGCGAAAGCAAGCGAGGCACAAGTCTGAGCGTGTCAACTACAGCGAGGCTCCAAGACAACGATCACCAGCGACATTCCTTATATCCGTCACTTGCCGGGCGGGTCACACACCACGGCGAGGAGGCAGTGCAGGAAATCTGCCACCATACCTCCCCAACGAACCGGAGTCACTGGGACATCATCTCTGAGAATTTCTGAGAACTCTAGCCTTAGCAACTGTTGTAGCCGACCAGTTAAGGCAAGCCAGTACACCATGGGGATTCCCCAAATAAGCCTCTCAGATATCCCTTTACAGCTGCCACCAGTGAAGTAACCTCGCAACGGCACCATGCTATTTTTGCCGACTTTACATTGACACACAATTACAATTTACAATTTTAACAATCACATCCGAACTGAGTCTTATGCGGAAATTCGTCCCAAATGTTTTTTGGGCGCGGCCCGGCCGAGATTCGAACTCGGGCCCGCCACGTGGGAGGCGAGCGCCTTAGCCGCTACACCAAGAGAAGTGCTCCCATTGGCGTGATAGCTCAAGCAGATTTCAGCATCGAATGCAGTTACAGATACTTTGCCACAATCTAGGCATTACATAGGGACAAAAGAATAGATGAAAACGCGGGGAAAAGAGGGCAAAGATTAACTGCGGAAAGAAAATCTATAAGGAACGAGCACGCGAGGAAAAGCAGAGCAAATGTTTATGACAAGGTAGACAGGTTGGAATGAAACAAAAAAGAACGTTTGTGTAAAAAAACACACAAGGGAGATACAGTATATACGAGAGAATGAACCAGTGCAAAGGAGAGTGAATTAACCCTTAGCGTACGATGACGTATTTCGTTTCTGTATTCAATATATAAATACATACAAGGGATAACGAAAGTGTAATATATAGGCATACATGGAATGTTCTTTGCATCTGTAATTGCATCTTCGTGTACTATATATTTCCAAAGGTTCAGGAGAGCGAATAATAATTAATATTAATAATATTAATCTTCCAATTTCCCTTAAGCCGGTTTTGCTCTCGCTACTTAAAGTAACTCCTGGTCACTATGGGAATTCAAGATCTCTCTCTCTCTCTCTCACCCACACACCCACAAGGTCTCACTCTCCTACGGCAAGTATAATAGACACGTAGATAATTGCGAGCGTGACATATGATTATGGAGCTTTTATTGCATATACTGCACAGACTCGGTACCGATATTAATTTAATTGAAATGCGTTTGCAGGTTAATCCGGAACATCAACGTTACCACAGGAAGCAGTAATCATAAATATTGAATATTAATAGTAAACATACATTTTCAAACACGTTTATATAATCAAGTTGAAAGCTAAAGGCTGAAATTATGTTGGTGAATAATGCCTTTATATCTGAATGTCAATAAAATATTACTTGATATTAATATCGCCTGGAATAAGTAAAAAGATTTGTGAACTAACATTAACTTCAGTGTTACAGGAATATGATATATGCATGCAATGACGTTTGTATCCATTAATCAATAAATAATATATCACATAATATTATAATTATGATTTACATCACCAGTTGTACTCCATAGGCATTGTCTCTATATACTGTGTGTGCCACCTACAGTGATGTAAGCTAGATGTACAGTCGTCTCCATAAGAATTGTCACAGGGTACTCCCCCCATCCACCCTCCCAGGGAGGAAGGGATTATTTGGTAATGTTGGTATCCCTACACAAACTACCGGAATCCCCCACTCTCCAATGTCTTCCCTCCCTTTACTCCCAACACTTTCTCTCTCCCTCCCCCACTCACCCGTCATGTAACGTTCTTTACCCTTAGCGGGTTGTTGTTGTTTACGTGTTTTATTGTAAATCTTGCAACATTTATTTACACGTGATCATAAATACCCCTTCTTTCTCTTTAAACACTTTAAAACCTTCCACTACAGCCAGGCTATCATTAGAAGATTTTACTCAGGTTAGGAAGGACCTTTACGAATCAAAGGTGTAAACGCGAAATCAGGTATCCCTCTGACTCTCACATGTGCTTCCTAACTTGAATTAATTCGGTTAGTGATGGCAAACATGAAATCCATAAAGGCATTGTCCTATTGAAGAGGGTTATTTGTATTGCATGTATCCAAGTGTGAAGATGAATAATTACAAACACGTCTTTTGACTTAAATGTATTCTGTAGTATACTAAATTTCCAATCCATAATTAAAATAATGTTTTGTGCATGATTAATACAGTTACACAATTTGAGTTAATTGGAATAAAATTACATACAATACAACAGCATACCGGTTGTGATATCACCTTTTGCAAACAATAGACAACAATAATTCAAGCACACCCACATACACAGCCATATATACAGAAGGTAAATACACAGAAATATAAACCAAGAGAGTTATATATATCAATACAGAAATATGATATAAATATTTATATGTTAATGTTGAAATTGAGTGATTGGTACTACTGTAAGTCACAAATATTGACTGTTAGTTAAATAATCAAAGACTGACATGGAAAGATATTGATAGACATATACTGTAAGAAGTAATTGTATATAAACCATATAAGCATACTAATATGGAAATATACAAATGAACGATTGGGTCATATAAAGCAAATATCTTGTAGATCCAATTCATAGTTTCCAATGCATTTTGAGGAAAATACAGCACCTGATCATAATACCAAATAAAATAAAACTGATGGTAATCATGCGAAACCATTAGTACAGATTTACTGTACTAATAATTCGGCAATTCCTTATTGTCCCCTTTATAAACTCCCTTATAGGACTTAGCGATCATACTTTTTACGCTCTAACTCCGTGTTTTATTTTTATAAATGTAAACCACGCATTTTTAGCCTCTACTTACTGAATATGAGAAGTATCCAATGTCGCTAATAGTTATGTCATAATTCTTTGGACTTAAATTTGCTAATTCATAATAAATATATAAATATATAAATATATAAAGATGAAAAGTAAATTGTAACCTTGCAAAAAGCAGTCTTGATAACTAAGGACAATGCCGGATACGTTTCTTCAATTAATGGGGGGGGGGAGGAAACTATAAACAAAATAATTATGACTAAACATAATAGATGCATTTAAGCAGGTCATGCATACTAAAGTGCACAATAGGCAGTAAAGCTTACTTAATGCAAATAACATAACCACACATACAAACCCAATAATAGGGTATATTGGATATGAAAATATGGGAAGTCACCTAAGGCCAGGGTAATAGGTCGGAAAAAAAGAAACTTAAAACAAGCTAGGGAAAACGAATTGGGGTGAAGTAAATTATGATTAATAAACAGGAAACAAACTCATGAGATTGGTAGAAGAGAAACGCACAAGACAAAGGAAAAACATAATTACAGAAAGTATCGTAAGGAAAACCAATGGACAGACAAGAATAAGGACGAGTAGTAAAAACAATATGAAGACATTTACATAAAAAAAATAGGAAATGTTACACGAAAAGCGGTACGGAGTCATAAATAATAAATATTGTAGGCATGTATAGAATGTAATAAACCGATAAACGGTAGAACAGCTAGAAGAAATTCCATTAAATAAGAAAAATAACTAGAGGGGCACTCGGGAGAGCGCATACCTCCGCCTCCGCTGGCGGTGGTATGCGCTCTACCAAGCGCCCCCTTGATGTAATAATTTCGTCATTGGCGCATATCCAATGTGCTCACCAAATTTCGAGAACATTGGTTGATAACTTTGTGAGCCGCCTATGCTGGCGGAGGTATGCTCTCTACCGATCACCTCTTAAACTGAATCACTTCTTACTTGGTGCATATCCTATCCGCCTACCAAATTTCGTGAACATCGGTTCATAACTTTTGAGAATTGGTTTACAGGCAGACAAACAAACAGACAGACAAACAAAGGCAAAACAATAGCTCCCGAACTTCGTTGGCGGAGGTAACAGATAAACAAATGTGCAGTGGTCATTATAGAATGAAGACTTAAGAGTGGGCAAGTGGAAAAAGCATGATTGACTTACTTGGAAACCAAAACCAAAATAGTTTGGATATAATTAACTTATGTAAGAGAAGGAAATGAAATAAGATGAAACGGATACCTTAAATGTTAACTTGTTTAATGTAATGATTTCACATGCTACTAAGTGAATATTTCACATGCTACTAAGTGAATATTTCACATGCTACTAAGTGGATATTTCACATGCTACTAAGTGGATATTTCACATGCTACTAAGTGAATATTTCACATGCTACTAAGTGGATATTTCACATGCTACTAAGTGGATATTTCACATGCTACTAAGTGGATATTTCACATGCTACTAAGTGGATATTTCACATGCTACTAAGTGGATATTTCACATGCTACTAAGTGGATATTTCACATGCTACTAAGTGGATATTTCACATGCTACTAAGTGGATATTTCACATGCTACTAAGTGGATATTTCACATGCTACTAAGTGGATATTTCACATGCTACTAAGTGGATATTTCACATGCTACTAAGTGGATATTTCACATGCTACTAAGTGGATATTTCACATGCTACTAAGTGGATATTTCACATGCTACTAAGTGGATATTTCACATGCTACTAAGTGGATATTTCACATGCTACTAAGTGGATATTTCACATGCTACTAAGTGGATATTTCACATGCTACTAAGTGATTATTTCACATGCTACTAAGTGGATATTTCACATGCTACTAAGTGGATATTTCACATGCTACTAAGTGGATATTTCACATGCTACTAAGTGGATATTTCACATGCTACTAAGTGGATATTTCACATGCTACTAAGTGAATATTTCACATGCTACTAAGTGGATATTTCACATGCTACTAAGTGAATATTTCACATGCTACTAAGTGGATATTTCACATGCTAAGTGGATATTTCACATGCTACTAAGTGAATATTTGACATGCTACTAAGTGGATATTTCACATGCTACTAAGTGGATATTTCACATGCTACTAAGTGAATATTTCACATGCTACTAAGTGGATATTTCACATGCTACTAAGTGGATATTTCACATGCTACTAAGTGAATATTTCACATGCTACTAAGTGGATATTTCACATGCTACTAAGTGGATATTTTGTATCTCATATGCTTTAAAATCTTGGAATTTGTAATTCCGGATCTACTGAATAATATGAGGAATCCTATATATTCGAAAGTAACTTCTATCACCAAAATTGTTTAATTACATTCTCCCATTTAAATTATAACTTCAGCAATACAAATGTCCGTTGTGCATTAATTTTAATTTATTGTTATGTATTCATCCTTTCTCATTCTTGAAATTCAATTATATTTAACCTTAACTAAGATATTGTTTTCATAACTGGGTAACAAATGACGCTTTCTGTTCGCATTTTTGTGTCGTGAATAAGTGCAATGCTATCTTTCTTTATAATCGTGCGAGATGGTGATCAGTAACTTGTTAGATGATACCAAAAACCTAACAATCAGGGAACGCACTTTGCCACATAACTGCATGCATATCGAAAGTAGCGAGGAACCAATACAATTTTGGGAACAAATCAGTGTCATAGATAGCACCAAATGAAAGGTTGTATTATTTTAGTGTTATAAAGTGAATTACCTTACGGTAGTTCATAATTTGTCCTTGCTACTATAGGCCTAATTAAAATATAAATGTCCTTCTCCTGATACATCACAAACGTTGCAGTTCTTAATAGGCATTCCGACCTTATATCTATAATGGTCGTTGGCTACCACATTGATGAAAAGATCAATGAAGCGCACACGAGAGAGAGAGAGAGAGAGAACTAGTTAATGTAGATTGTTTCCAGAGGGCAAAGATAGACGATGGTTCAAGTTGCTAAGGTAATAATAAAAACAAACAGTACACCGGTGATGGGCTGGTCTATCAGAGTGAGAACTGAGCGATCTCTGCCATACCCATAGCTCACTCTGACTGTTCCATTTACTTATATATTTTCTAGATCGCAAGTGACGGCATCTCTTCCGTGGATTGACCTCTCACTCTACCAAGATTGGAAGCCAGAGCGTCACATTTTTTCCTTTGCCCCTCAACTTTCTCTTCATAATTGCTGAGGGGCACAGGGCCCTGGGTGGGGCTTTGGTTTCCCGGGCGTTTCCGCTCCCTCCTCAGCTCCCCGCCATGGCGTGGCTTCGGTCACTCCAGGCTTTATTGTGGTCGGCAGGGAGGGTTCTGTGGGGGCGCTCTGTTATGGCCTTGGCCTTGCTCGGGGCCTTGGGGCTGTTCGGCCAGGCAGCTTGGGGAACAACAACAACAAACAGTACAGAGACAAAGGGGAAGGCCATGGCAGAATCCCCCCCCCCCCCATTCCACACACACAGAAACACACACGCGTATACGCTGATGTTAAGAAATCCTCATATATTAGTTCTAAGGAAAGTTGTGTGTGTAGTTATTGCTTGTTAATCATACTTGGATTATTATGATACATAAATATTAAACGAGCATAACGAATACGAGATGGTCTTCCTTTGTTGTAGAATTGTGAATGCTAATGCTCTTCAGTATGGGATAGGGGCATCATAGGTGACTAATAATTAATGTAATAATCATCTTACTCAAAGTATAAACAAGCATAAATACATAACGCAAGAAAGACAAGGAAAACGAAATACTCCAGTTACGCACCAGTCACCATTAATAATTTTCACATTAATTGTTTAATCTGGATAATGTAAGCGGTAACATACAAACAACCAAGCATTACCCTTTTATCTGCAAGTAATAGACAAGGGATTATGTGGCCATACACACACACACACACACACACACACACACACACACACACACACTCTCTCTCTCTCCGAGGACGGGCGTAGCGTGGTGGCTAGCGCGCTCAACTTGTGATCAGGGGTCGCAGGTTCGAGTCCCGCCGCCGACACGTTACCTTGCGGGTGGGGTAGCGCCCATCCTAACTTACCCTAGTAGTGCTATATGGTCTCTTCAGATCTAGCGTGGTGGAATAATTTCCATTTCTCTCTCTCTCTCTCTCTCTCTCTCTCTCTCTCTCCCACACATGAAGATAATTAATTGAATCCCTAACATAATGCTAAGCTCATCAGACTATGTCACATCTCTAATTTGAAGCACATGGCATAATGTGTTATCAACTGCTACGGAGTAGCAGGATTTATTTGATATTATATACAAAATAATATACAGAATATTCTAAAGATTAAGTACATACTGTTACATTAACTCGTGTGTGTGTGTGTGTGTGTGTATATATATATATTATTTAACATAAACTATGTTCTGTGAAACATAGACGTAACATAAAGGATGCATATTTTGTCAAAATAGATTCTCATTACCTTCATAATTATACAAAGAATGCAGGGTAATATTGACATTAAGCACATAAAAAATAGGTAGTAAGGAATACCGGTAGATGATGAATATTTACTTGAATGCTTTAGAATCATGATAAAATGAATGACAACATAACATATATTAAATATATGTTCAGGAAATTAAAAGAGCATGGCAAGTTCCAGTAACATAGAATTGGGGAGGGAGAGACAAGTGTGTGTTTATGTGTGTGTGTGTGTGTGTGTGTTGGAGGGGGTGGGGGGAGAGAGAAGGGGGGAATAGTTGTGGAAGAAAACACGGTTGTGGGGAATCAGGGGGGATGGCGGGAGGGGAGGGGTGAGTTCAGGGGAACCAACAGAACACCTTGTGACGCTCCTGCATAGTAGCCACGTGCGGGCATGCGCGAGTGTCGGCTGCCCAGCTGTTTAGAAACCGGCTGGCGGCAACCGGCCGGCCGGCTTTTCCTTAGTATATAGCCTACGACAATGTAACTAATGTCTGGGATATTCTTCTGTTGTTTCACAGCTTGAAGCTGCCCTTATTCTTAACCAACACATCTTAGTATATTTTATTCTCGATAGTTGATTGTTTCATTATAATACATAAGATGCATTGTAGTGAAGAAGAGAGAGAGAGCGAGCGAGCAGGGTGGGGGAGGTGAGTGTTGCTTTTCCTCCTCCTCCCTCCTCCCTCCCGGAGGAGTTGCTCGCCCGCGTGGTCTTTTCTCTCGGTTTTGATTGGCTGGTGGTTCCTGGCGCCTTCTGCAGGCCTGCTGCCGGGTGACGTAGCGGCCTGTGATTGGCTGACCACCGTGCCTTTGTGTGGGATCCTGGAGGGGTCCAGAGGAGCTATTCTCCTCAGAGCTCACCTCACTGTCGTACCCTTCGGACCCCCTTGATATCTATCCCTCTCAACCCCACTTAGAAACTTTCTCTCTTACTTTGTATATATACCTTCTTTCCACTACTTCACCAATCTATTTAATTATCCCATCCCCTTGATAGACCTTATATCTATTATTGTATTAACGACGAGCTCTCAGATAATTAGATAGGATTTGGGCCTTATGCAGAGATGTAATTGTTAATGAGACCTAGGAAGCTTTTTTGTTGTCTCATATTTGGTGGTTTCATGCTTGCTAGTGTGTTCTTGTGGCAGGTGAGCAGGGGCTAGACCGGAGGGGAGGCTTTTTGCGATCCTTTAAGTAAAGTCTGCTGGTGCAAGTCCTGTGGACCTGCACGACTTTACTAGGATACCCGTGGGAGTCTGGGGGCATTTTCTTGTCTGTGTGCCTGTGTGTCTAGTGTTGTGTTGTGTGAGGGCCCTTGCCTAGTCCACTCAGCACTGCGCTAGCACGCCTTGCGTTTGTTTTAGGGTCACCAGGAGAGAGTCAGATACTTGGGATCTGAGTCTCTCAAGAGAGCACCCTTTCAATTAGAGTAATTTGGCGCACAGACTTGGGAACGTCCCTAGGCTAGAGCAGGTGGCTCAGCCCGGGTATCCGAAGCCTATATCCTTCCGGCTAGACCTCTGCCACCTGGCAGATTAACAGCTAGCGGTTTATTATATCTGTATGCTTGTTATTGTACCACAGTTTACCGTCCTTGTGAGCATTGTGAGTCAGGGTGTGGCTTAGAGACTCTGTCCGAGCAGGCTTGCCTGACTAAGAGTGAGAAGCACACCTGTATGTGGTTATGTTGCGAGTGGCTGCCTTTATTTAATTATACCTATGCCATTATACACTGTAGGTCTTATCACTAGTATTTATTCCTGCTTATTAGTTAAGAGTTCTCTAAATCCGTAACATACTTTCTTTGCTAAGCATCAGATCCTAAAGTAGCCGCAGGCAGTTTAGAAACCTGCATCTTGTCTACCTGTACGATATTTTGAGGACTGTTTGCTCTCACCTTCTTTCACGCAGGGGTGATTAGTTGTATTAATTAACGTAACGTTAAATGTACTTTCTTCTAGTTTGTTATTAAATTGTTTCTGCAATTTAATTCCGTTATCTATCTTTTCCTTGAAGCTTTAAGTCAACTTAATTGTGTGATCTTTTATATAGCCTGCTTAACTATCAGCAGTCTATAGTGCGTGCACCCTGTAACCGAGTCATAGGATACCTCGTTGTCCAGGCAGGACTCTTGACGGTTTAGGGTGGTTTGTTGCCTGGGTTTATAGATAAGGGTTGGATCTAGCGTTTTCCGTTGTTGCTTGTTGCCGCATACCTAGTCCAATAGAAAGAGCCCAGTGTTTATATATCCCAGGACGTAACAACCTTTATTATCCTGGTAAAACAGGGGGGAGAGGAGATGACCACCTGAGCCGGAACATATGCTCTTAACTGTACAGTACAAATCAAATGGTCGCCGAAAACCTTGATGATGATGTGTGTGATATCCAGAACATGTATCCTACGGCGCATCCTGCGATTTTATCGGTCTGATCTTAAATTATTTAATTCCATTTATGAAGATGTTTTGAGTTAGAGTGTAAACTGAAATAGTTGTGTTATTATCTATGATTCCTGCAGATACCTCCTACACTGCGTAAAATCTAATGACAAAAAAAATCAATGGCAACAAAAGTTATCGAATATTTAGTGGGCCAACTCACATTTTTACGGCTTGCAAAAACTATTAGTTAAGAGTTATTAGACACACGTAAAGTATGTCAAGGGGAAATTATAGTAATTGAAAATTACACTGATTATGAGCAATACATTCAACGATTATGACAGCACTGTACCGTTTATATGACAAAATTCATGTTATATAGTATTACTATATGTTGACTGTAATTCTGATTATAATAGCGATGTTGATATCATAAACCTTAGACATTGCTACATACATGCTTGATATAGACAAACATTATAAATACCCAAAATCATGGTAGTTGTTAGGGACGTTAGATGTTCGAATCCCCGGACTGTCACATGTGTTTGTTAATTTCATTAATCTAGTTTAGGAGTAAAGTTGGTTAGTGGAGAGAACATAATAAATAACTAAAACCAAGCTGGTCATTAAAGCAGAGTGTACCACCAGGTCCAAGGATATTACCGAGGTTCAAGTCGTAAATCTGAAGTTCTTAGTCTTCCCGCAAACAAGTAGTAACATTTCAGGCGTAAAAGGGGTTATTTCCCCCCGTCCCTCAATGGCTCATTTGAAAATGTAAACACGGAAAATGTGTATGATGGATGGCCAAATGTGTGGATGATAATTTTACGTTGTGTACCTTGACAAGTTGTCGGTATATTATTATGGACACTTGAATTACCCCACCTCTGTCCTTTATAAACTCATAATGTTAGCCTGTTGAATTAGTACATGTTATTAGTAATGTGAGTATGCTAATGTTATGCTTAATTGCCTTCTATTTTTAAGCCTTGAACAACGAGCTGCTGCCAAATAACTAAAATAAAACCCGACGAATCCAATTCTTGAACATGAAAGACAAAAAAACATGTACAGTATATATTGCTTTTGACATTATATATGTATTATATTTCACATGTTTGAGTAATGACTGATGATGATGGTTAAAGTAAAGTTGGAATGTAGAAGAGCTTGGAGTGAGGAAGATAAAGTGGAGAAATGCGAAGTAAAGTAGGAGATGAAAAGTTCTCGGGCTCAATTAAGATGCTCTATTGTTTATCTCTTTTGAAGTGATAGGTGTAGCAACTTCGTCAGCTTTCTCTGGGCCGCTACAGGGGGAGAGTAATGCCTACGGTACATTGGCAGAACATAAATAACGAGACTGATAGGTTACAATGTGTTGATATTTCGTACTAATGGATGACCATGTATAAATTGTCTAGTTTACCCTGATTCAATGTTCAGTATCTGTGTAGAGACTGGTGTGCTGTAACTTGTTAATAATATCACGTACCGGACGACTGCATATTAATTGGCTAGTCTTCCCTGGGCCAATGAACAATAGCTATGTAGACATTTGTGGGTTGTAACTTGTTGATATCACGTACAATACGGGATGACCACGCATGAATTTATTAGTTTACCATGAGTTAATGTACAGTATTTATGTAGACACTAGTGGGTTGTAACTCGATATCTCATATTGATCGGATGACCGCGACAGTTTAGCTAGTCTAACGTACTGTAGCTATGTAATTATGTAATGTACAGTTGTAGAAAGGTGACGTAGAGACTATAGTTGGATCAGTCTACCTTTATTCAGCCACACTCTAGTGTTTGTATATAGTAGTATGGTATTATTTGTTACATTATATGATGATGCCAAAGTAGAGTATAGCCTCTCTTTAGTGGATGAGGCAGAGGGAAGGAAAACCATGGTATAATAACATGCACACACTCACCCTTGCCCATTAAATTCCCTTTCCATATTTGTACATAAAATAATGATAAGCCTATGGGCCGCATTGATAGACAGATGCTCTCACTGTTGATAGTAATTACTATGATTTTGTCATATTCCCATAAACCCTCAATATGATATACTAATTGTTGTAATTATAATAAGAATACTGTAATAACACTCCAGTACGTGGTATTGGAAATACAGCAACTTACATATTTTATTAACAGACTAGGAATGTGGTGAAGCTGCAGTCATTACCACCTACAATGATAGGGTTGTCTAGGAATACGGGACAACATTTTACTTTACGGATCAAGACTAGTTAAACAAGTAGCTACTGTACAATTGGGTCATTTGAATTTGGTGGTAGTGTATAGTCATTACGATTTTAGCTAATATCTTATTTACTGTTGTAAATTATTAATTGTAAGTTGATTATTAGCTATAATGCATAAATCTGTACATCAGTTCTGGATGTATAATGACAGTAGCTCACAGGTTCAAAATAATATTGGAACCGGCAGCCACATTGTACTGTCAGAGCTGGGCTCAGGGCCTCAAGCCCCAGCCTCACAAATCCATCCGTAAACTCAACATCTCCTCCCGGCTCTGATTCATCAGTTCATTATGTATTGATATTGTATTATGTGAACATTCTTACATGTCATTCTTGTGAACAAGCTGTGTGAGAGGACAGGGATTCTACCCATCGAAATCATCATATTTAATATTAGTAATTAACTTATTTCACTTATTGTCGGGATTAATTCATGTACCAGTGATTGAATAATTTAGCCTATTTATAAATTCCCCACAGTATCTAAGACATATACAACCTTGAATTAATCCTGCGTAGCACCCTGTTCTCCAGAAAGGTGGTGTTTGAACTGAGCTGTGTACACACACTTAAGGTTTAACTAGCGGACCTATATCGTTGGCTGTTATGGGCCTATTTGTCTTGTTATATTAATGGAGGTTGTAATATCAGTCTTGAGCAAGGGCTTGGTTGGTACCATTATCAAGATTTTACGCTTTCATTATCATTATAATTACCATTGGGTCGATTTAATGGTTAAACACACACACACACACACATACATTTATAAATAATGATGTATTCACGCTTTCTGCTAACATAATTTGCATGCTTAAATTATTTGCAATATATACTATGGCATTTGTTATGATGAAGACAGATCTGTTATCTTAATAGTGTTCATAATTTGTTGATAACACAAGCATTTATTTAAAATACTAGTTATTATTATGCAACACAGTAATTAAGCTAATGAAGCGGAGACTCATAAGTTTATAGTTATCTCGCAACATATTGTGGTGCAATAAATTGGCGCAGTCATTAAAGTTATGTGGAGTACGTGTGGAGAGTGAGCAGAGCGAGTTCTTTGACCTGAATGTTGGTTTGAAACAGGGGTGTGTGATGTCCCCGTGGTTGTTTACTGTATATATGGATGGAGTCATGAAAGAAATACTATCAAGAGCAGTGGATGTTGGTGTATCGCTGAAAAGGGAGGGAATTGAGTGGAAGCTACCTATACTGCTGTTTGTGGATGATACAGTTCTGATGAGTGATAATGAATGGGAGTTGCAGGGTCTGGTAAATGAGTTTGGAACAGTGTGTGAAAAACGGAATTTGAAGGTAAATGCGGGGAAGAGCAAGGTTATGGTCTTCGAAAGGGGTGAAGTCACAGAGTGTGAGGTGAAGTTGAACGGTCAGGCTATGGAGATAGTCAACTCTTTTAAGTATCTGGGCAGTGTGTTGAGTAAAGATGGACTATGGATGAAGAAGTGCGGGAGAGGGTACAACAGGGGAAGAGGGTTGTAGGAACGCTAAAAGCAGTAACAAGAAATAGGGTGGTCAGTATGGAAGTGAAGAAGTCCTTGCATGACAGTGTGGTAATCCCGACACTGACTTACGGAAGCGAAGCATGGACGTTGGTTGAGAGACTCAGACCAAGAGTGAGAGCAGTGGAAATGAATTACTTAAGGAGTGCGTGCGGAGTTACATGGAGGGATAGACAGACTAATGAGGAAGTAAGAAGGAGGTGTGGTGTGGAGGTAGATGTGCTGGAAAGTGTGAAAAGGAACAACTTGAGATGATTCGGCCATATGGAACGTATGGAAAGCGAGAGAATGACTAAGAGGGTGTATGAGAGCTAGGTGGAGGGACAGAGAGGGAGAGGTAGACCGAATGAGAGGTGGAAGGATTGAGTGAGGAAGTACATGAACGAAGGCGGTGCTGGTTGGGGGGAGGGGCGTCGACTGACTGGGGACAGAGGTGCATGGGGGCGGTTCGTTCGTGGCCACCCCTTCGGGGATCACGGCGTCAGGCAATAGATAGATAGATAGATTAAAGTTATCATGCGGTGTTTGGTGTCTATATAATTTATGTTCACATATAACCTGTTAGAATCCGTTACTTCAGGAGTTTGCCACTCCGGTGTGTGTGTGTGTGTGATGATCAAACATATGACGGACAGGAGGGAGAGAGAATGTAAAGATAGTGGTTGGAGGGAGACATACTGTATTAGAGTGAAGAAAGTAGATAATGCCGGGTGTGGGGGAATAGGAAAAGACTACAATCATGTACTGGCTGATGATTGCAGGTGGAAGAGAAACACAAAATACTAGTGTAGCCAAACACGGAAACATAAAAAATAAAATAAAAACGTGTTTAAAATTGCTCTTCCTCCCTCGCTGCTGCCTGTCTCTCTCCCTGCCTAATACTCTTTGGTAAACCCACAATTCACCATTTATTCTTGCATTTAGATTTTATCTTCATACGATTGCATTTTTTGGCAAGTATTTTACATCCCTCACTATGTTTATGAACATACATGCTGCATTTATATTACTATAAGTAGTAGTAGTAGTAGTAGTAGTAGACGTAGTGTTGTCGTTAATTTGGTTAGTTTATTTATATGAATATCTTGTGATGTAATTAAATGATCAGCTGAGAACGTTATATATTGACAGACGATAATAGAAACTGCACCATCTCAGGAATAACCAATCTAATTACTGTAGATTTATAACACTTAAATTGTCTATTTGTGTGTCTCTGTATGTCTGCGTTTTATGGAATATAGCACATATACCACTCCTGTGTCATAGCGAGGATATGTGTTTTAAAATTGTCTTTCTCTATTATATTCTGGTTCCTCCTCCCATCCCAGATCATCTTCTCTCCAATATAATGTTTTCATCCTCAGACCTCCCTGGAGCGTTTACCATCTTGCCGTCTCATCTTCCCAGTGATATTTTCCCGTGTTCCTTCTCGCCTCAGTGATGTACTCATTATGTATTGGTTACCAATCTTGTCATTTCGAATCATTATTTACTCTAAATATTTAACCACACCTAACACCCAATGTAATACTATCTTGCAAATATAATGTTGTCCCTTATATACTTCAACATCCATAACTCCTTTTGGCTATACATTTCAGTTGTGAGTCGTTCCTGAGAGGTTAGAATCTGTGTCGATCAGCAGGACTGCTATAATCTGCTCTCAGATCGCCAGTATGGCTTCCTTAAACCTTAACCAACGGCGCACGACATCTGTCGAGTTAAATAAATTTGGACTATGTGGCGGTGCACCACATATGTCGAGTGCCATTTTCAGCACGTAATGTTGCTGAGAGAGAGAGCTGAGCGGTGGGACGAGCATAGTAACCTTATGACCGCTCCCCACGGCCGCCGTGGACGTACTGAACTGTATACCACCTTCCTCCCCCCTCTTTCACTCGCTACACAGGGAATTATGTACGGAAATTACTTTATTTTAGGTTTTTGCACTAGTGTTGCACGATCTGCAAGAGAACCAGTTGTCGTACAAGGATGGTTCGGGTGTCATTGGAAAGCTCTGTTTACGCCCTTTCAGGGATAGATACTTGTTTTACGCTCTGGGTCTTGTTTATGCATGAAAATGAGCACGGAAACAACCCTATTTTGGGTAAAAAACCCGCTGGGCGGCACAGTGTAAAATACCCTACCACCTGCTCTTTGTGTGTTAAGGGTCGCACTACTGGTGATCATTCATATCTTACTAACTCTTGGTCATCCAACTTTCGGGACTTCGGTGAAACTTTTTCTGTTGCACTAGACTTATCGAAGGCCTTCGATAGAGTCTGGCACAAATCTTTAATTTCCAAACTACCCTCCTTCGGTTTCTGTCCCTCCATCTGTGCCTTTGTCTCTAATTTACTTTCTGGCCGTTCCATAGCTGCGGTTGTGGACGGCGATCGCTCATTACTATCATAACACAACCTTAACCTATAACCTAATACTATCATAACACAACCTTAAACTATAACCTAATACTACCATAACACAACCTTAACCTATAACCTAATACTACCATAACACAACCTTAACCTATAACCTATCCTATAACCTAATACTATCATAACACAACCTTAACCTATAACCTATCCTATAACCTAATACTATCATAACACAACCTTAACCTAAAACCTATCCTATAACCTAATACTATCATAACACAACCTTAACCTATCCTATAACCTAATACTATCAAAACACAACCTTAACCTATAACCTATCCTATAACCTAATACTATCATAACACAACCTTAACCTAAAACCTATCCTATAACCTAATACTATCATAACACAACCTTAACCTATCCTACAACCTAATACTATCATAACACAACCTTATCCTATAACCTAATACTATCATAACACAATCTTAACCTAAAACCTATCCTATAACCTAATACTATCATGACACAACCTTAAACTATAACCTATCCTGTAACCTAATTCGATCATAACACAACTTTAACCTATCCTATAACCTAATACTATCATAACACAACCTTAACCTATAACCTATCCTATAACCTAATACTATCATAACACAACCTTAACCTATAACCTATCCGATAACCTAATACTATCATAACACAACCTTAACCTGTAATCTATCCTATAACCTAATACTATCATAACACAACCTCAACCTGTAACCTATCCTATTACCTAATACTATCATAACACAACCTTAACCTATACTCTTTCCTATAATCTAATTCTATCATAACACAACCATAACCTATCCTATAACGTAATACTACCATAACACAACCTTAACCTATAACCTATCCTATAACCTAATACTATTATAACACAACCTTAACCTATAACATATCCTATAACCTAATACTATTATAACACAATCTTAACCTATAACCTATCCTATAACCTAATACTATCATAACACAACCTTAACCTATCCTATAACCTAATACTATCATAACACAACCTTACCCTATCCTATAACCTAATACTATCATAACACAACCTTAACCTATAACCTATCCTATAACCTAATACTATCATAACACAACTTTAACCTATCCTATAACCTAATACTACCATAACACAACCTTATCCTATAACCTAATACTACCATAACACAACCTTAACCTATAACCTAATACTATCATTACACAACCTTAACCTATAACCTATCCTATAACCTAATACTATCATAACACAACCTTAACCTATCCTATAACCTAATACTATCATAACACAACTTTAACCTATCCTATAACCTAATAGTATCATAACACAACCTTAAACTATAACCTATCCTATAACCTAATACTATCATAACACAACCTTAAATTATAACCTATCCTATAACCTAATAGTATCATAACACAACCTTAAACTATAACCTATCCTATAACATAATAGTATCATAACACAACCTTAACCTATAACCTATCCTATAACCTAATAGTATCATAACACAACCTTAACCTATAACCTATCCTATAACCTAATACTATCATAACACAACCTTAACCTATAACCTATCCTACAACCTAATACTATCATAACACAACCTTAACCTATAACCTATCCTATAACCTAATACTATCATAACATAACCTCAACCTATAACTTATCCTATAACCTAATACTATCATAACACAACCTTAACCTATAACCTATCCTATAACCTATCCTATAACCTAATACTATCATAACACAACCTTAACCTATAACCTATCCTATAACCTAATACTATCATAACACAACCTTAACCTATAACCTTTCCTATAACCTAATACTATCATAACATAACCTTAACCTATAACCTATCCTATAACCTAATACTATCATAACACAACCTTAACCCATAATCTTAACCGATAACCTAATACTATCATAATACAACCTTAACCTATCCTATAACTACCATAGCACAACCTTAACCTATAACCTATCCTATAACCTAATAGATGTGTAGGTGAAAGTTAAAAGTATTTTTAGTGGAAACAGTTCTTCTCATTTGACCAGAAAACAAGCCAATTTACCATATGCATATACATACACAGCACAAATGCATCAGTAACAAAAAAGGTAAGCTCAAACATAACACAATAACAATATAACTATCTAGCTACAGCAAAGACAACTGTACAGAGAATGGAGCACTGAGAAGAAGACGAACTTGTATTAATACTATTCTCAATTTGCCTGTTTGTACATTACAGAATGACTATAGTTTGCGATGAAATCGAAATATGATAATTATATAAGTCGATTAGCCTATTTGTGATGACTTTCTTGTTCTATATACATATCATAATTTTTCATTTGTAATAAGTACCATGAAAAGCAAGTTAATGTATCATACTGGACTTCCTGCCTTCCTGTTACTACCAAACAACATATCTAATTTGTATCATAACATAAATGTTGGCATCGTTTTAAACGTCACACAACAACACCCTAGTTAAGCTAGAAAATATCCGTAAGTTTATAGGTTATATGTTAAGGTTGTCTTATGATTCCAGGTTCTAACTGCATGCTCATAGGAACGTATCCAAACTGTTACCCCTAGACAGCAAAACAATTATTTAACAAATAAATTACATTGGGTGTTTATGACAACCCACACTTCATGCTAACTCATTCCCACCCACCCCCCATCCCCTTCCTTTGAACTGAATACATTGATGAAAAACATGTACGACTACCTCATATAACTAATACAAATATATAGCATTACCTAAGGCAGGAACATGTACGACTACCTCATATAACATACAAATATATAGCATTACCTAAGGCAGGAAGGGGAGGCTGGTGGTGAGGGGAACACGGTCCGGAAATGTTTAACCACCAATTTGTTTGACAATACTATGTATTTTTCCCTCAATTAAAATAGTCTACAAAGTTACACAGTCTCACCTTATGGTGGTTAATGTTTGATAAATATGTCGAACTAACCATCATTAAATAATGAAATAATACTTTGATATAAAGAGAACGTTTGAGGCTTTAGTGGAACAGATAACTGCAAATTTCAGGAGAATCGTTCATTTCCGGAAACAAGCACCAAATTTGGCACACATACTCCATGGGGATTGCTCTTTTGATAAAACCCGTTAGCCACCTAAAAATTCAAGATAGCGGCCATTTTTCAAGATGGCCACCATTGAATATACAGAAATATCGCATTTCGCAATAAAATCTCAAAGACTTGTCCTATTTGAATGATCTTGGTGTCAAATCATACATTTTTCACTATATAGAATCCGAATTTGGAACCATGGACTTACTCACTAGCTTCCTTGTACCATAATATCAGTCCCGGAATCCTAATATTCTGCTAAATTATAGGTTCATGTTACGTCTGACTCGGCTAAAATGCATGGTAGTGTATATCGTAGTAGTGTTAGAGGTTTAGTATGTGTAGCATCTTCCTGTACAAGGCTTCCAAACTGGACATGACACGATGCGGTGGGGGGGGGGGGGACGTTGAGAAACTTGCAGCGGAAGGTGTAGAGTAGTAGCTCAACAGAGCGGATGTCAACGCACAGCCAGGGCACACTGGTGGCACCGCTGCTATGAAACTCAGCATGGGGTTCAGTATCAGCTGAATAATTAGTTCAGTGTACCTAAATAATTAGTTTAGTGTCCCAAATGCTGTCTAATAAGCCCTGCATCAGTTAGCTACTGTAGATTACATGTAGTTTAACATAGATGTTTAGTTAGATAGCCGCGCCTGAATTGACAGGGTGTGCCAGCGCGGGAGAGCCGAGCCAAGGGTAACGGGGCTTTACATTGCTTTGCATGTAGTTACCTGGATGGTGTACAGATTGCACGGGACTTAAATGATACTGGATGAACGATCGGGCTAGGTGTAGGTTATATATTTTTATTCCCGAACCTAGTCGTATCCCATACCTTATTGTGCATGATTGTGATCAAGGTGGTAAAAGGATAACCCCTCAGCCTTGATTCACTGAATACAGATAAATATCATACTGTGATTTTCTGTTATATCTGTTATCATATAACATAGTGTTATATCATACTGTGATTATCTGTTATCTATTATATCTGTGTTACAGATAATTATCATACTGTATTCACCAAGATGGCAAATACAGATCCAGGACCGTCTAAATTCTGGACTGACTGGAGCAAGTGTTGTCTTTGCCAAAAGAAGAAGAGTGAAGAGCTCAAGTCACCACGTGCACAACAACTACAAGAACATGATGGCTACACTATGATTGCGACTACTATTCCCCTCTTTCACGCAATTAATGAGATGCCTATTGTTCTGGATCCAGCCAGACTTGATGATGGTGGTGGCATTGAAGAAACTCTGAGGAGGAACAAGGCGCAGTATCACCAAAGTTGTCGCCTAATGTTCAACAACACGAAACTGGAGAGAGCCAGAAAAAGAAGACCAGAGAGTGCTCAGCCAGTAGAATGCCAGACCAAGCTGCGTAGAACCAGCCTTGAAGGCCAAACGTGTTTCATATGTGACAAAGAAGCCCCATCCTCTGAACTCAGACAAGTTATGACGATGAACCTCAATAACAGACTTAATGAATGTGCCCAAACTTTAAATGACGGAAAACTTCTTGCAAGACTCAGCGGTGGAGATGCTATTGCACAGGAGCTCAAATACCATTTTGCGTGCTTGACAGACCTGTACAATAGAGAGAGGACGTACCTCAGAGCCACCAAGAGACTGGAACAGGAACGTGCACCCAAAGAGGATGCCCACCCACAGGCATTCTCAGAGCTAGTCACATATCTAGTGGAGACCACCAGATTTGGCGAGGGTCCTGCAGTCTTCCGATGCAGACATAGTTCACCTGTATGCCCAGCGCCTGGAACAGCTGGGTGTTGATGCACCTGCTATCAACTCCACAAGACTGAAGGAAAAACTGCTGTCAGAAATACCTGAGTTGGAAGTGCACAAGCAGGGAAGGGATGTTCTTCTGGCTTTCCAGAAAGATGTGGGCTTTGTCTTGTCAGAAGCCTCTGACTATTATAGTGAAGCTATTATCCTTGGCAAAGCAGCTAACATCTTGCGAAGACATATGCTGGACCACAAGTCCACATTTGATGGAACCTTCCATGAGGGGTGCATCGAGCAGGCCATTCCACTCACTCTTCTTCAGTTTGTGGCCATGCTTGAACACGGAGCGGACATCAAATCTCAACTGAGGTTTGGCGCATCAAAGACAGATCTAGCAATTGCTCAGCTGCTTCAGTACAACTGCTACGCAAGGTACAAAGAAGGAGCAGCAACTCACAGACACTCCAAAGACGGAGAGACCCCATTCCCTGTTTACATGGGGATGTCCGTCTACACAAAGACCAGAAAGAGAAAGTTGGTGGAAATGCTTAACGAGCATTTCATACGACAAGGTGCTACAGATATCTGCACAGCTGGGAGATGCAACAGTCAGCAAGTATGTGGAAGATGGGGTGGTCTGTCCACCAGTTCTGCGAAAAAGGCTGTTCACCACATCAGCCATGGACAACATAGACCACAATCCCACTGCAACGACAGCGACCACTTCTTTCCATGGAACCAGCGTCTCTGTTTTCCAGCACCCAACCAAAGAAGACAAAGGTGAAGAGCGTGGACAGCTGAAGTTCGGAGAGGAGAGTGTGAAGACAGTTCCAGAACTTCCAGACTCCTTCACCAATGTCTGGCCCGCCTTCTTCACCATGAAGAAACCCTCTCCTCCCCAGAGTGGTGTGACACACGCAGACACCAGTCTGCTGAGGCCACAACTGGCAATGGAGTATGAGTGGCTGGAGAAGGTCACTGTGACAGATGGGCCAGTGGATGTGACTTGGTCAGCCCACCATGCTTCACAGAAGAGAGGAAAGCCATTTGAGGTCAGCATTACATCACTCTTGCCTCTGCTGCGAGATCAGGCCCACTCGGTTGCTACAGTCAAGCATGTGATGGACAAGATCAAGGAGATAGTGGCATTTCTGAACCCCGGTCAGGTGCCAGTCATTGCTGCTGACCAGCCAATATATGCAGTAGCCAAGCAGGTCCAGTGGCACTGGCCTGAAATCTACGGTGAGGACAAGTTCGTCATAATGTTCGGAGGCTTGCATATTGAGATGGCGGCACTGAAGTCCGTTGGAACTCTACTCCAGGACAGTGTTTGGACAGGAGCCCTCTTGGAGGCAGGGATAGCATCTCCTGGGATAGCAGATTCATTTCTGACAGCTTCGAGCATCACTAGGACACACAGATGCACCAGATAACAGCATGCAGTGTGTACAAGCTTCTGAAGGCAGCCCACACGGACTACTCGAAAGAGACAGATGAACAACCCGAAGAGGTGCCTAGCTTCGAAGCTTGGTGTGAGCATTGCAAACTGCAAAGTCCCCAGTTTCATTTCTGGTATATGGTGCTGTCAATGGAACTGGTGATCCTCTTGTTGATCTGATCATTCAGGGAAGCCAACTTCTTCCTGTACTGTCAGTCACTGGCTGAGCTGATACCGTACTTCTTTGCCAACAACAATGTAAACTATGCACGGTGGCTTCCGATCCACTACAGAGACATGGTGACCCTGGAACAGAAGCATCCTCAGCTGGGTCAGGAGTTCCAGAGTGGAAACTTTGTTGTACACAAATTGAGCCGACAGTTCTCAGCAATGGCTATTGACCAAGCTCACGAGCAGGCCAACGCTGTCATCAAGGCAGACAGGGGTGTGATTGGCGTGACTGAAGACCCATCAGCACTGAGAAGATGGATGATAGCTGGTCCTCAAGTCAGCCACATGGTTGCATAGTATAAGGCAGCATGTGGGACCAAAGAGGGTACTGAACACACCAGCCACCATGAGGAGACAGAACGAGCACAAAGAGTGTTCCTTGAGAAAGTAGAAAAGCTCTCACAAGCCATGACAGATATGTGCAATCCTTTCCAGGAGGAGAGTCGGGACCTGCTTTCGCTTGATACAAAGGATATTGCTCACCACACTGCCGCCGAGCTGATTGGCACACACCTTGAGAAAGGCAAGGTCTGTTTCCAGGAGTTTATGAAGGGACTGAAAGGGGAAGAAGAATCCACCTCCTATGAACCAATCAAGAAGAACAGGGTTGACTTTTTCCGACAGCTACCAGCCTCTGTTGACTCTTCAAAGCAAAAAGTGCTGAAGGAAGACTGTCAACTGTTCTCCAAGCTGTTCATGTCATGCCAGAGCAGAGAGTGTGACTTGAAGGAGTTCTTCCGTCATGAGAACCAGTCACATCCTGCTGCCCTCAGTGATGGTGGAAAGCTCCACACCTGTCAGAAATCCAACCTCACTACCATTCTTCAGAGCCATTCTTCTGAGGCAGAGCCAGACGCCGACACCATCATCATTGATGGTGCAGCGTTGGTGAACAGTCTGCCCCCACGGAGTTCAAAGACGTTCGAAGAGTACTCAATGCTCGATGTCCTTCCTAGAATACAAGCATACTCTACCAAGTACAAGAGAACAGACATTGTGTTTGATGTCTACCGGCCATCTAGTCTGAAAGCTGAAACTAGATCAAAGCGAGTTCGCGGGGTGAGACGCAGGGTGACAGGGAAGGGCAAAATTCCCTCAAACTGGCGAAACTTCCTGAGAGAAAATGACAACAAAGCCGAGCTGTTCAACTTTCTGGCTGATAAGATTGCACGTGTGGCCACACCAAATGTGGTCATTGTGACCAAGGAAGAAGATGCTGTCAGCAACCGCACTATCAATCTGGCTGGGGTGGCACCGTGCAATCATGAAAAAGCTGACACGCGGATCTTTGTGCATGCCAGGCATGCAACAGAAGCAGGCAGCAAAGTCATCATGGTTAAAGCCAGCGACACAGATGTTGTCGTCATCGCAGTCAGTGTTCTGCAGGCACTTCAGGAGCTAGGTCTGCAGCAGTTGTGGGTTGCCTTCGGCCAAGGACAGAACCTGAGGTGGGTTCCTGTACATGACTTGTGTTGCACTCTTGCAGAAAAGAGCAAAGGGATGCTCTTCTTCCATGCCTTCACTGGCTGCGATGTCGTTTCAGCATTCCGTGGCAAAGGGAAGAAGTTTGCTTGGCAAACCTGGCATGTTTGTGATGAGGCTTCCGGTGTCTTCAGCAAACTCAGCCAGTACCCACCGGTAGTTGATGATGAAGACCTGGAGACCTTGGAGAAGTTCGTGGTCATGATGTACGACAGATCCAGCACAGCTGAAGGTGTCGATGATGCGAGGTTGGACATGTTTGCTCGGAAGCAGAGGCCGTACGAAGCCATTCCTCCAACCCGAGCAGCACTGAAGCAGCATGTGAAGCATGCTGCCTACCAGGCGGGCTGCATCTGGAGTCAGTCAACAGTACGTCAACCAGAAACGCAGACTCCTGCCAACTGGGGCTGGACCAAGAAAGGAGATCTGTGGCAGATTGTTTGTACAGAGCTCCCACCCATTGCAGAGAGTTGCCAGCAGCTGACCAAGTGTGGATGCAAGTCGGAATGCTGCCGTCGATGCAAAAGCTACTGCTTTGGTCTGACCTGCACGGCACTGTGCAGCTGCAGATGCGAGGTTTAGAAGCGTTGTAGTATACTCATCCAGGCAGCAAGACAATAAGTGACCAACAGGTATAGGCCTACTGCCTACATGTACATCCAATAATATATCGGACTGATGGTGCCTATGATATGGGCACTTTTTACCCTAATTATTATTCCGGGACTGATATTATGGTACAAGGAAGCTAGTGAGTAAGTTCATGGTTCCAAATTCGGATTCTACATAGTGAAAAACGTATGATTTGACACCAAGATCATTCAAATAGGACAAGTCTTTGCGATTTTATTGCGAAATGCAATGTTTCTGTATATTCAATGGCGGCCATCTTGAAAAATGGCCGCCATCTTGAATTTTTAGGTGGCTGACGGGTTTTATCAAAAGAGCAATCCCCAAGCAGTATGTGAGCCAATTTTGGTGCTTGTTTCCAGAAATGAACGATTATTCCAGTTATCTGCCCCACTATTCATGAAAGTGCCGAGTGATAATATTTGTGCAACCAGAATATAAAGTATCCCTTGCGCTTTGTAATGAAATATATAACCTTATGTGAATATTGATCATATTTGTTTTAGTAACAGGTGTTATACTGCATTAATAAGATAATTTAATTTGTCAGTGCATTGGTAGCTTGGATATGGTGAAGGTGAAAGTATGGATTTATCTTATTTACCTGTACCATCTCAGTATAGATAAATTAAACCTTCATAGGGGTGACTCAAGTAGTGTGTGGAGATACAACACTCGAACACACACACGTACACCGAAATATACACCCCTTCATCAACAACTTTATCTAGAGTGCTGAAGCTTGACCGGAAGGATGGATAATGAAACAATAGAATCATAGTGTTATTGAGGATATAATTATCTGAACAAGCATTTAAAGGCATTCTCGTGTATTGTGTTTGTTATTCCTCTTCTTTGGAAATATATTGTCAAGGGAAGATAAGATGGCAGTGTTGATTTGGTACCATATTTGAGATTCCGAATTGGAAGATAAAAGAATAATAGGTACTAGTCATAAAAAGGTCACCATATATGGTTTGTTGGATAGGAATGCTGTATAACAATCCTTGCAAAATTAGGGGATAAACACTTGTTGTCGTGTTTGTACAGATGCTGAATCTAACCTTGGTAACATTAAAGTGGGAGGTGAGAAGTTAAATAGATTATTCAGATTTGACAGGATATTTGTTGAAATACAGAGTTGATATTTGGTAGTTCTATATAATTATAACATAAAGTACATAGAAGTAACTGCTCTTGCTTCTAAGTTACCTATTAAGTGGCAGTATTTAGCCATATTACATCTTTGGTTATATGTTGAATACAGTATTAGCTTGGTTTCGACTACGTATGTATGTTAAAATGCACCGCATGACACAGGCACCATATGCTGCTATGAGCTTATAATTGTGATATCTGACAAGGTTTAATGTGTTTAATACTAGGGGGAGGGCAAGGCTAGCAGTTCCTCGAACACCCTGAAACCATTGCATTCACAAAATCGTTATGTTGGTTTGATAATGCAACATTTTCGTGATTATGTTTGTTAGAAATGCCAACTTAATATTTAGAATGTTGTGTAAGAAGATCTTTAAGTTAAATACATACATATATGTGTTTTTAAAGAGGGGGCAAAAGCAGACTGACAGTGTGTGGAATACTCCAAACTGATAAAGAAAAGAGAGAGACAGGATGGCAGACGAGGGTGATAACTGGAGAGAGAGAGAGGGGCAGGGAGTGAATAGGTAGAGATAAGTTGAAAGATTGGAGTGAGGGGGAGAGTGAATAGGTAGATGGGTTACTGTACATACAGTACTGTGTGATGAATAGTAATATACTGACAATCTTTCACTTATTACTTCTTCAGATCAATGAAATACCTTAGATTCTAGAAGCTTATAACAAGGTAATGCCATCACGAAGACGCCGAACAGTGTTCATATGTTTTAGATGCTTATGTTCTGGGTGTGGTGTCCCGAGTTCGAATCCCGGGAGGATCATAATTATGCTTTCATCAATGTATTCAAGTGTACTGGGGTTTGTAATGTAGGATTCATGTTAAGAACGGGGTGTTCCTTAATTATTGTGTACTCTTTACCCGATTCAGTTATGACGTAAAGTCTGTTAATTAAATTAAATTTAAATTAAATAAAGTGATCTTGCTTCTGTATAATAGCTTAGCAAGGCCTCATTTCAATACATAGTTTTGGGCTTCCCTCCTAATTAGAGACATTGGCGAGTTAGAGTTGGAGCAACGAATGACTACCAAACTGTTTTATTCTCTACAAAGCAAATCTTACATAAATAGGTTACAGGAACTTAGTAGGTTTGCATTTGAAAACAATAGAACGGTGACTAAGAACGCTTCGAACACATATAATAACATAGACATTTAGTAAATATGGATTTTGCCAAAAATATAATTTATTGATGATGTAAAAGAGTTCCAGACTCCGTCCATAAATGTACCTCCATTATGAACATATTGGATTGTCATCTCCTATTGGTAGAGTGCAGCAGAATAATAAACAGAAATAGCGGCACAATGCAAGGCTAGATACAAACATATACTAGTTTCCCCTGGTTTGTATAATGTTTACTTCATGTATCCAGTCTTGCTTGGATATTTATCTAACCAATGTCCGCTACGGTCTGTTATCGGAGGGAGTGGGCATACACTTGTGGTTTGTTGTACATTTTCTTCCACTGTTATAGTGCATGGGCATTAATATTTTACCTGTTGTGTTTGATGCCGGATCACCTCTTTAGAATTGACTGGTATGTATAACTATATGTAAAACTAACTAACTTCAGCATATTCTCTCTCTCTCTGTCTACTATCCATTTTACATTTCCCTCCAGCGTTCTGGCTCTCACAGCAATATTCACAATTGCCCAGGAATAAACTGCAAATGTGTATATCCTACCAACACTTTCTGAACACACTTTATATTTTTTCCACTTTATGCTTGAGTGTCTGCCTACTGAAACCGGAACCTCTCCCGGAGGTCTTGGACCGGGAGGAGTACTGGAGGCCCCTAGTGATCCTTAGTCTCTGTGTCTTCTGGGCAACCTAGATGTGTGTCAGTTATATATACAGTATATATATATATATATATATTTTTTTTTTTTTGTGGCTTGTTGTTTCAGATCGGGCTCTGTCACGAGTCATCCACCCCCAGCTATGTGGTATATGCCTGTGTACATATATATACATAAGGGCCTGTCACACACTCATAATCTCAATAACGATTTCCACCGAACAATGGACCACAAGCATATCGTAAGTGTGGTCTGAGGCAATTCCAAGGTGCCATGAACGAGTCATCGGTGTAATGCGCCATGATGCGCCGTGAGAGCAGGTACAAATTTCAAGCATGCTTGAACATTTCACAGACGGTCGGTGAGCTCCAAAACTGCGCCGGAAATCCTGGCTATCCCGCAGATATGTCTGTGACATGTTGTGTGAAGGCACAATGAACCACAGGCATGACTGGGGCAATCAGCAGTAGTGAAAAAGGTAGATAGCAGGGTAGAAAGATAGATAGGCATAATAGAAAGACAGGGTAAACAAGTAGATTGGCAGGATACTGCTACAGTTTCATCATCTCGCCCAAACACCCACCACCAAAATCACCATTGACCCCCTGCAACATCTCCGTAGCACCTTGCACACCGCGCAGGTATGCCAAGATGTAAACCGCGATGCCACACCCCCTCAAAGTCCATACGCAATAGGTGACAAGGTCATGGTTGCGAAACTACCTATCATAAACAAACTCGGTCCACGTTACATAGGACCCTACCAAGTGTTACAAGTACCAAACCGTTACCAAATTATCATAAATTATCACGGAGAGACTAGGACATACCGCAATTGCTTCATGAGGATTTATCGTCCTTTGGTTATCGGAGAGGATCAACAAACTAACACCCCTACCTCAGGCAACCAACATCAGCCGCCACACACAGTACCACAGATACCACAAAAGTTGCCAGACACCACCAGCCAGTCACGATCACCCCTGCCCCCCTCTCCATCACCACACCCTACTCAACCTTCCCCCACACCTAAACCCACCCCACACCTACTCACGCCTTCGTTACCTACTCCGACCCCGCCGTACGCGCCCTACTACGCAACCTCAGATCCGTAAAATCCCCTTCACCAGCCATTCCCATAAACTCCAAACCCCTTAGAAAAAAAGAAAAAAAAAGGCCCACCATATTCCCTTCAACCTCCTCGCCACCTTCACCAAAATGCAAGAAATCTTAATCATCATCTCCATCCCCCACTATATCAACCCCAGTCACCCACCTCTTCACCCGCCTCCTCACCAACCCCAACTCCCAGCAACCACTCTCTAGCACAACCTCTCCGACCCCAAACGCCTTACTAAAACCAAAATAGAAACCCCTCCCACCCTCAACCTTCAACCTCGCAATTACCTCAACCTCAAAACCCCCCCCCCCTCTCCCTTCAACTCTGCAACTAACCCCACCACAAAATCTCTCCCACCCCCAACCCTCAACTTCCCAACTATCTCCAACCTCCCATACCTCACCCCAACAAACAAACTCCCGTCGCCTCGCACCCCCAACCTCCTACCTTATTCTTCTACCATCCTTCCTTTCCCCCCCCCACCTCCCCCCCCCCCCCCCCCCCCCTTACACGTATATCATCCATCTCACACCCTTTACTCCTGCAACCTCATTCTACCACCACCCCCAACCCTCGCCCAGATCCCTCCTCTTCGCCCCCCATCTTTAACATCCTCAGAAACCAGCCCTATCCACCAACCCGGACCCAATTTCTACACAAGATCAGGTCGCCTATCCCAACCTCCATCCCGTCTCTCACCTATCTCTATCCACAACTCTCGCAAATCATCCCCCCCACACAATCCACATAAATCAAACAAACAACTAACAACACACATGCTCACAACACTGCGAATATCATGGGCAACAAACACAACTCACCCCTCAACCAACACTTCTCTACCCATCAACGTGACCATGGTACTTTTGCATCCGCAAGTGTTAATAACAACCCTCAGGTCACCAGCCAGGTCATTACTTGCCCCGTCACCACCACAAGAACAACATCAACCACCCCTGCTCCCAGCCTACCTCACCACGTGTCCATCACAATGAATACCACGATGCCCTAACTCCAAGGTCAAATGGAGCGAAGACCAAAACACCTTCCACAAGATACGTTACATAGACGAGGCACAGGCTGCAGCCATAATCTCGGACAAGCCATCATTCCTCTCCATTTTCACCAACCCATCCAGACAAGCAGGCCAACGCTCAACAGACTGGTGGAAATATCTACCATCCCTCAGCACCTTCACCCGGCATGGAGACATATTCTGTTTCCAGCTGGAGTCACGGGGCCGTGTCTATCACACCCGTGACGGATATAAAATACCCGAGTTAGGGTTACCACCATGCCAGCTGAATACAGAGAACGTAACAAGGAAACAGAAGGAGAAACTAAAGCGAAGGAAGAAAGGACAAGAGAATGCCACAAATCACCACACCAGCCCCACGAAGAAAACGAGGTAGAGAAGTAGAAGGAGAAACTAAAGATAAATGAATAAAGATCAGGAGAATGACCCAGACCACCACACCTCGCACCAAAACAGGAGAAACCAGAAACCAGATCAGAAAAAACAACGCGAGAAGGAGAACACACCACCGCAGAAGAAACAATCACCAATACCACCCACCAAGATGAATAAAAAGATGAAGACAGAAGGGCAACAAAATGGCTACCTCAAGCCCAAAGACTATGCACTAATGCCCGGGAAGCCAGAATTGCCACCTTCAACCCCACTCTACGACCTACACCAGGGAAAACAATAAAGATCAAAATCAACCATACCGGAACACAAAAGAAGAAAGTAATCTACAGCCAAGCCGAAAAGAAACAACACCAACATACACCACCTGTTCCAATGCGCCAGTCTTCCGCGCAGATGTCTCACCGCCAGCGCGTTAATTTCTAGGGGGCCTACTTAATCCCCCTGGAACACCTCCCCTGCACCTATGACCTTCCGACCCTCAAATACCAACCCTGGGACATAGCAGCCTACGTCATGACCATCCCGGCGAGAACCAGGTAGAGTTAGCAATTCAACGGCTGAAATCCTCTTTCATGTAAGAACGTGGAGCCTAAGGATTTCCCTCCCATTCAGGAAGAAATCGAAACCATGGACAAGATTCTTTAAGGTCTGAGGAGTGCTTTTCGCTATTAGGTGAACTTTTGTATTACATGCCATGGCAACATTAGGATCTCTATTAGGCTGCAATTTTGATATTGGAAGTAGTGCCGATGGGCATGCCACAAACTGACTTCCAGTATCAATCCCGCACTATCACAACTGTTGCAGTAAATCTTGCCATGGCAAGCCAACTCTAACGGTTCGGGCTTTGCGAGATACCGACTGAATAACGGCATACAAAAGTCCATACTGCATCTGTCCAACACCATAGTGAAGGACATATGCAGTAAAAAGGTTTAATTAATCACCGAACTTGGGTTCTTTGAACACTCTTAAAACGGTCAGAGGCAGATCGAGTGAAATAATAAGTTCATGATCTTATTTATTACATCGCGTTAGCCTGATACCTTGTCGCTGTGCCATGACACTAGAGACTTTGTATTTAAGACCCTACACCAAGAGTACCGGAACAGAACTTCACCACCGATTAGTATAAAGGTCAGGATAGACGTGCAGCTATAACTCAGGACATGTCCTAGTTCATGCTCGCGTTAGTCTGATGGTAAGCACCCCATATCATGACATAAAGGAACTACCATTCAAGACCCAAAACCAACTAAACCATCTGTATCCCTATATCCATTAACCACACGGCAGGACCACCTAAGCGGCTCGATGGAACTAGACGAAAGGACTCAGCAACTCTCACTTCATTATCCTGTGCCTGCAGCTTCAGATCTACACAGTGCTAGAATAGGAGTGCTATAACAGTGATATTTACTTTTTTACACCAGTGCGACTAAGGTGTATCATTTCAATATATACCAGTGTACGAGGACTAAGTGTATAGCTTCTCTAATTTCCTACATCAGTGTCACCCAGATGTATCTTCTTAATTTACATCAGGAGAGAGAGCTGAAGATAAAGTGATAACTAATTCTTACACTAATGTACCTAAAGTGTAAAAATATAAATTAAAACTAGTGAGAGAGAGCTAAGTGTATTCCCAGTTCCCTCGTGGATTCTCGTCCGTGCTAGGATTATTATACAGGGTGTTTTAAAACAACACTGCCAGAGTATGACGACCACATTGATCAAAATATATAATACACATATTTCTATTCTATTTTTACCAAAAATATATTGTAACGGAGATAAATGGTTATTTAGAAATGTAGCAAAACAGGGTTCTGAGCTCAGCACAAAACATAATTATGATACATAATATCAATGATTACCAAGTACAAAAGGTAAAGAGGAGATATCTAATGACCTAATCACATATGAATAATTACAAAATCAAAGTAACATAAAATTGGTAATGATATTTTGCAATTAGAAGCAAACTGCTAAGTATTATAATCCTATCTATCTATCTATATGCTCAGGCCCAATCCCCATTTTGGGGGTAGCCGACTCAAGACAGAGCAAGAACAGGGAAAAACACAAAAACAACATAAAACAAAAAATAAACACAGATAAAAAACACAAACTCTCACACATCCAGGTCACCCAGGAGAAGACCCAGAGACCCGGGTTACCAAGGTCGCTCCAGCACTCCCCCGGCCCCTGACCACCAGGAGAGGTTCCGATCTCGGCAGGCAGACATGCAGCGGAGCCAAAGCGACAAGCCCTCCCACCACACTTCCAGGCACACCCTTCATATTAATCGTCTCCCCGGGCCAGGCGCCTGATGGACTATTATCTAGTCCAACTTGCGCCCGACCCCTTACTCCAAATGACCACGTGTTCACTCAACTATTCACAAGCATTCTCCATTCACTCCTGTCCACCACCACTTCCCCTGCCTGATCTATAGTCATTCCTCTATCATCCAAAGCCTTTCTTACACAGTCTCTCCATCTCAATGGGGGTCTTCCTGCCCTTCTATCTCCCCTTGTACCTGACTCACATATTCTCTTTGTAAGCCTTTCATCTCCCATTCGTTCAACATGACCATACCAGCTCAGCACCCTTCTGTCCACTCTGGCTGACAAATGTTCCTGCTGCCCCACTCTCCTACGTATCTCTTCATTTCTCAATCTGTCTCTACGAGTAACTCCACACATACTCCTCAAGCAGCTCATCTCCATCACATCCAGCCCTCTTTTCTCCTTTTTCTTCAGAGCCCATGTCTCAGCCCCATACATCACTGTTGGCACAACAATTCCTTGATACAGTGCACTTTTTACTTTCACTCCGAGATTTCTCGTCTTCCACATACTTCCCATTGCTCCGAAAACCTTCCTTCCTTCACACACTCTCTGTTTTACCTCCACTTCCATACCTCCACTCCTGCTTATTGTTCCTCCTAGATATTTAAAACACTCTACTTGTTCCAATATTTCCCCATCCAGCCTCATATCTAGATTCACCCTATGCTCTCCCCTATTACACACCATTACTTTACTTTTATTGACGTTCACCTTCAGTTTCCTCCTTCCACAAACCACACCAAACTCTTTGACTACCCGCTGCAGTTTCTCATCAGAATCCGCCACCAATGCTGTGTCATCAGCGAACAGCAACTGATTCAACTCCCAATCTCTACCATTCTTTCCTACTAAACCCAATCCTCTTCCCATAGTTCTCCTTTTCAGCTCCCTCACCACACCATCCATAAACATATTAAACAGCCATGGTGACATTACACACCCCTGTCGCAAACCTACCTTTACCTCAAACCATTCACTCAACTCACCATTTCCTACTCTCACACATGCTCTGCTCCCTACATAAAAACTCTTAACTGCTTCTAACAAATTTCCTCCAATTTCATAAATCCTTAACACCTTCCACATTGCTTCACGGTCCACACGATCATATGCTTTTTCCAAGTCCATAAAAGCCCAAAATATCTCCTTATGCTTCTCTAAATACTTCTCGCATAACTGTCTTACTGCAAACATCTGATCCACGCACCCTCTTCCCCTCCTAAAACCGCACTGTTCTTCTCCTATTGCAACTTCCGTACACTTTATTATCCTCTCTATCAACACCCTGCCATACAGCTTTCCAACCACTGACAATAAACTAATACCTCTATAACTTGAACACTCCTGCCGATCTCCCTTCCCCTTGTACAACGGCACAATACATGCACTCTTCCAGTCTATTGGTTACCATTGACACAGCAAAGCACACATTGAAAAGTCTCACCAACCAATCTATTATCACATCTCCACCCTTCTTTATACACTCCACAGCAATACCATCCAAACCTTCTGCTTTTCCCGCTCTCATTTGTTTCACTGCTTCTTTCACCTCATTTTCCTCAATCCTTTCATTCATTCCCTGCCACCTGGGTGGCCTGGGTAACCTATCTCCATCCACCTCTGCTTCTCTTCCATCTCTTGTATTTAACAAAGATTCAAAATACTCGGCATATCTTTTCCTCACTTCAACTGGTTCCACTAGTAATTCTCCATTTTCATCTTTCACTGACTCTTCCCTCTTTTGTCCTCCTTTCCTTACTTTATTTACCTCCTTCCAGAACATCTTCTTTCGTTCTTCAAAATTCTCACTCAGCCTTTGGCCCCACCTTTCGTTTGCATCTTTTTTCGCTTCTCTAATTTTCCGTTTTGCCTCTCTCCTTTTCTCCTTGTACCTCTCCCATACCTCAACACTACCATCCTGTAAAACCCTCTCAAAACACTGTCTCTTCTCCTCAACTGCCTTTCTCACCGTATCATTCCACCACTCGCTTCCCTTCCTGATACCTCTGCCTCCTACTTTCCTTTTGCCGCATACTACCTCTGCACTTGCTTTCACTCCTTCCTTAAACTGTTGCCATTCAACCTCTACTTCTCTCTCTTCCATCTCTCTCACTTCCATCCACTTTTCATTTAGTCTTTCCTTGTACTCCCTCTCTTTTTCACTCTTCTCTAACTCACTAACTTTTATTACCTCTCTTACTTCACGCTTGTCTCTTATTCTCCTGTAACTCTTTACTCTTAGCTTTCCCTCCACCAGGTAATGATCTGACATACCCTCCGCCTCACCTCTCATCACATTCACATCCAGCAGTCTACACAATCTTTCCCTTGTCACCAGCACATAATCCATCAATGCCCTCTCTACAATCTCTCCCCTCACAAGTCTATGCCAGGTGTACTTGTGTATACGCCTTTTTTTGAAGAACGTATTACCTACACTCAATCTACACTCTTCACATACATTTTTCAGTCTTTCTCCACTCTCGTTTACACCATCCACACCAAAACTACCGATGACTCCCTCAACAGGCTCATTTCCTACCCTAGCATTTAGGTCCCCTAAAACTATAACATTTTCATTTTCATCAAACCCTTGTAGACAATCTCTCAAATCCTCCCAGAAACCCTCTACCTCGTCTAACTCTCTTTCACTTCCTGGTCCATACGCACTTACAAAAACCCACCTTTCACCCATAAACCGCATTCTCACCCACATTAGCCTTGATGACACCTCTTTCCACTCTTTTATAAACTCTCTCAACTCCTCCTTCACATCCAATTATAATTATAATCCAAGTAGCGTAAAAAGATATGCACCATTTGTAACGATGACCAAGAGGTAAAATAATTAATCTCAAGTCTGGGTCAGGTATCCGAACACTGCTATAGGTAATTTAATCGTTCGTGAAACTGTTTGAATGGGAAAACATTGTTCCTGCGCAATTTACTGTTGCAATACAAATACCTCATTACGTTACTATTATCACAGAGTACTAACGAAATATGTCTATCAGTTTTATGGTTGAAGTTTGACGATTTGACATAGCTGTAGACATACAAGTATACGGTGTTCACTAATGAATATTTAAAATCATCTAATGGTACCCAAAACAAAAAAATTACGTCACTTGGACTTAACGAGTATAAAATAACAAAGGCAGAGACACACCTAAATAACGACAATCCATATTTATGTGATATTATAAGGTAAATACAATCACTATGACAGAAGAAGATAGCACCATGGCCGAGCAGATGATTAAACACATGAGAAGATTCGTTATGACTCCAAAGCTTCGAAGAAAAACTCGAACTGGGATGGGAAGCAAGAGGTAGGCTATTTGGGGGGGAGGGGAGACACTAGCCCGTGTTCGGATTATAGCTCATACCTGGGTGTCACTAATTATTTTACTCTATGCGGTTTAAATCATTAATGGTATATTATTTTGCATTTTGTCCTTAGATAATCTTCTTCGTTATTGTATTTACTAATTAGCAGATGAGGTCTGGCAGTGTTGTTTTAAAACACCCTGTATATGTTTATATGTATCAGTGCAAAGTGAATTCTTATGTTGTATAATTACGTGAACATTAATAGGAAATTCATGTGTGTACTCAGTAATATATTTACCCTTTACTACTTTCGTGCATGTGTTGTTTGACTTTAACTTCTCCAGTCCATTAAGAACCTACCATTGACCAATAAGACCCCGGTAATAACCCTGGCATAACACTAATACTATAAAACACAACCTTAACCTATCATATATCCTAATACTGTCATAACACAACCTTAACCTATAACCTATCCTATAACCTAAAACTATCATAACACAACCTTAACCTATAACCTAATACTATCAAAACACATCCTTAACCTATAACCTATCCTATAACCTAATACTATCATAACACAACCTTAACCTATAACCTATCCTATAACCTAATACTATCATAACACAACCTTAACCTATAACCTAATACTATCATAACACAACCTTAACCTATAACCTATCCTATAACCTAATACTATCACAACACAACCTTAACCTATAACCTATCCTATAACCTAATACTATCATAACACAACCTTAACCTATCCTATAACCTAATACTATCATAACACAACCTTAACCTATAACCTAATACTATCAAAACACATCCTTAACCTATAACCTATCCTATAACCTAATACTATCATAACACAACCTTAACCTATAACCAATCCTATAACCTAATACTATCATAACACAACCTTAACCTATAACCTATCCTATAACCTAATACTATCATAACACAACCTTAACCTATCCTATAACCTAATACTATCATAACACAACCTTAACCTATAACCTATCCTATAACCTAATTCTATCATAACACAACCTTAACCTATAACCTATCCTATAACCTAATACTATCATAATACAACCTTAACCTATAACCTATCCTATAACCTAATACTATTATAACACAACCTTAACCTATAACCTATCCTATAACCTAATACTATCATAACACAACCTTAACCTATCCTATAACCTAATACTATCATAACACAACCTTAACCTATAACCTATCCTATAACCTAATACTATCATAACACAACCTTAACCTATAACCTAATACTATCATACCATAACCTCAACCTATAACCTATCCTATAACCTAATAGATGTGTAGGTGAAGGTTAAAAGTCTTCTCAGTGGAAACAGTTGTTTTCATTTGACCAGAAAACGAGCCAAGCTACCATATGCATATAAGGACAGCACAAATACATCAATAACATAAAAGGGAAGCTCACACAGAACACAATAACAATATAAATATCTACCTACAGCAAAGACAACTGTACAGAGATTGGAACACTGAAAATCAGACGAACTTGTATAAAATTAATACTATTCTCAATTTGCGTTTTTTTATTACAAAATGCCTATATTTTGCGATTAAATAAAAATATGTTATTTAAATTAATAGATTATTTGTGATGACTTACTTGTTCTATAGGCTGACAGCTAAATAGCACGAAATGTCTTAATATTGACAAAGAAATGGGGCGAAAGGTCTTATTATCGACAAACTAATGAGCTGAATGTCATAAAATCTGACAAGTCATGGGGCTAAACACGAGGAAAAAGGGGGACCAGAAAAACGTCCCATCTCCCCTTAACCCTTGTCTATCGGGGCCCGACTTAAGGCGGTCAAGAGAACCAAGGACTAAATGGCGGGGCCCGACTTAAGTCCAATGCGATGTTGAGCACATAATTGGCTATGAGAGAGAGTCCGAGTAGTGGGAGGAGCGTAGGTTGGCTCTGACCGTTCGGCACGGCCCCCGCGCCGCGACATGCCCCACCTCCACACACATCCACACTCACTGCCTCCCTAGACAGGGAAATATGTCAAGAAATTACCGTATTTTAGGGATTTTTCCTTCGTGTTGCACGATCGTTGCAAGACAACCCGTAATCGTAGAAGGATGATTCAGGTGTCATTGGAAAGCTCAATTGACGCCCTTTCACGGATACATAATTGTATTACGCTCTGGCTCTTGTTTATGCATGATAAAGAGCATGGAATGAAGCTCATTTAGGGTAAATATGCCCGCTGGGCTGGTATTAGAAGTTATTAACCTAGCCACTCGAGGAGTGTTAAGAGACTTCCTCCACATTTTAATCCTGAATCTAGTGAGCGAAATACTACGAGTTTCACTTTCTTTCGTTCGGCTTAGTTTCAACTTTCGCATTATTTTGTTTCCTCTCACATAAGGAGAGAAATATCACGCAACAATACTTATACCTGTATATCGTGTTTTTGTTATTTTTTCCTTAATTACAGTTCTCCCGGGTGTGTAATAAATATATATATATTAGAACATCAATTGTTGCCAGATAGCATTTTCTGAACGAAAGGTACTGAGAATCGAGTCATCACTTAGTAGCGAGATTGTGCATACAGTATTATGCGATGAATAGTATTTTACTGACAATATTTCACTTATTACCTCTTCAGGTCAATGAAATACCCTACATTATAGAAGCTAATAACAAGGGAATGCCATCACGAAGTAGCCGAACAGTGTTTCATATGTTTTATTTTGTACTTTTTACCTGATGAAATTATGATAGAAAGTGTGTTGATTAAATTAAATTTAACGTTAACACAAAGTGATCTTGCTATCGTATAATAGCTTATCAAGGCCTTATTTTAATACATAACTCATTATTAGGCTTCCCTTTTAATTGGAGACATTGGCATGTTAAGAGTCGGAGCAATGAATAACTACTAAGGTCAGGTGAAGGTATCGAGGGATAAACCTTTAAAACGGCACCTCGTATCTACTTTTCGAAGCGTTTTGAGAGGGGAGAAAGGGTGTTGGAAAGAAGAGTGGTGTGCTTATTAAGTGTAGTGTAATGAACAGGAGTTCCAGCAACTCCGTATCATATGACTATGTGGCCTCCCTTGGTATTGCCCTGCTAGATTGGTGCCTAATTGGTAACGTAATGGATACATGAAACAGTCTTCCAGACTCGGTCCATAAATTTACCACTATTGACTCAGGTATGAACATATTGGATTGGCATATCTTATATATTGGTAGAGAGCAACAGAAACACAAATATAAATAGCGGCACACTGCATTCCTTAGATACACACATACTAGTTACTCCTGGTTTACACAATGTTTACTTCATGTATCTAGTCGTGTTTGGATATTTATCTAACCAATGTCCACTATAGGTCTGTTGGCGGAGGGTGTGGGGATAAACTTTTGATTGTATGTAATTTTGCTTCCACTGTTATAGTACATGGGAATTAACAATTTACCTTTAGCGTTTGAGGCCGGATCAACTCTTTAGAATTAACTGGTATATGTGGTTTGTAACGCTATAACTATACAGTATGTATACCAAACTAATTTCAACATATTCTCTTTCTCATACTCTCTCTCTTTCTCTCTTCTATATATTTTACATTTCCCTCCAGCTCTCTGGCTGTCACAGCAACATCCAAGGTCGTCGAGGACAGACTACAAATATGTAAAGCCTACCCGCCCTTTATGACCACATTTTGTATTATTTCAGCATTAGTATTGAACATATTGTTATACTTTCCCTTCTTACTGTTTGTACTAATTTGTAACATTTGTCAACCGTTCCTCTGTGTGTAATTTGATTGGTCGATAGTGAAACATTGATTACAGTTCATATTGTCGATGCCTTTGATGATTTTTAACACTTGAAGTAAGTCGCCTCTTAATCTGCGCTGGGTTAAAAGGAAATATATTTAATTATCTAAGAAGCTCCTCGTATGGTTTGTTCTTTAGGCAAGGTATCAATTTGGTGACTCTATATTGAACTAATTCTAGCTGGTCTATATCTTTCTGGTAGTAAGAGCACCATAATTGAACACAATATTCCAGGAGAGGACGGACTAAGGAATTGTAAAGAATTAGGATCACATCTTTGTATTTATGCTCAAAATACCTGCCTATAAAGCCAAATATTATCTTTGTCTTCTTAACAACTTCTGAACATTGTTGACTCGGTTTTAGGTTACTCGATATTGTTACTCCCAAATCAGTTTCTCTGTCTACACTCTTAAGCTGGGTGCCATTCATTGAATACTTTGACCCGGTTTCCGATATGGAGTACTTTACATTAATTTTATCCGCATTGAAACACATTTGCCAAATTTGAGGCCGATGTGACAACTTATCTAGATTATGTTGCATATCTTCAACATGTTCATTTCAGAGTACGCTATTTGCAATTGTTGTATCGTCAGCAAACTTTGAGATTGTACAGGTAAGACCATCATCTATGTCGTTAATGTAAGCTAGGGAGAGAATTGGCCCCAGTACCGATCCCTGGGGTACCCCGCTACTTACATTGATCCATTTGGATGCTTTACCGTTTATGACTACTCTTTCCAATTTTGTGTCCATTTAAACACACCGTCTTGTATACACTACGAAAGCCAATTTAGTAAGTAATTGTAAGGTAGCTTTTAATTTACGTCAAGTAAGTAGTGTCAGGTAACTTTCAACATTAACATCGATTACAAACCTACAAAAATATCACTAATACTATCATCATCATTACTATTGTCACCATCATCACTAATACTAGTACTGTCACCATCATCACTACTACTGTCACCATCATCACTACTATTGTCACCATCATCACTACCACTGTCATCATTTTCACTACTATTATACACAAAACACACAAGTTAAAACACATCTTTCAGGGCATTGCTTAGTAAAGATAGTGAGATCACATGATAATTATTCATAAGTATCCATAATAATTATGTAGAAGATTTTTAGTTCACCCACCTTGGAAGTTAAAGTCGTTCAATACATACGGATGACATTCTTCCCTGTCCAAATAATTAACATTTTAGACTAAAACAAAACAATGTTAATGTATACAAAAATACAAATTTCAATTTTCAATTTCAGCTCAGTGAGGATCACTAACACTGTTTTTGAAGCAATTGACTGTAATTCTTTAAAATACCACATCCTATCATACCGAAGCCTTAACCTATAACCTATCCTATAACATAATACTATCATAACACAACCTTAACCTATAACCTATCCTATAACATAATACTATCATAACACAACCTTAACCTTTAACTTATCCTATGACCTAATTCTATCATAACACATCCTTAACCTATAACCTATCCTATAACCTAATACTATCATAACACAACCTTAACCTTTAACTTATCCTATAACATAATTCTATCATAACACAACCTTAACCTATAACCTATCCTATAACCTAATACTATCAAACACAATTATCTTAACCTATAACCTATCCTATAACCTAATACTATCATAACACAACCTTAACCTATAACCTATCCTATAACATAATACTATCATAACACAACCTTAACCTATAACCTATCCTATAACCTAATACTATCATAACACAACCTTAACCTTTAACTTATCCTATTACATAATTCTATCATAACACAACCTTAACCTATAACCTATCCTATAACCTAATACTATCAAAACACAATCTTAACCTATAACCTATCCTATAACCTAATACTATCATAACACAACCTTAACCTATAACCTATCCTATAACCTACCCTAGTAGATGTGTAGGTGAAGGTTAAAAGTCTCCTCAGTGAAAATTTCTGTTCTCAATTGAACAAAAAACGAGCCAATCTACCATATACATATACAGTACATACACAGCACAAATACATCAATACCAAAAAAGGTAGGCTTAAATAGAAACAATAACTATTAACATCTAGCAACAGCAAAGACAACTGTACAAATATTGGAAAACTGAGAAGACGAAACTGTATAAATATTATTCTCAATTTGTGTTTTTGTAAATGACAAAATGCATTTAGTTTGCGATTATATCAAAATATTGTAGTTAAATATGTCGATTATTTGTGATGACTTACTTGTTCTATATAAATATAATAATTATTAATTCGTAATAAGCACAATAAAAAGAAAGTACATTTATCATCCTGGACTTCTTGCCTTCCTGTTACTACCAAACAACATCACCTATACTACCTCACTTCATTTAGGTATTCATACTATCTCTCTCTCTCTCTCTCTCTCCATTTGATCTCCTCTGGGTTTAGACCATTTAGGATAATTTAGTTTTTGTTCAACAATCATTTCACGTAACTACAGTTCCCTCTATCTTAACATGTGGGCATTCTCAACATAGTATTCCATTAGTGTTTACACATATTTGTGTCCACCAATTACTCACTTTCATTACAGTAGTTTTATAAATAATTGTACTCGCCAATCATTCTTCTATCCCTTCATTTCCTCATCAACTACTAAAATAACCTTTCTCTAAAATGTGCTAAAAGGTTTTTCCCCTCGCCTCCTATCTACGTTCCATATCACACAATTTACTTTCCATTCACGTATCTGTCACACTCTCTCAGGTTCGTGTTACTGGCTCACTTCTATATAAAACTCCCACGTTTAGAGTCACATTTATAATATACAGGGTGATTCAGTAACCCTTTTCATAAATTTAATGGCAAATTCGGGAGACAAAAATAAGACTAATTTACTCTATGACCCTTAGGGTGAGTCTTTGATATGATGGAGATATTACACCTTTAAAGTTATCGATAGATAGAAAGAAAAAAAATCTAAGGAGTGAGAATGAAAATGTGCGTTGCTAACTGACAGGGTAGCGTAACCAAGACTTGGTATCAAAATGGCTGCATACGGTAGCTGGATGCAGTTCGCTTCCCAATTTACAAAGGTACAGTATTAATTATGATGATGGTGATAAAATGCTAACGTTCTTTTGAGCATTGAGACAACTGCTACCATATGCAACCATTTACATACCACGTGTAAGCAAAGAAACAATCTTTAGATTCATGTACAGATTGATTCAAGATTCATTAAGACGAGCGGAGTATCAAAGCTCAAAGTCGGCAGGAAGATCCCTCCTCCTCTTCCTCTTACTTATCCTCCGCCGCCTGCTTCTCCCCTTGCTACTACTACTACTAATACAATGATTATTAATAATAATGATGATGATAATACAAATACAGTAGTAATGTACCTTTGTAAACATTTTGATACCAAGTCTTGGTTACGCTACCCTGCCAGTTAGCAACGACATTTTCATTCTCACTCCTTAGATTTTTTCTTTTCTATCTATCGATAACTTTAAAGGTGTAATATCTCCATCATATCAACGACTCACCCTAAGGGTCATAGAGTAAATTAGTCTTATTTTTGTCTCCCGAATTTGCCATTAAATTTATGAAAAGGGTTACTGAATCACCCTATATGTACTGTAGTAACTCCAATGCCTCTTTTGTTATCATCTACTGTACTGTTCACTCAACAATCTGCATGTCTATGGTGCACTACTTAGAACAAATGAGTAATTTATATATAAATATTATCACTTTGATTGCCAGGGATCCCTAATAAAGTTTGGAAACATAAACACCAGCAAGTTTCCTATTATTATCTGTAGCGTTGAACATTAACCCTTCCACTTCGGATGGCCTCTTATATGCCACACAGAACTTCCATCGCGGACCTCGGTAGGCCTCTTAAACTCCCGTGCTCCAAATAGAGATTTCGAATTGTTACGCTGGCCAGCTTGCCTGAATGTACTCGTACTCGCTAGCGCTCGCCAGGGCAGTGAAATGGGCTATAATAATCGTAGAATGATGTTCTTTCTTTCTTAGTGTTCATGTTGTCACAGACAGATCAGTGTTTGCCTTTATTCTTGTCTGTGACACTTGGAAGTATTTTATATCATTGATAGAGTTATAGGTAGGTAGTGTGATAGTTGCAAGGAGAGAGAGAGGGAAGAGCGAGGTGGTAGTATGTGCGTGTGTATGTACGTGTGCATTCCTCGCTTGGGCGGGGCCACCCGCTCCCTATTGGATGGCGGGCCTGGCGTGTCATATGACGCCTGCTTTTCATGACGTAGTGGCCTTTGATTGGAGGCCGCTATCCTAGCTCGGTGGTGGGGCTTCCTTCTCTCATCTGTCCTCAGAGCTTGGCATGTTGCATTTGGTCCTAGACGTCCCCAATCTAACCCTCTTTACTGCTGTTTCTCTCTCTGAACTCCTTCTTTCCAATACTTCTTATCTTTATTCAATTATTTCCCTTCTGGTTCTAGCATACGACTTCAATAGTCGGCCAGTCGTATTACCACCGCCAGTTCTCACATATATGTTTTGCACTAGCTTTAGGGATTATTAGAGTCATAGTCACATGGATTCATATTATTGAGTGCTTCTAATTATTAGGTTGTTTTTATTACTATTTAATGCTAGATAGTGGAGGGTATCTTTGGTCGTTGTCTGAGTTATGTATATGGCAAGTCAGAGCCTGTACGACTTCGACGGAGCTAGGTAGCCTGTAACCCTTGTGCATATTTTCCTTTGCGAGCTTAGCAGTTTACAAGCAAAGGGCTTTTGCCTACTCTTGCTTGTATGCTTGCTACCTCATTTTGTTGACCTTTGAGGAGCGCCAGGGTAAGACTAGGTACTTGAGATCTGGACTTACCAAGAGAGCCTCCTAGTCACTTAACGTAAGATAAGGGAAATCTGTTCAGGGGAGACCGTAGGCTACGAGCATGCTTGAGCTCTGCCTAGGCTCCTTGTACCTTTTATGCCGCTGCTAGACTTTATTAGTAAGAAAGACAGCATTGTGTTTATTAACTTAAACTGCGTATGTTTTAGGAATTATTCACGTATTGTTTTAGCCTAGGTTGATGCATAGTGCACAACCCAGTTTGGCTGTTACTTTGGCTAAGGAAGTACTGTTTTTGAGTGGCTATTATTAGTGCTGTCACAGAGTTGTTGCACTCCCTTGTTTTATATATATGTATCCATCCTACTTGTTGGTGTATTTAAGATACACGCTTTGGTGTCCTGCCCCTGCATTATTTCTGTTCTATATTCGACGAGCATCTTAGAGCATCAGACGTTTTCAGAAGATTCCATATCTGTTTGCTGTAGGACTAGACTTCCAGTGTTTTCATAGAGCATTGAAGAGTTTAGTGTTGAGTTCAGACTCACATTAAAGTTAACGTAAGCATATACTCCTTTATTAAATCTTGTCATAGTTTATTCAAGCATTGTTATTACTTGAGAGCATTTTATTAACGTAAGTACTCCTGTTGTGAGTAGGCTTTGCCATCACCGGAAAGCCTTTGTAGAAGTACACTTAACCCAGTTAATTGATACCCTGTTATCCAGTAGATTAACTCTGGAGGGTGTACGTGTTTTGTTCACCGGCTTAATAGTTCGAGGGTTTGGAATATGCGTACCGTTGTTGCAGATATAGCCTATCTTCTAGTCCAATATTAAGTGCCCTTGTTTATTTCGTTGTGCCGGTCGTAACAAATGGCGACCTTAGTCCAGTATATAGTGAACTGAATTTTGCAGGTTTTTTGGAGAAATCTTATTGCCATTTGGGGTTGAATTTATTTCTCGCAGTGTTGGCAGTGGACATTGTTTTGAGGATGTATGGAACTTGTTGGAGTTTATTGGTGACCTAGTATTGAACTCAAAAACATCTTAGAATATTTTTTTTGAATAAAGCTACGCGAGAGTTTGGCTACTTGTGTCTTGACTTGGGATTTTTTTTTTGGACTCCATCATGTCACTGGACGGGTCTGATCATAGTGAGGGCACGGTGCGAGAGACAGGGGAGGAGGTGGAGAAGGTGGAGTTGTTAGACGGCGTTCGGGTGGTGAACGATGAGGAGGATGCTCGGAGGTTTTTGGAGGAGCCTGTGACGGCGGACCGGGTGTCGGGACTGGACCGGTACGGACTGCAGTGTGTAGCCACGGTCTTAGGGTTTCCTGGTACTAGCGGTTTGTCGAGAAGTGAGCTGGTTACCTGTGTGCTGAGTGGGATGCATGGGGGTTCGGGTGGAGTGGGAGCTGGGGCACCTTCGTCCCAGCCCCCATTCCACTCAACTCCTATCATGGCGCCCCCTCGGGGTCCGGAGCCGAGTACGTTCCCGCAGGCCGATGTCCGCTGGCGGTTGGGTATGCCTCTAGGTGACTCACGGGGTGGGTCCCCGGTAGTAGCACCCCCTCTTCAAAGTTTGTCTCCCAAGATGTTGTTCCAGCTCGAGCTCGCCAAACTTAAGCAACAGGCTGAGCTCGAGCAGCGGAAGCATGAGGCTGAGCTCGAGCAGCGAAAGCATGAGTCTGAGCTCAAGTATAAATATCAGGCTGAGTCTGCAAGGTATTGTGCCGATATTGACCTAGAGTAAACTAGTGTAGAGGTGACGAGGAACCGGGTCGTCCAGGTGGGTCGACCCCATGACCAGTCCCTGTCGCATCTACTAAAGTTGGTTCCAGTGTTTGATGAGTTAGGAGTTACAGAATTCTTTCTCCGTTTTGAGAAAAAGTGCGGGTCTGCACAGAGAGCTGAGGCAGGTAACCAGGGGCGTACCACTCCACCCCCCCGAATTAAGGACACAACTAATTACCCATTTAAGAGTACTGGTGCCAATTTTGATCCCAAGTCGAAACCCTTCCCGTTAAAGAAAGGCCAGGGCCCTTCCTCACCTCAGAGGAAGTCCAAGAGCGAAGTGGAGTGTTTCAAGTGTCATGAGAAGGGGCATATTGCGCTCTCATTTCCGAGCACACCGCCTACAGCAGTGGTGTCACTAGTGAGCAACATCGGTGTGTCTTTGAGGTCTTCCGCGTTTGCCCGGGGTCAAATGTCGGTTGCGAAGTCACAGTCGGTGCAGAAGCAGCCGGAGGGCTCGTCACCCGTCCGAGATGCTTTTTGCAGTCATAGTGGGCACGGCACTGTGAGGTGGGCTGGTGTGGAGCATAGGCTTGAGTTGCTGCGTGATACGGGCGCTTCCCAGACACTTCTTAAGAACTTCACTGGCAAGCCTACTAACGCGGCTCGGGTTGTGGTGGTTCAAGGCATCAATGCTACGCGGTCTTACCCGCTGGTCAGAGTGGAGCTTGAGGTGGACGGTGTGACACGGGAGTTGGATGTGGGTGTTGTGGAGAAATTGCCAATTGAGGGGGTCGACCTCCTTCTCGGTAACGACTTTGCGGTGCCTATTTCCGAGGTTCCACCCTTAGTCGTTGCCGAGAGGGCAGCCGACACGAGTAGGGAGGGGCAAGAGGGGCTCGAGAGGTGCCAGACGCAGCAGATGGCGTGTGCTGTCACCAGATCTCAGTCTGCTCAGGTGTCACAGCCTAGTACCCAGGTTTCAGACCAGCGGAGGAAAGGTCGGAAGGAGACAGTCAAGGCTGGTGGTCGGGTTGAGAGTTTGGACCCAGCGACACTCCTTGGTGACTCGGTACTTGCACCAATTTTGAGCTCCGGAGTGGCCCCAGAACCTGTCCCCCCTAGTGACATGGTAGGGCGTGATGGCACTCCGCGACAGAGTAGTTCCCAGGTGCAACTAGAAGATCCTAGTCTTGAGAGTTGTGGGAACGGGGCTATTGAACTCGATGAGAACGGGGAAGTATGTCATGTGAACCTGTTGAAGGAGTTTGTGAGGCGCCCACCTGAGCAGCCTACTGTCCCTGTGTGGGTCTGCAGCGGCCAAGGTGGAGAAGGAGAGGGGGGCAGTGAGGCACAGGTGGTGGAAAGTTGGGATTGTCATGTCTCGGCGGAGCAGTGGGCAGGGAACACGAGTCAGGTGGCTGTGGAAGCGCTTGAGCACCTGCCTGAGCAGCAGTGTGCAGCGATCCAGCACCTGCTCGGTTCATACCCCACTGTTTGTGCCGAGCACCCAGGCCTCACAACTCATGCAGTGCACGATGTTCCGCTGGCAGGTCACTTGGGTGTGAGTAAACCGTTGGCCTCGTTGTTTAAGTTGTTCAAGGTGGGCGATGAGGCTTTGGCATGGTTGTCAGGTCAGGGTCGACCCTTGGCTGCTAAGGGTGGTGGTCAGTATCAGGACATTAAGCAGATTGGTGAGGGTAACTATGGACTAGATACGCCCGATCGTTGCATAGCCTCACAATGCTGCTTTAGTAAAATGCAACAGCCCTACCATAGGCCGACTGTATCTGGCCGTGGCGCGGAAGGCGGTGATGCTGCGCAGGCAGATGTAGTCGCAAGGAATGCGGGGGTGCGTATGTACGGTATCGGCGGGGAAGCATTAGCACTTATGAACTGTGGGAGTGACTGCACAGGTGATACAGATTGTCCCCCTCATGACCTGACTGTTTTAGGGACAGAGGAGGAGAAGGAGGGAGGCTATAGTTTAGAAACTGCGGTCCCAGCTGGGTTGTGGGAGGGCAATGAGCATGTTGTTCTTCGAGATAAGTTGCAACCTCTTGTTTCTAAGCGCCAAGAGAAGTTGCTTACTAGGCTGTGGCAGTACGTCCGCATGGTTGTTGGTTCTACACGCCTGATGTATGGGGTGGCACCCGACATGGAGGCTGAAGACAGTGCAAGGTTCAAATTGGCTCCCTACCATATAAATCCTGCTCGACAGCCTGTTGTGAAAGCAGAGCTGGACTACATGTTGGAGAAGGGTCTGAGGGATAAGGGATATCATGAGTGGTTGTTGCCAGTAACTTTGCAACCTGAGTTAAGTGGCAAGATCCGTGTTTGTGTTGTTTGCAAGAGTGTTGGTGCATCATCCCTGACAGATGCCTATACCTTACCCAGAGTTGACGACCCCATAGACCGCATCGGGGCTGCCTCGTTTATCACTAAGGTAGAAATAGTGAAAGGTTATTGGCAGGTCCCGTTGCCGGAAAGAGCGAAAAGAAGTGCCAGTCTTGTGATGGACTGGGCAGTTTATCAGTGTCAGGTGTTGTTTTGCTGCCGGAACACAAGTTGGATGTGTGGCATGTTAAGGGCACTGATAATGTTCTGGCTGATTGTTTGTCACGGGAGGGTATGTTTTAAGGAGCACCCTCGCCGTTCAGTCAGTGTTGGTTTGAGAGTGGAGAAAAATTAGGCTTGCCCCTGTAGTGCAAACCCGCCAAAAACACTATTAAAATAATACAAAAAAAACTAACATAAAAACTCTTTCTTTTGATAAATATATAAGTGCAGTTTGTTAGAGCAAGAATCTAAGACATTCTGAGTTTGTTTGTTCTTAGTAGGCTAGGCTTGTTGAAGCTTGCTCGTTGAGCGTAACATTGTTAAGTGATACTATTATTTTGGGGAAGTGATGTGTAGATTTTTTTTTATATATAATGAAGTGTTTTTATGTTTGTGATTGTGCCTTGTTTTTCACAACTTGGGGAGTAGCTGGGTGATGCGGGGTTGGTGGGCATTCTGTCTGGTCAGATGTGGCGTTTACCTGAGGTTAAAACGTCCCACATCTTGGGCGGGGTGTTACGCTGGCCAGCTTGCCAGAATGTACTCGTACTCGCTAGCGCTCGCCAGGGCAGTGAAATGGGCTATAATAATCGTAGAACGATGTTCTTTCTTTCTTAGTGTTCATGTTGTCACAGACAGATCAGTGTTTGCCTTTATTCTTGTCTGTGACACTTGGAAGTATTTTATATCATTGATAGAGTTATAAGATATGTAGTGTGATAGTTGCAAGGAGAGAGAGAGGGAAGAGCGAGGTGGTAGTATGTGCGTGTGTATGTACGTGTGCATTCCTCGCTTGGGCGGGGAATGAAGGACAAACCACAAAAAAAACGATCAAAAAGGTAAATAATTGGTCCTACGGAGCCCCCGAAAGTCGATTTTACAAGAGTAAATGAAGGCAAATACATCCAAAATACCGGTTTTTGCGCGCTCACACGCACGTGATTGGACTTTGAGAGTTGTCAACCATCGGCATGGTTGCGTGGGATACTTACACAGTTCCCATACAAATCTGAGCCCTCTAGGTCCCATAGGACCGGAGTAATTGGGACCGGAGTAACATGGACGCAACGTTAGCGATACATCTCTAGCGATACATACATTGCAGATGCAAATGCTGCGTCGCTGGGGCTCAGTGGGTTAAGTGCCTTGGAAAATAAAGAATGTTCCGATTTTGGAGAGCTTGATAGTGATACTGAAGAAAATTTATGTTTTTTACTCTCAGTCGGGCTCGAACCACTGAGTCAGGACCACACAGTGATAGAGTGGTCAAGTATGGTAAAGCCTGGATGATTGCCTCATAGCTGTCGAGTTAAATAAGTAACCAGTGTGTGAGAGAAGACAAACTTTTAACGCACAAAAAAGGTGACGCCTCAGGTTAGATAATACCAGATTCCTCTATAATATATGAAAGCCTCGTATTGCCTAGATGCCATACACAAGCCGTCAGTTATATTCCTTTGTAGTGTACTCTAATTCAGCTGAACGTCATACAATCATCTACGGTATTGTAATTTCCTAGACAACCACCCACCCCACTAGTTCTTACTAGTTCACTACAATCTCTTTCTACATTCCGTAATGTAGCATCTCTTTCACTCTTCTATTACTATTACGAAAATCAGTGTTCTTCAGAGCTTTCGCAGTGCATACCCCCTCCCTTGTGGCGAGTGCGAAGCACACGTCTTTCAACAGCCCCACTCCTATTCTGTCCAGCTCTCCAGCAAAAGAATTGGCAAATTTTCAGAATCTTTCTTCTACTCAACAAGTGAACTGTAGAACTCTCCCCATCAATTAGTCATTCCTCCATCCTATGACTTACACTGCTTTAAACTTCGAGTGTCCAGGCATATTGACCCCAATGTCCCTTGAATTGCCTCTGTCACTATTTTAGCTTTGGGGGAGACACTTTTACAGGCAACCTGCCTTTTGTCTCCTTCATGCAAAAATATAATAATATAATAATAATAATAATAAAGATAATGCTACAAAAAATCAACGGATTATTTATAATGACAGGCACAGACTGAAATTATACATGTAAGAAATACATACAGTTGTGCTGACTTATTTTTAACTGCATTATTGTAGGCTTAATTAATATCTAATAATATTGCTATCATTATTTGCTTGTATCATAATAGAAGGCTCTGGCTCTCTCTCTCTCTCTCTCTCTCTCTTAGGTAAATATCAATCGATTTTCACCCGACACTCTTTGTAGATTAATACACACACACACACACACACACACACACACACACACTGAGAAACGGAAGGCAAAGCTCAGTGTTATAAACCTACATTCTACACTGAATTCCTTGATAAACCAATGAGGTGTAAATAATTGTGTTTTGTTCTATCAAATTAACACTCTTTAGATAACATGTTATAATCTGCATCATCTTGCAGTGCTGGGTTATCAGAGTTGTTTTATTTGCAACATCTGCATCAGGTAATATTAATGATAAGAACGTGTATTAATATACAGCTAAAGTCCTTACTGTTTTTTTGAGATACTGTTAGAATATATAAAATTATCGTTACCGTATCATGATTTTAGAATCTAACTCCGATGAAATTCTGTCTACTATGGAAATATATGGGAGTATATCTAAACATTATTTAGTTTATATAATTTAAGTTCTATATTACACACACACACACACACACACACAAATTGGGCTTGTCTCCTTTCATGTGTTAGCCTCAGTTCACCTAGCTGTAAATAGGTACCTGGAATAAGTGGACGACGTTGTGACGTCCCATCTGGGGTTGGCAAAAATGGTACAAGGCGAGATGGGTATCATATGGTTCACCTAAGCTGATGGCTACCTAAGCCTTCGGACGAGACGGTACCGTCTATAGTGAGAATGGTACCATACAGATCCACCCTAAGCTTTCGTTTCCGATGTCGCCAATTGGCTAAAATACAGACTACACACACATCCACAGCCATTCCAACGATACATATAACACCTACACATATAGGAGGCGGGCAAAAACGAGCATGCTCACTCCCGCAATACAACTAAATACAACTAGAGTAAGTACACACACACCCACAGTGGTCCGTAGCTTATTGGTTAGCGCTCTTAGTTCACAGCCAAAAGGACACAGGTTCCAGTCCCAGGCGGGAAGGAAACATTTGGGCAAGTCTTCTTACACAATGCGCCTCTCTTGACCTAGCAGTATAAATAGGCCTCTGGAATAAGAGGTCACTTATGACGTCCATTTTAGGGTTGGCGGTCTGTTGCTAGCTGAACGGGTACCGTACAGGTCAACCAAAATCTCAAAATCCAGATATCGGCAATTGGCTGATTACAGAATACATGTCAGATCTACAGCCACTCCAACCATGCATTAACACTTCACGCAATATATTCCCAGGTCGAACTTGTTTCGGTAAACAAATAATATAAAAATAAAACAAACGTGAAGCTGTAATTATTGGAAACTGAGGGGATGAGAAAATCCTCAATACTCTCTTGCCCACATCACACCTAGTCATCCATTAAGCAAGTCATGGCTCATCAGGTTGCTAAGGTTGCTGAACGCGGTAGTATGGTTGGAATGAGCGAGAGTGGGATGTCGGAACGTTTACTGGTGGCAAAAAAAGGTGGGAAGAAGGGCAACTGACAGACCGACATAGAAGTGGAGCTAAACGAAAAACCACGTTATAATTGGACCAACAAATTAAACAGTATATGTATAACCATCCATTCTCCAACGCCAAGGAAGCTAATCAACGTTTGCAACTTCAAGTTTCTACAAAAACTATACGCAAGAGATTGAAGATGGGTTACATAATAACATAAATCACCAGTTGTCAAGCCAAAGCTAACCGAGAGGCACACACAGACGACGCTTGATTTAGCTTGACTATTTGTTGACCAGGGCATTGACTATATATTAGTCAAGAGTTGTTTTGATAATGTCAAAGGTTCCATAATTAATAGTACCATGACGATTACAATTGTATCACTTAGCCAAGTTATCCTTCAAATAAGAACAAAGATTGTTTCCCTTATATCCGCTCATGGCAGAGTAGTTACGGTGCCCAACATTCCCAAACATACCTGGAGTACCTCGAATCTTGGTCAGGATACCTCTCTCCCAACCAAGGGTTGTTTATCAGACAAGAAAACTTTCAGCTCAATCAAAAGCATGGAAGACTGCGCTGTTGGAGGCCTAAGAACACACGGCATGTGAATTAGTCCTAGTTGATATTGTCCATAAAATACCGTATACAGAATAGTTATACAGAGCAATATTTTCCATCATATCAATCTTGGTTAATTTCATGTTAACCGAGCATTATAAAACATCTTAATTTCTTTACTCATCCACTAATTCCCCTAACTTACAAATTAACTCCTTACGTATATTGTCCAAATACTATTAAGCTAGCATGACTTGATAAAATATTCACACTAACCACTCCTGTCTATACCATCGGTTGTTTACCTAAAAACCAACCACGTTCGGTTTAGTAACTCATCCTAGCCACGTCGCCCGCCAATATCTGTGCAATATAGGACAGATCTAGTATTACTTCCCTCCCCCCTTAGTGTATGCATATCACTTGTTTACAAATATAATAAATACTACCTTACCTAAACTATCATTGGTGAATAGAGAGACCAGTTTATCATGAGAATCAATAAATATATAATCATTAATCACATTAGGATTGACTCATTTTGGCAGTTTAATCGGGCTTTTCATTAGAGGGTTTATACAACTTTAGGAGGTTCTGTAGGAAATATAGGGACACATACTATGTCATATTTACCCTTTGACTTTCATATTCCCTTTCTACTCTGAATAAAATAGTCTCCTTGTCTTCTCTGAGTAGAATAGTCTCATGCTAGTCTGAATAAACTGCCAACAACGCGTCCTGATTCCACAATATAAACAAAAACATATAAACAAATCATAAAAGAGGGATTTTTTGAGAGGGCTGACTGGCCCACTCACGGCGGATCCCATTGATAATCAGCATACTACAGCCACGTGCCTATATAATTATGTTTCTAAGCTTTCTATCGTTATTGATCCTACTGTAGCACTCGATAGCCTATTTCACATATCTATCACACTTTTGCATGGTTATATATTTACTAAAACGAAATTGATAAAATGTATGGGCTATCGCGGAGCGGCAGTCCGTTTTCCACATCGTCTTTGTGGATCCCACTTAATTAGCATCTGTATCACATCCTCTCTTACTTTACACCTCTAATAAATGCAAGCCTAATGTTTTTCCAAATCATCTTTCTTTTGTACTGACCATATCATGTATTTCATGATAATCACTACCTCAATAATATTTTACTTCTGTTAGTGTTTCTACCCCATTCTGGCTATAATTATGTGTCATTTGGCCCTAGTCGTCAGGCGTTAGAATATTATTGATGTTCTATTGTTCTATTATTCTGGATTGTTTTACCATTCTTCTTTGTACCGTAACTTCCAATCAATCTATGGACATTGGACAGCAAAATTAAAAATATAATCCATGTGAAGCCTTACTAAGGACAGGTGACATTTTAAAATTACGTTTGTTGTTATTCACGCTTCTAGATATATATCTAAAAACTCTGATATCAAACAATGTTGCATTGTTGTTGTTGTTTTTTTCAGATCACGACTGACGATGTCTTCCAAATATTTTGTATTACTTGAGTTACTTAATTCCATGTTATTTAGCCATCTAGATACCACTGATTTGCGTCTTGGCCTGTCACCACTCAGATTGGTGAAAAGATTAAAAAACAATCTGAGATTAGCCGGTGGTTACTGGCTAGCCTTGAGTAAGGGAGATGGGTAATGGAATCGAACATTACAAGAATGCATTGAGCTATTGAATCTCCTCAAACGGGAGATGAATGGTGCGTAATTAATGACTAAGTAAATATTGTTAAATCTACATCCTGAAATTTCCATCGATTTCCCAATTTTCAATAAACTGCATGTATTTATCTACATTAATATCATCTGACAAGGTATTGCCCATTTGGGTAGTGTATCAAATTATTTTTGGAGAGCATGAGTCGTTATTAGGATCAATAAATCAACCTATGTTTAGTGTCATTTGACAAATTACCGATATTTTTAGTTAAGCCTAAATAAAGGTCGCTAATGTAAAAGGTGAACAATCGAGGAACTAAAACTGACTAACAGTGTAAGACCCCAACCATCACTACACCCCAATCTGATTGTATGGGCTACTGTTAATGTCACATTTTGTATTGCCTACTAATTAGTCATGGTATAATTCACGTAATATAGTTTGCCCTATTCCATGAGCTGCTTCTTTAATCACCAACCATTCATGTGGATATTTATCGAAAACTTTACTGACATGTCAATATATTTGAAGGTATTTTTTTGTCTTTGTTTATCGATTCGTATGCTTGGGAAAAGAAAGGTTAATAGATAGCGAGACACTCGCAGCCAACACGGTTAAATTCCATTACAAGATTGATGATTAAGCATTTAACAAATGTGACAGCAGCATACTACTCATAATTTCACGTGTGTAATTTAGTCAGTAGCCAGCCCTTATCCCCACAAGGGGTAGGGAGTATCAACAAGAAACACATGAAAGGAGGCAAAACAAGAGGCGGCAGGGGAAGATTCCATGCAACAGTTCGCACACAAACATTCGGAAACCTCAATAACTTATTAGCCCCAAGATCACTGGCTTCACCTCAGATGCTATAAACGTTCGGGCAAATTAAGTCTCGTAGTCATTTAGCTGTATACAATTACATTTTATTGAGTAACATCTAATACAGTTGATGCATATAAACGTTTAGGATAACTCATAAAATCTATACCCGGTGTCAACGAACTTGGAGCTAATCCTGACCGCATAACATCTTATAAAGAACAAAACAAATATATGAGTAGATCAGGAAATAGATGTAAACATTTACTACCCGTTTCTCGAGCACTTTATGAGTTACAGAGAGGCTAAAGATAAGAATTAGAGCCAATGTCGCTGACACTAACACCAAGTATAGTGTTAAGGAGGCCGGGGTTCTTACTAAAACAATCACTAAAAGGTGTATAATATATTATAAAATAACAATCTATGCAACTTATTGTGTTAATTTTAAGTTGTGTATAGAATGTGGATCAATAAAGTAATGACGCTTACCATTCTGGTGCGTGTGTGTGCTAGTCTACACAGTTTGACGCGCGTAAATCTATTTATATTTAGCGGAGAGAAAGAGAGAGAACCTTCTATTATTATACAAACAAAAATGATAGTAATATTGCCATAATGTTATGTAGCGCCCGTCCAGCGTGTGCGAGTACTGTGTCTGTGTGCCCTGGCTGTAGTAGCTCAGGTGGTGGCGCCTGCCAAGACGCCTGCACGGTCTCTGCTAAACACGACCACACAGGCTTGGGACGGGAGTGCAAACTAGACAGGTGCCACATACCTAATATTTTGTCACAAAATTTAGTTTGGCTACTGTACATCCTCGTATCTCGATGGGTCCCCTGTTTGGGGTTCACCGGGGTGGACCCCAGGCAAGGGCACCATCAGCTCAGAGACTTGTTTTAGTAAGGAGTTAAAGTTGATGGTTGATAGTTGATAGTTGATAGCAGCCTATGGCCCCAGTAGTGCACCAGCTGGGGAGCAGCGCCGTAGACTGTATCGAGAAATGGTACTGTGGGAAAGTTTTGGTGAGGCACTGAGAGACCCACCTCAAGGTAGGTGCTACCTTAAGAGGTTCAATACTGGCACTCCAAACGGTATAGCCATAGGAGTACAGGCGGTGGTATGGGGTGCTCTACCACTACCACCCACCTGCATTGCCCCTGGTTATGTCATAATATTGGTGTCTAATTCGGTAATGTCATATATTATGTTAGATAGAAGTCAGTAAATTGGTGAGGTTCTCTTGTGTATATTGGAATTGGTTCATTATCTAGTACGTTCAGAGTTTTGGGAAACCAGGCATGGCTATGGTTATTGTTTCCCTCCATAAGCTCTAGATAATAAGGGTCTTGTAGTAATGCTAGTTTTGCCCAGATAGTCTTAGCTCTGTGGTAGAGTTTAACGTTCATAGCTAATACATTGCTCAGGTTGTGAAGTTGTTCGGTGTTTCTCATATATGGGTAGTGCTCGTTGTGCGCAAAGCGAAGTGATTTGTTTTGTATTATTTGGAGGTTTAGCATCTGTGTTTTGGATAGACTCATGAGCGGAATGGCTGGATACTCGATTAGTGGTAGTATGTATGCTTTAACCAAGTGCAGTTTGATGTTGGATGAAAGACTATTAAATTTGTACAATTTAGTAAGTGCTCGATTTGCTTTATGCTTTATATCATTTACATGTTGTATTATGCCGCTTTTTGTGTACTTCATTCCTAAGATTTTAACCCTTATTGGTCTGATCCAGGAGCTCGCCGTTTACAATGATGTCCTCCTGGACGTTTGTAGCCATTGGTATTATTGTGAATTTGTTTAAGTTGGTTTTTATTTTCCATTTCCTTTCAAAGCTGTTAATTTTATTTATTTCATCCGCCACTCTTTCTGCCATCATTAGTTTAGATTTTCCTCGATATGTTATTACCTGTGTGATGTCATTCACATAAAGTATATTAAAGCAGTCATTTGCAGGTTGTGGGATGTCTGCTGTGTATATTGAATACAAGATAAGGGATAAGATGATTCCTTGCGGGACACCAATCTGCAGTTCAAATTCTGGTCCCAATACTTCACCCATCCTCACTCTCACATAGTGTGGCCTCGAGATATTGTGGTAAGCCTAATTTAAAAAAATTATATTTCAAGCCTTCATACCATACTTTATCGAAGGCTTTGCTTACGTCTCTGAGCACCACGGAGCATTGATGTTTATTAGCTAGTGCCTGAGCGATCTTCTCATGTATTAGGGCAATGGCTGTTGGTGTACTTCGCCCTTCTCTAAAACCATGTTGTTGGTAAGGTATTAGGTTGTTGATGATTAGATGCGCTGTCAGTCTTGTTAGAATGCACCTCTCGAATATCTTGCCAGGCACTTCCAATAATGATATCGGGCAATAGGACATTGGATTTCGGCGGCATTAATTTGGTTTTGGTATAAAATGCAGCATGGCAACCTTAAGTCGGTCTGGAAAATATCCCAGGGATAATGTCTTATTAAATATAGAAGTCAATTTCTCCATCATTTGCTGTGGTAGATTAAGTAATATTCTTTTGTTAATACCGCTTATTCCAGGTGCCTTGTCCTTTAGCTTTTTTATGTGCCTTTCCACTTCTTCTACGGAGATACGTCTTGTTGGTATATCGGTTTTCATTTATGTTCGGGTAAGGTAGAGTCCTCGCTTCGTTTTGTTTTAAGTATTAATTGCACTAGCCGGTGATTTTGTTCATCAAATTCTTCATTGTCATCCTCGCTTATTCTGTAAATATCCTACCAAATGTTTCGAAATATCGCCTCCTTTTCTGCATTCTCGTGGATTTTAATTCTGTTGCCATCCAATATATAGTCGGGAGTAGTACTTGGTGCTGTGTTAAGACGTTTCATGTGTTTCCAAAACTCTACTGGTGTTTCATGTTTGTTAATTAAGGCCGTTAGCTGCTTTTGATTACGTTCATTAAGTATTCTTTCAACCTCAATTGCCAGATCAATTTGGAGTCTTCTGTAAGCTCGGTAGCTAGCCATGGTCAATGTTGCCATCCGAGTTAGTTGTGCGTAGCTTTTTTGTATATTTTTCAATCTTGCGCTGTAAATGGGATTACAAATGATCTTACTTTTAGTTGTGGGAGCCATGCTATCAAGCCCCTTCTTAATTGCCTCGTACCAGTTGTTTAGTTGTCTGTCTATTTCTTCAATATCTGTGTCTTCTATGTCTTGATTTTGCTGTTTGTCTATTGTGTTGTTAACAACCTCTCTAAATTGTTCCCAGTTTACTTTATTCAGATCGTGTTTTTTTTGTTTTTTGTTTCTTTCTTATAGCTCTGGCAGTTATTTTATCTATTATAGGAATATGATCAGATGTCGTAAGGGGGCCAGGTTCAATAGATAGGTTGTGTCGCCAATTATTAGTTGTGAGTCTTATGCCTGGGTCTGTTTGGCTATTTCCCCTTATGAATGTAGGGAAGCTTGGGCCTACGTGGTTACGTTTTTGATAATTAATAAATCTAGCCAGTCCATTGCCTACGTTGTTGGTAGTATTATGTCCTAAAATGGGATGTTTTGCGTTTAAATCACCTATTATGTATGTTGGTTCATGGCTTGAGGTTAGTCTATGTATGTCCGGGTATGGCAAGAAAGGTCTTTTAGGGGGTAGATACGTTGTGGATATGTTAATGTCACCGAGTGATGTCTCCACCTTGATGCATAGTATATCTGATATAAAATGTTCATCTATTTTGTGCTTAACATCTTTTTTGATTAGTATTGCAGACCCATCATACTCTCCTCTGAAGTATTTACAAAGTATGTATAGAATCCTTTTATTGATATATCCGATGGATTACTACAGACATGACTATTAATTATAATTATATGCGGGTTTTCACTTAGGTAAATGTTTGTCAATAATTGTGCAGCTCGACCTGGCTGAGATGAAAAGGTTTCTTCAGAACCGATAATGAGATCGTTAAGGTAATTCCTAATTAACCTTTTAGTCCCACCAAATACCCACACTTACGTATACACACACACAGTCAAGAGACACAAACATACAAAGACACACACTCACAGACACTCATTATGTTTATACACACACACACACACACACACACACACACACACACACACACACACACACACACACACACACACATATACACATACACACAAACATGCGGTCATACTAATATATGTGCAATTAAGGCAAGTGGAAAAAACTGAGTATATCTAAAAAAACATAAGCCATCTTCAGGTGTGGTTTTAAATATAACCAGTTTGGTATTGTCAACCAATACATGGAACCGAAACTATCGTGTCTTTACAATAAACAGGATTGTTCAATATGTGAGTTTAGTTTTTCCATGTTTCTGGTCAATGATAATAGTTTACTCTTTCAGTAAAAGTGTATGATTTTCATAGAATATCAGAAATACACCCTCTCTGTAATTAGTTATATAGTTAACATACATATTATACGCTGCCATTAACGTAGGTGTTTATAAAAAATGGAACACAAAAAAAAAAACTTTGGCGTCATCCCATATCGGCAAACACACATGCAAGTCAAAGTTATTGACTCTAAAGGTTGGAGGAAGTAGACTGTTTTATGAAGCCACAATAAAGTGAGTTTCATATTTTCCAAAACTTTGCTGTAGACACATGTAATAGTTTTAACCCTTTGGCTGCGGCTATTTTTGGGCTATTTAGGGCATATTCAGGCACTCCTGAATGATAAATCAAGCATCTGCATTAAATGAAGTGTATTCTGCCGAAAACTAGGCGAAAATAGCTTCAGAATGACACCAGAACGGACCCTGTACGTGGTCTGGTTCACCCGCAGTGGTCCCAGTGAAACGCGGGAACCCCGCTATTATGTAACACTCGCTCGCTTGGCTACACTGGTGAGAGAGACAGAGAGAGACCCGCGCGAGACACAGCCTAGCTCAGTGAGCCGCTCGGTGCTCTGAGGGTCGGAGGTGGGCCCCTCACGCTCCCGCCCACTGACACTAGATTTTTACTTTTTTTACAGGCTTTTAAAGCCTGGAAATTGCTGTAACTTGCCAAAACATTCCAGAACGTCACCTGTAGCGAAAGGGTTAAAGAAGCATAAATACTCATTGGGTGATAAACGGGATATAATTGGCTGATGCAGCTCTTCTTTTGCTTAGATTAATATTATGTAAGATATTTTAGTTCCATGGTGCATGACTAATCTTTGTTCTAAACATAAGTTAGACATCTTATGTTTCTTTTGTTGTCAAATCTGCCTCATATATAATTAGCAACAGGCATTTACCCATTGGTTTTAACATAAGCTTAGTTACACCGTCGTGTACAATTATATGTTTATAATACTGTTCATCCACACTTGTGACAGCCTTCAGAGAGAGAGAAAGCGAGGATACCAGTTATTCGCTCTATTAATTTCATAGTGGCCGCATTTTCTTTAGAATGTATTTTATATAAGTGACAAACTAACCAGCATGATTGTCCAATAAATCAGGATCTTTCTCCCACTCTCTCTCTATATATCTACCTACCTGTCTACACACACACACAGACACACACTCACATGCATACATACACTCACACATACACACACAATTTCTCACTCTGCTGCGGAAAATATACTGTACATTAAAATGATCAAGAAAGTCTGAAACTCTGCATAATTATGCGTCTTGCAGTAATTCAATATACTGTAGGGACAAATACCAATTCATGTCGTAGCATTATACCTACCATTACCAAAAGTAGAATGCCATTCTGCACGAACTGCAATAATGTTGACTGTTGGAGTCATAAATTGTCAAGACACGCTATTTAATCAAGTTAAAACCTTGAGGCTTGAATTATCTAGATGTAATCTGTGTTTAATGGATGAATCCTAAGACAACTTATATCTTTATGACTAGTGTTACTGTTTGGAGTAATTTGTTGATTTAATTAATTTAGTTTGGAAGTGAAGTTGGTTGGTGAAAAACAAAATATAATAATTCATTCTGGTTCAGGAGCAATTTATAGAGAGGCCTTCCCGAGGGTTAAGAGCCCCATTAATTACTCCTTCCATTCGTCTATACAATAGGCTACCATAGCGCAGTTGGAATATATGTACATGCTCAGATTAATATGCAGGATTCGAAACTGCATAATAAATCGTAGGCTTGTGTATATTTATTTAACTGTCTTGATAGCGTAATGCATAAGTGCGTGGAATTTTGGTGTGAGAATCCTGGGTTCGAGTCCTTGGAGTGCCACATGTATTTGTTGATTTCATTAATTGAGTTTGGAAGTGAAGTTGGTTGGTGAACAAAAAATATAATAATCCAGCACATATTCTTCATTCATTCATCCACACATATAATATAATCAATCAGTGTCTTTCGCTCCTCCACTGTCCCATCCCTCCTCCTCTACACCACTTTCCATGTGTACCTGTGTATCATTTTGTGCCAGAGAAGGTGTTGTCTATCCACAGCCTCCTCCCCACACATACTGTACATCCACAAGTGCACTACCATTCCCATTCACCTCTGACGGTACACCCCACCCTCCCACCACTCCATCAACTTTCTTATCGCCTACCTTCCCATTCATATACCCAATTAGAAATATTCTTTCGCTCATGCCAAACTTATCCAGGCACGCCTCAACACTCACCCAGAACTCCTTAAATTAATTGATTAACTTAATCGATTAACTTCTAAAATTAACTTAACTAGTTAATTTCCCAAATTTGAGTTAAATTAACTTAACTTAAATGCTTCTTCTGAAATCACTGTGTTGGGTGATTTTAATGTCCATAATGTTGAATGGCTCACTCATTCAGCCAGGACTGATGATGCTGGTCTTGAATGTGAGCTATTTGCAGACTCATTTAATCTCACTCAACTAGTCAACCAACCCACCCGTGTACCAGATAATCCTAATCATAATTCCCACCTACTGGACTTATTTTTAACAACCAATTCAGAAAATTATGATGTTACAGTGAGGTCCCCGCTTGGATCTTCTGATCACTGTCTGATACAGGCCACCTGTCTATCACCTACCACACCTTCCCACTCTGAACCTGTTTTGGTGACTAAATGGCATTACGATAGGGCAGACTGGGAGGGTCTTCAAGGTTTCTTTATTGATATTCCCTGGACCTCTTTCTTTTCTAATGATGCACACTCCACCTTGAGCCACATACAAGATTTGTAAAAATTGGAATGGAAACTTTTATTCCTCATCAAAAGTACAGTAAAAGATCTAATTCACCTAAATGGTTTGACCATAATTGTGCTAGAGTAACTGAACAAAAAGCAATAGCCTACAATGCATACACAAGATCAAAAACACATGAAGCCTTTAATTACTTTAGAAACATCAGAAATCATGCCAAAACTGTATTAAACCTAACTAAATCAAACTTTCTCCACAAGCAGGCAAATAAACTTCTAAATAATCCAAATGATAACAAAATATTTTGGTCTACTCTTAACTCATTTAAATCCAACTTCACTACTGCTTCATCCATTCCACCATTAAAATCTCCGACTGGCAATCTTGTAAGTGACCCACTAGGTAAAGCTAACCTTCTTGCGGATATTTTCTCCACCAACTCAACCTTAGATGAAATAAATCAAGATGTCCCTGTACTTAATTTTAATTCGCCTGAAATTCCCTCACTTAAGATCCACACCAGACATGTCAAAACTATTTTGCAGAATCTCTCAGTAGATAAGGCTCCTGGTCCAGATGAAATTCCTCCAATAGTACTTAAGAATTGCTCCTTGGTGCTCGCTCCTGTATGGCAAAATTTTTCCGTCTGTGTACTCATACCTCATGCTTCCCAGTACCCTGGAAAGAAGCAAACATCCATCCAGTTCCTAAAAAAGGTGCCTCTTCAGATCCATCAAACTACAGACCAATAGCTATAACTTCCACTCTTGGTAAAGTCTTTGAAATTATATTAAATAATCACATAATTAAGCATCTTGAGAATAATAAATTAATCAGTGATAGGCAATATGGTTTTAGACGATGTCGATCAACTGCAGACATGCTTTGCCTTCTTACGCATCAAATCAACCAAGCTACAGACCAACATGGTGAAACACATACAATAGCACTGGATATATCAAAGGCATTTGATAGAGTCTGGCATCAATCCTTATTGTTGAAGATGTCACACTACGGCCTTGCATCATTAGTTCCACTAATTTCTTCTTATATTCATAACAGAAAAATATGTGTAATGGTAAATGGCCTTTATTCTCAATTTCACTCAATAAATGCTGGTGTTCCCCAGGGATCAGTTTTGGCCCCAATTCTGTTCCTCATTCATATCAATGATCTCATATCGACCACTCATAATCCAATACATTCCTACGCAGATGACTCAACACTCCACAGTTCCTTCACATTTACCAATTCTTTCACCCAACCCGATCTTATAAATTCAAAAATAAACACTGCAATTTCTCTGAACCAGGACCTTTCTAGAATTAATGGATGGGGACAAAAGAATCTAGTTTCCTTTAATGCACAGAAAACCAAATACATTCAATTTTCTAACCGACAGAATCTCACTGACTCCCATATATTTTTTAATGATATCAATATTCCCACTTCCCCTAGTATTGACATTCTCGGTGTAACATTAACTACTAACTTGAGCTGGACACATTATGTTAGAAGCATTGCTAAGAATGCCTCTAAAAAACTGGAACTCCTGTACAGAGTTCGAGAATTCTTCACTGACGAGCAGTTGGCCGTGATATATAAAAGTCATGTGCGTTCTCAGATGGATTACTGTTCACCTCTGTGGGGTGGAAGTGGAGTGGTTGCATTGAGGCAGTTGGACAAAATTCAAAATAAAGCTATTAGATTAATCAATAACCCTGCAATCACACAGGACCTTCCTACATTATCCATACGAAGAAACGTTGCATCCCTTGCATTATTCTACAGATATTTTCACAGCAATTGTTCCGAGGAACTTGCTTCAATTGTGCTGCCTCTCCACATCTTTCCCCGTAGAACTAAGGCAGCTGAGAGCGCCCATTAATTTACACTTTCTCCTCCACAATGCAGAACTTCTGCTTATCAGAATTCATTTATCCCCAGAGCTACTACTCTTTGGAATTCACTTCCCTCGAATTGCTTTCCACAAACTTACAATCTACAAATGTTTAAATCCAATTGTTACAAACATTTTATGAATGGAGGATGCCTTTAGGCACATGGAACTTTTTGTTTTATCTGTGTTTTTCCTTCCTCCGTTCATTGTCTCAAAAAAAAAAAAAAAAAAAAAAAAAAAAAAAAACTTAGTTGACAAGACACCCAAATTAACTCATAAACTGCGAAGCTATGGTTTTTTTTTTTTTTTTTTTTTTTTTTTTTTTTTTTTTTTAAGAGACAATGAACGGAGGAAGGAAAAACACAGATAAAACAAAAAGGTCCATCTGCCTAACACCTTACGAGCGGCCTATGCGGTTTATTTATATGTACCGCACAGCGGGGTGTTTTTAGCCAAAATAGGGCTGTTTACGTGATCATTTTCATGCCTAAATAAGACCCAGAACATAAAACAAGTACCTATCCCTGAAAGGGCATAAACAGAGCTTTCGAATGACACCATAACGATCCTTGTATGATGGATAGTTTTCTTGCAATAACCGTGCAACGCGAGTGCAAAAAGCAGGTAATTCGGTACTTTCGGTACATAATTGAGTATGTAGCGAGTGAGAGAGGGAGGAGGGAGCTGAGATTTGTGTCAGTAGGTTCGCCGCGGTGGTCTGGAGCAGTCATACGCTCGCTAGTCTCCTGCCACCACTTGTCTCTCTCTCTCAGCCACATTACGTGCTGAAATTGCCACTCGACCTATGTCGAGCGCCGCCACATAGTCCAGCTTTATTTAACTCGACTTATGTTGCTCGCCGCTAATTAAGGGGTAAAGGCATCCTCCATTCATAAAATGTTTGTAACAACTGGATTTAAACATTTGTAGTTCAAACCATCCCGCCAAGCGAGATATTTGGTTCTACTTTGACGAAAATCGCCATAGTACCATATATATAATTATTACTTATCATATGTGCCTATTTTGCTTTTATTATGAACATATGAACATTTAAGAGCAATAAAAGAAGTGAGAATAGCATTTGGGGTGGTGTAAAAGACGTATTATTTCAGCAAGGTCATATCATGAGGCAAGAGCTGGGGGGATGTATATCCTTCCTCTCTGAACTGGAGCGACACTGAGGCCTTGCATTAGAAGTCTCTCTGTTGCAAGGATCACTAGCTGCCTCGCCTGTGTTAACCCTCTCACGTTCTTGATGCAATTTTGAGCCTAGGATACTTTAAACTCTTTGTTACCATCAGGGGTATTTAGACACCTTTAGTTTAGTTACTTCAACCTCTGCAGTTGTCTTTGAGTTAGCTGTGGGCAGAAAACTAATTTTGGAGAGGTAATTATAAGTGTGAGAGAACTCTATTTATTATTGCTAATCTGGCAACCTCTGCGTCATAAGGATGTGAGAGGGTTAAAGAGACCGGGGGAGGGCAATTCACGCTGAAAATCACCTGATAAAAGGGGGAATAAGATGACAAATAGGTGATAATTGAAGAGGGGGAAAAAGGGGGGGACACATATGTAGGAGTGGTAGCAAGTAATGGAGGGGAATTATCTCACCTAATCACAAATGGCTTTGTTTTGAGTGCCACTGGGGTGTTTTCAAATGGTTTATTTATGCTCTGGATCTATTGAGGATGGTCGCCAATTTATGGGTCAACTTAACTAGTTAATGTTTTCAGTTAATCCACCCAGCTCTGATATATATATATATATATATATATATATATATATATACAGAAATGTACCCTATGTAAATGTAACGCTTTCATTGTGTCTATGATATATATATATTTTCTTGAGGGGGGGGGGGGGGGGCTAATTGCGGTGGCAGTTGATATTTTGGCACATTATCATGAATTTTGGATCAAGAAGAGCAATACATTGTGGTCTGGGAATGTATTTCGCCAGGTCTCTCCCACCCTGCCATCCATCTCCACAGATCTATCAACAGTACACTATAAATCACAACTTTTACAAACACAGCCAGATTCACTTTACCCTTTTTTTTCAGAATTCGTTTCCGAGTAATCGCTAGAGCAAAAATTTATGTTTTTGTGTTTTTTTTTCCTGTACTTTGAATGTGTGTTTTTTGTAGTCAGTTCTTTGATCTCTGTTCTAAATATTTGAATATCAATTACGATGCGAAATTTGATACATTAGTGCTTGTTATTACTATTTATTATTCTCTCTTGTCGCTACATTATATAACCTGCTTAATTAAATGGTGCATTATACTGGTTGTATGTTATTATTTTCAAACAAATGGACACTGCACACATGTATTACCATTAATAACTATGTTCTACCTATATAGCTATTAATCTTCTCTTTCCTGTCTCTCTTCCTTCTATCTGTGTATAACATAGCTTTGGTTCTATTTCCCACCTACCATATCTTATGTAATTTATTTCCCATTTCCTACTTTACTTTTAATAAGGGTGTATTTTTCACAAATCGCTAAGCAATGTTTCAGCAGTAAGTCATATTGGTTATTGGGTTATGTATCTGTCAACAGTTTCTCCCAACATATTTCACACAATTCTCTATCAATATTCTCCCAGCATGTATTAGTACTGACAACATTGAGTTAATTTAAACTTAGGTTTCTTTGGGGAGGTATAATTTTGTTTTGTTTTTGTGTTCTAAAGAGTTTATGTTGGTAGTGATTAAAATTATGTTATGGTCTGAAATAGTTGTTGGGTCTACAGTGTACTCATGGACAAGCTCTTCGTTATTAGTAAAGAATAGGTTTAGAGTATTTTTGTCACGTGTAGGGACTCCGATTTACTGGCGATTTACTAGTTCATACAGTAGTTCTCTGCTAGGTTAAAGAGGGCAGCTGCTTGTAATTTGGCATCTTTAGATCTTCCTCGTACCACTTCAGATTCTCAGTCAATTCTTAGTAAGTTGAGATCACCCGTTAGGATGATATTTGGTAAGGGAGCTGACATCTCATTTATTTTGTCTTTAATCAGTGTCAGGATTGGGATATTATTGTTCTGGGTACAGTCAAAAGGGCGATAGATGACAATAAACACCAGATTTATGTGTTCAATGTTGAGCATTTGTACCTCGGAAACTGAGTTTGAGAATGAAAGTATCACTTTGTGTCTTTCAAATAGGTGATAATTCCTCCTTTATTTCTTCTATTTGCTCTATCAGTTCTGAACGATGTATTGTTGTTTATCTTAACCTCAGCGTCCTTTATATTTTCAGAAAGATGAGATTCGGTAAGGGCAACAATAAGGGCTTACTCTTCAGATGCGAATTCAGAAATTATTTCAAGCTTTGCCTTGAACTTGCGTGGGATTAACCCCTCTATGTTGCATGACATTATTTTGTTTAATATGGAAACATATGATCTGGTGACAGGACTCTTTGGGGATGGCCTATCGGCACAAGGGATGGATACCAATTGATGTTTTGGTCTTGTTGCCATGCTTTTATCTTGAGGATATGATTCATTTACATTTGAAGGATTTGCACTTGTTTTATAATAAAATGTTCTATTCCATCACTTGGTCTTGGTTGATTCTGTACAGGGGGAGCTGCAGTGAATGGATGTATAGGCTCAGGAATAACTGGTGGAGTAGCCGTTGATGTAGTTAATGTAGTATTAGGTGGGATAGTAGCAAGTCCTGGCCCAACATTCACTGTGGGTCCTGGTCCATCAGATGGTCTTGGCACAACTACTGGACCAGCTGGTAGTAAAGTTGTGGGTCCTGGATTGGTAACATTAGTATGTGGTACCTGGTAAGTAGTGGTTGGTGGTAGTCTGGACTTCAGAGGTCGACGCCGAGTGCCTTTAAGGTGAAGTTTCCTACATCTTTGGTTAAAAAACTCGGATGCCTCTGCTGATCCTTTACAGATCATAGGGTGAAAGTTCTCACACTGACGGCCCTTTACACATCCACGAGCAGGGTTGGGGCCATGAGCTTGGTAGGCTGTACAGTTCTTAGGGTGATTATACCTGCAATCACAACCGAATTTACAACTAATTTGTCTAATAGAAACGGATCTTTTCCACCTTTGTATTCAATTGTGGTATAGAGGCATTTGTTTCTTCAACACAGGTTTGCATCTCTTTTTCAGATTCAGAATCGTGTAATGTGTTTTCCTCATCTTGTGTAAGGTCGGTCACTGTGCTGGTACTGGTAACATCACTTTATATCTTTCTGCCTCACATATCTTTCTGCCTCACACATCAGGGGTATCAGGAAAACCCTCTTTATATAACATACACATCCAACTTCACGACATTGCCCTACATTGCTATCCTCTATCCATAAAACACTACTCTTCCCACTACATATCATACATGTAACACCATACACCTTACCCAATAAATATGGCAGTACAATTGTTAAGAGCAAACCTGGTGGTCCCTCGGATATCCACCCCCGGCAGGGTTGGGTCATTGACACAGGGCCCTCCCGGTCGTCATCATGCGACTGTGTCAAGAGCATTGCAACGTCCCAAAGCTGCTCGTCGGTGCAGCTTTTTCTTTAGCAATATAAGGGGACTTCACTCTAACATCAATTTTGTACACCAATTTCTTCAAGCAGAATCCCCTACTCTCCTTTTTTTGACACACTGTCTGGTAACATCCACATCTGACACGTCTATATTTAATTTTCCAGGTTATCAACTGCTCCAAAATTTCAGACCTAAAGGAGGTGTATGTTGCTTCGCAAAATCTGAAATTGCCCTGGAGGAGGTTACTAGTTTCAATTGTCCCTATTTTGATTATTCTATATACAAATTAATTTCTGCTGGTAAATTTAAATACATATGTTGCATCTACCGTTCCCCAAATACTCCTCCAGAGCAAAGTCTTTTTGATTCTCTGTCCTCACAACTCAGTGTCCTCAACTTAAATGCTTCTTCTGAAATCACTGTGTTGGGTGATTTTAATGTCCATAATGTTGAATGGCTCACTCATTCAGCCAGGACTGATGATGCTGGTCTTGAATGTGAGCTATTTGCAGACTCATTTAATCTCACTCAACTAGTCAACCAACCCACCCGTGTACCAGATAATCCTAATCATAATTCCCACCTACGGGACTTATTTTTAACAACCAATTCAGAAAATTATGATGTTACAGTGAGGTCCCCGCTTGGATCTTCTGATCACTGTCTGATACAGGCCACCTGTCTATCAGCTACCACACCTTCCCACTCTGAACCTGTTTTGGTGACTAAATGGCATTACGATAGGGCAGACTGGGAGGGTCTTCAAGGTTTCTTTATTGATATTCCCTGGACCTCTTTCTTTTCTAATGATGCACACTCCACCTTGAGCCACATACAAGATTTTGTAAAAATTGGAATGGAAACTTTTATTCCTCATCAAAAGTACAGTAAAAGATCTAATTCACCTAAATGGTTTGACCATAATTGTGCTAGAGTAACTGAACAAAAAGCAATAGCCTACAATGCATACACAAGATCAAAAACACATGAAGCCTTTAATTACTTTAGAAACATCAGAAATCATGCCAAAACTGTATTAAACCTAACTAAATCAAACTTTCTCCACAAGCAGGCAAATAAACTTCTAAATAATCCAAATGATAACAAAATATTTTGGTCTACTCTTAACTCATTTAAATCCAACTTCACTACTGCTTCATCCATTCCACCATTAAAATCTCCGACTGGCAATCTTGTAAGTGACCCACGAGGTAAAGCTAACCTTCTTGCGGATATTTTCTCCACCAACTCAACCTTAGATGAAATAAATCAAGATGTCCCTGTACTTAATTTTAATTCGCCTGAAATTCCCTCACTTAAGATCCACACCAGACATGTCAAAACTATTTTGCAGAATCTCTCAGTAGATAAGGCTCCAGGTCCAGATGAAATTCCTCCAATAGTACTTAAGAATTGCTCCTTGGTGCTCGCTCCTGTATTGGCAAATTTGTTCCGTCTGTGTACTCATACATCATGCTTCCCAGTACCCTGGAGAGAAGCAAACATCCATCCAGTTCCTAAAAAAGGTGCCTCTTCAGATCCATCAAACTACAGACCAATAGCTATAACTTCCACTCTTGGTAAAGTCTTTGAAATTATATTAAATAATCACATAATTAAGCATCTTGAGAATAATAAATTAATCAGTGATAGGCAATATGGTTTTAGACGATGTCGATCAACTGCAGACATGCTTTGCCTTCTTACGCATCAAATCAACCAAGCTACAGACCAACATGGTGAAACACATACAATAGCACTGGATATATCAAAGGCATTTGATAGAGTCTGGCATCAATCCTTATTGTCGAAGATGTCACACTACGGCCTTGCATCATTAGTTCCACTAATTTCTTCTTATCTTCATAACAGAAAAATACGTGTAATGGTAGATGGCCTTTATTCTCAATTTCACTCAATAAATGCTGGTGTTCCCCAGGGATCAGTTTTGGCCCCAATTCTGTTCCTCATTCATATCAATGATCTCATATCTACCACTCATAATCCAATACATTCCTACGCAGATGACTCAACACTCCACAGTTCCTTCACATTTACCAATTCTTTCACCCAACCCGATCTTATAAATTCAAAAATAAATACTGCAATTTCTCTGAACCAGGACCTTTCTAGAATTAATGGATGGGGACAAAAGAATCTAGTTTCCTTTAATGCACAGAAAACCAAGTACATTCAATTTTCTAACCGACAGAATCTCACTGACTCCCATATATTTTTTAATGATGTAAATATTCCCACTTCCCCTAGTATTGACATTCTCGGTGTAACATTAACTACTAACTTGAGCTGGACACATTATGTTAGAGGCATTGCTAAGAATGCCTCTAAAAAACTGGGACTCCTGTACAGAGTTCGAGAATTCTTCACTGACGAGCAGTTGGCCGTGATATATAAAAGTCATGTGCGTTCTCAGATGGATTACTGTTCACCTCTGTGGGTGGAAGTGGAGTGGTTGCATTGAGGCAGTTGGACAAAATTCAAAATAAAGCTATTAGATTAATCAATAACCCTGCAATCACACAGGACCTTCCTACATTATCCATACGAAGAAACGTTGCATCCCTTGCATTATTCTACAGATATTTTCACAGCAATTGTTCCGAGGAACTTGCTTCAATTGTGCCGCCTCTCCACATCTTTCCCCGTAGAACTAGGGCAGCTGAGAGCGCCCATGAATTTACACTTTCTCCTCCACAATGCAGAACTTCTGCTTATCAGAATTCATTTATCCCCAGAGCTACTACTCTTTGGAATTCACTTCCCTCGAATTGCTTTCCACAAACTTACAATCTACAAATGTTTAAATCCAGTTGTTACAAACATTTTACGAATGGAGGATGCCTTTAGGCACTTGGACCTTTTTGTTTTGTCTGTGTTTTTCCTTCCTCCGTTCATTGTCTCTTAAAAAAAAAAATGATTGATTGTACCAATGCATAATGTTCATCATATTAATCCATAAACATTGTGACGCTTCTGCATAGTAGCCACGTGCGGGCATGCGCGTACGTCGGCTGCCCAGCCGTTTAGAAACCGGCTGGTGGCAGCCGGCTGGTGGCAGCCGGCCGGCCGGCTTTTCCTTAGTATATGTCCTACGACAATGTAACTAACGTCTGGGATATTCTTATGTTGTTTCACAGCTTGTAGCTGCCCTTATTCTTAACCAACGCATCTTAGTATATTTTATTCTCGATAGTTGATTGTTTCATTATAATATATAAGATGTAAGTTTAGTGAGAGTGGGAGGAGACGAGCGGGAGAGAGAGACCGGCTGGGGGACGTTGCTTCGCGCGAAGAGTCTAGCTTGGGACGAGCCTGATATGCAACATGCATCCGATTGCAACGTTAGGCTTAGTTTCGACTCACGCACGGGGTAGACGATTTTGACCCGGCAACTGTGTTGAGTGTTGCCAAGCCTGGGATGTATCTTGTATGCCTAGGGTGGGGTCCAGACAGATTCAAGACTCAGAGCTCACCTCACTGTCGTACCCTTCGGACCCCCTTGATATCTATCCCTCTCAACCCCACTTAGAAACTTTCTCTCTTACTTTGTATACCTTCTTTCCACTACTTCACCAATCTATTTAATTATCCCATCCCCTTGATAGACCTTATATCTATTATTGTATTAACGACGAGCTCTCAGATAACTAGATAGGATTTTGGGCCTTATGCAGAGATTTAATTGTTAATGAGACCTAGGAAGCTTTTTTGTTGTCTCATATTTGGTGGTTTCATGCTTGCTAGTGTGTTCTTGTGTCAGGTTAGCAGGGGCTAGACCGGAGGGGGGGCTTTTTGCGATCCTTTAAGTAAAGTCTGCTGGTGCGAGTCCTGTGGACCCGCACGACTTTACTAGGTTACCCGTGGGAGTCTGGGGGCATTTTCTTGTCTGTGTCCCTGTGTGTCTAGTGTTGTGTTGTGTGAGGGCCCTTGCCTAGTCCACTCATCACTGCGCTAGCGCGTCTTGCTTTAGTTTTAGGGTCGCCAGGAGAGAGTCAGATACTTGCGATCTGAGTCTCTCAAGAGAGCACCCTTTCAATTAGAGTAATTTGGCGCACAGACTTGGGGACGTCCCTAGGCTAGAGCAAGTGGCTCAGCCCGGGTATCCGAAGCCTATATCCTTCCGGCTAGACCTCTGCCACCTGGCAGATTAACAGCTAGGGGTTTATTATCTCTGTATGCTTGTTATTGTGCCACAGTTTACCGTTTTTGTGAGCATTGTGAGTCAGGGTGTGGCTTAGAGACTCTGTCCGAGCAGGCTTGCCTGACTAAGAGTGGGAAGCACACCTGTATGTGGTTATGTTGCGAGTTGCTGCCTTTATTTAATTATACCTATGCCATTATACACTGTAGGTCCTATCACTAGTATTTATTCCTGCTTATGAGTTGAGAGTTCTCTAAATCCGTAACATACTTTCTTTGCTAAGCATCAGATCCTACAGTAGCCGCATGCAGTTTAGATCCCGGCATCTTGTCTACCGGTACGATGTTTTGAGGACTGTTTGCTTTCACCTTCTTTCACGCAGGGGTGATTAGTTGTATTAATTAACGTAACGTTAAATGTACTTTCTTCTAGTTTGTTATTAAATTGTTTCTGCAATTTAATTCCGTTATCTATCTTTTCCTTGAAGCTTTAAGTCAATTTAATTGTGTGATCTTTTATATAGCCTGCTTGACTATCAGCAGTCTATAGTGCGTGCACCCTGTAACAGAGTCATAGGATACCTTGTTGTCCAGGCAGGACTCTTGATGGTTTAGGGTGGTTTGTTGCCTGGGTTTATAGATAAGGGTTGGATCTAGCGTTTTCCGTTGTTGCTTGTTGCCGCATACCTAGTCCAATAGAAAGAGCCCAGTGTTTATATATCCCAGGACGTAACAACATTAATTGTACACAACTCTCACAATTTAAGTGGATTCTAGTGTTGAAGTAATTTACTAGGTGGTATGATGGAAGTTCAGAACAGGCAACATGGATGAAATTATTACAGTTTTCACACTTTAAACTCTCAATTATGCAAGGCTTGGTATAATTTGAGCATGAAGGTAGTGTAAATTCATGAAGAAACTAGGGATAGGCGCCGCGTCAACTGACGGTATATATCTTACCCCATAAACGGCAACCGTACTCAATACATACCGAGCATAAAACAAAAATAGAAAACACTCCAGTGGCACTCAAAACAGAGCAAATTGTGATTAGGTGAGATAATTCCCCTCCATTACTTGCTACCACTTCTACATATATCCCAACCCACCCCTTCCCTCTCTCTTCCCCCCCTCCTCAATTATCACCTATTTTTCCTCTTATTTCCTCTTTTATCGGGTAACTTTCTGTGCGAATATCCCCCTCCTGGTCTCTTTAACACGGTTGAGTCATCTAGAGATCCTTGCAACACACAGACTTCTAGTGTAAGGCCTCAGTGTCGCTTGGAAGCTCGTAGAGGGTGGATGTATGTTCCCCCTGCTCTTGCCTCATGAATGGACCTGTCGGCAATATACGTCTTTTTCACCCCCCAAATACTATTCCCACTTCGTTTATTCCTCTTAAATGTTCATATGTTCATATTAAAAGCAAAATAGACGCATATGGATAAGTAATAATTATATATATGTTACATATGACGATTTTCGTCAGAATAGAACCAAATATATTTGCTTGGCAAGAGGGTTTGAACTACCATGGCTACGCAGTTTATGAGTTAACGGACAATATGCCAACTTACAATATATGTATATATATGGAGGTAAAATCACAAATACGTGTGATCAAATTATGTAGTAAAACTCGCTAACTCGCTGGTGTTCCATCGTTTCAATTTTCCTACCGAGTTTTACTACATATACATACAGTATATATACTGTATATGACTTAAGTGAAACAGGTTGGCCAACTTTCCGGATGAAGACGCCAGTTAGCAGTCCAGTACACTAAGGTAGGTGACTATATTGATGTTCTTTTGAGAGAGAGAGAGAGAGAGAGAGAGAGCAAAGTATGTAAACACTACTATATGTGTAGTGTGCAGTACTTTATGTGTGAGAGGGAGGTGGTGCACGGTGCAGGAATCTAGTCACTTCGGCTCTTCGCTATTCAATAATTTCTGTTTTTGACCACTACAATATTACACTTCGCTTATGGCCATTTCTCATCACGAACACTTGATATCAATCAAATTTATCGACACCTAATGGCATGACAAGGTTCTACAATCACCAAACTAATGGGGCGAATGCCTTAAAATCTCAACATTTATGGGGCTAAATATGAGGGAGATTGGGGACCAGAAAACCTCGCTTAACGAGTACGTCTAGGAATTAAAATAAACCAATTAATGCTGCAAAAAGTATTAACTCTAGACTTAAAGATGGAGATATGAGCTGAATTGACTAGGTCATTCGGCAACTTATTTCACAAGTCAACCATGGCCGGCACAAAACACCGTGAAAACTGTGTACAGTAGTAGAAAAACTAACACGGCTCATGGCAAGATCATTAAGGTTGCTTGTGAATCTAGTTGCACGAGCCCGGACATAGGGCCCTGGCAGAACCCCATGTAAGGGATGCTGAGGGTTGTTAAAAACTTTAAATAAAAGACTAAGGGCACCAACTTTACGTCGATGACACAGATTAAGAGACAAATGAGGTAGAATAAAACTGATAGAATTTAGTGACCTGTCAAGCAACTTGAGATGGCAGTCAGCTGCTGATAACCAGACAGGTGAGCAGTACTCGAATTGTGGCAAAATAAAAGCATAAAAAGACTTGATAACTGTGGCGTCACAAGCAAACGTTGTATAACACTTGCGAAGCAGACCAATTTTTTGGGAAATAGAAGAGGAGAAAGAACGAATATGCTTTTCAAAAGTAAGTTTGGGATCCAGAGTAACTCCAAACAAACGCAGAGTATCCACATTCTCAATTTGCTCGCCAGAAACTTGTAGATAAGGATGGGGAGGATCCAAGGTACGAGATCTGCTGATGATAATGGAGTGTGTTTTACTAGCATTAAATTAAGTTTAATTCCCCAAAGTTCACACCATGATGTAATTTTGGCTAAGTCCCTATACAGAGCAGTAGTAATTTTGTGTCGATCAATTGGTGATGGAATTGCCGCATATAAAGTTTTATCATCGGCATAGGAGATTAGTTTATTTTCAAGCTTGGAACACAGGTTAACAGTAAAAATAATAAAAAGCAAAGGCCCAAGGACACTGCCTTGTGGAACACCAGAAACAACAGTAACAGAAGGGGAAGGACACCCATCAATGACCACAGACTGAGACCTTTTCGTCAAAAAATCTTCAAAGATCCTTAAAAAATTGCCACCAATACCGATGAGCTGTAACTTATACAGAAGTGCTTTATGGTTGACTAAGTCAAAATCAGAACTAAAGTCAATAGCCACGACACGAGACTCATGTCCCTGGTCCAATGAAGATTGCAAGTCATGGGTGAGCGTCAGAAGCGCATCACATGTACGAAAACCAAACTGTGAGTTTGGTATCAAATTATGACTATTACAATAAGAGAAAATGCGTCTGGACAAACGCCTCTCATAGAGCTTGGATAGGATAGCCGTAATGGAGATAGGGCGATAGTCATAAGGAGCCCTCTGCCTCGCACAGGTCCTTCCAAAATAAAGAACATTGTGGTAGTGTACAAGGTAGTTATACTGAATGGGTTAATATCACTTCAGTAGGATCGCGATTGTCTCCATAGTTTCAGAGTTTCAATAGTTTTTAGCTTAGGAAGAACCTATGAAAGTGAAAAGTCCTTGATTAGCTAAATAATATAATACTACTGTAGTTTGTCCACAATAAAATATAATTAATTACTATTTCTGAACAACTACTTATAATCTGTTATATGTTGTTGTTCAATGATTTTCATGTCACAGGTAATGGTATATACAGTACAGTGTATACTGTATAGTAGTTTCAAATCTGTTTTATATATAGTATCACAGCATATGAGGTAGCGTCGATTTCTGATTTTTTTTGGTATACAATATAGTAAAAGGAAGAAATAAGAGGAACGTCATGCTCGGAAGGCACATACCTCCACCTACACTGGCGGAGGTATGCGCTCTACTGATCAACTACTATATGGAATAACTGTTTTATTTGCCACAGTGTACCAGGCTGGATAACTCACATGAATTGCCCATCACAGGCTGCAAAGAACAGTGGCGCCCAAACGTATGCTATAGGGAAAGAAGACACATTAATATGGATATAGTAGAGTTCGGATTGATACAGAGATTATCAGGTGAATTATCCGAGATAGTGACGCTGATTGACAGACTCTACTGGTATAATTATCTGAATAACTCCCAAGTTAATGATCTTGTCCATCCCCCGTGAACGATACAAATGAAGATCTAGATAATTGGAGAGTTATCATGTTTCTATATAATACATTTTATGTATGTGTTCTTATATTTGTTCTTTAATGAGAGGATAATATGAATTACTTATTTATATTATGTATGCAACTATGTTCAGTATATTTGACGCACAAAAATATTTAATACCTTCAGTCACACAATGGTTTTTAAACTTTATTAAAACTATATGCTCGAGAGGTACATACCTCCACCTACGCTAGCGGAGGTATGCGCTCTACTGATCAACTACTAAATGGAATAACTGGTTTCTTTGCCACAGTGTACCAGGCTGGATAACTCACATAAATTGCCCATCACAGGCTGCAAAGAACAGGGGTAGATTGTAGGCACCAATCGAACAGGGCTATACCCAGGAGAGGCTTTGGGCATTTGATAAGAAATTGCTGGAACTCCTGTTTCATTTTCTTGGCCTCTCTTACTGATTCCCTTTGTGCCTCACTTACACAGAGAGTAGTCCAGCATGCTCTCACAAACCCCTCCTCCTTCTATCTACCGTACTTCACTACACTTAACATGCACACCACACTTCCTCCTTCATACCTCAACAAATTATGAACAAAGGCCCAGCCTCGGAGTCCCCAAGGGGGGGAGGGGGGGGGGAGGGGGGGGGGGGGGCATAAATACCCCCACACATGCCCGACATTCCCCTGACGACCCCTCTAAATGCTTTGGACCAAAGCCTGTCACTCTTACTATCAACTTTTGCAATATTCGCTGCCTTTCCTCTAATTTTCACTCTATCAAACACCATCTCCCCTCCTCCAAAACTGATCTTCTTTTTCTCACCGAAACTCAGGTGTCTGAAGCAACTGCCAGCAGCCCCTTCTCTGTATCCTCCTACTTGCTCTATCCTAGTTTCAAAGCCAGAGGCGGATGTTGTGCATACGTGCACAACAAACTCACTTGCTCTCGTGTTCCAGATTTCGACTCCTCTGAATTCTCAACTTTATGGCACAAACTATCCTGTCATTCTCATACTAAATATGTCTGTGCTGTCTATCTTTCCCCTAACTCTACCGACTTTTCCAAATTCTTCGACTATCTAAACTCTAAAGTGGAACACATTCTATCTATCTCTCCCTTCTCTGAAATCTCCATCTTAGGAGATTTCAACGTTCACCACCGTCAATGGCTCTCCTCTCACTCTACTGACAAACCTGGTGAACAAGCCTACGTCTGTTCTATCATAAATGACCTAGAGCAGCTGGTTCAGCAACCCACCCATATCCCAGATCGCTTCGGAGATCGGCCCAACATTCTTGACTTATTTCTGACTTCTAAACATTCTTCTTATACTGTCAATTTTTCTCTCCTTTGGGCTCCTCCGACCATAAACTTATCTCCCTCACCTGTCCTTTCTCTTCAGTACGGCCCTCCGATCCTCCCAGCCGGAGAGTGCTGAACGCATTACCGAGGTAGTCCTCTCGGGCATGGAAGTGTACATTCCATTTTTTTTCTCTCAGTCTAATGCAAAATAATCTTGGTTTACTCACGCTTGTTCTACTGCTGTCCACAACAAGGAGGAAGCATTCAAACGGTACCGACGCCTTAAAACTCAAGACTCTCATTCTTCCTATGTTTCTGCCCGAAATCAAGCCAAATCTGTTCTTCGACTTGCCAAGCACTCTTTCATCAATAATAAATGCACTGAACTATCCAACTCTAGCTCTTCCCAAGCTTTCTGGCATCTAGCCAAAAAGTGGTTGAACTCGGTCTCTCCAACTAATAGAAATGGTCTTGCTGCCTTGGATTTTGCAAACTTATCTGGTTGTGAACAGCTAATCCAAGGACCTACTCATATGTCTGGAAATTGTCTTGATCTAGTACTAACAGATATTTCTGGCAATGTAGAAACCTCCGTTCTTGTACCTGTTGGCACTTCCGACCACAATGCCATCATGTGTAAATTTAATCTTGATTTTTCTGTTCCTGATATTACTCTCTCATGTAAAGTCTACCTTAAATCCCGGGTTAACTAGGACAACATTTGTAATGATGTTTGTAATATTGAGTGGAATCTCATACTCAGAACTCATGACCCGGTTTCAGCTCTCAACAATTTCCTCCGTGGTATCATTCGCAAAAGAGTTCCATCAAAAACAATTAAGTCTCGTATGAGGGATAAAGCATGGTTTAATGATGACTGCAAGCGTGCATTTGATGACAAAAAGGCTGCATATCGTCTATGGAGGAGTAATCAAACCCCCTTGCATTGGGAAAATTATGTTTTTAAAAGGGCAGCTGCACAGAGAGTTTATGATAGTGCTGAGAGGGATTATAACTCCCATCTTCTGGATGTTCTGGCAGGAGCTACACAGCCTCATAAATGGTGGTCCGCTTTGAAGTCCTCTTTATTTGGAATAGATTCCTCCATGCCTCCTCTTTGTGATTCAGATGGCTCCATCTCTTTTGATCCGTTATCGAAGGCCAATATTCTATCTAATATTTTTATTAATAAGCAGAGTAATCAGGAATTGTCTTTGCCATTGACATGTTTCCATAGACCCAACCTCAATTCAATGGTATTCAAATCAGCTGAACTGAAAAGGTACTTGCTGGATCTTGATACCTATGGTGGCACAGACCCGGATGGGTTTTTCCCTCTCTTTTTTAAAAAGGTTGCAGTGGTCTTGGCACCTAAATTGGCCGTGGTGTTTAGGTTGCTTTTGAAATCAGGTAGTTTTCCTCTTTGCTGGCGTAAGGCTAGTATCACTCCTATTCCAAAGGGAAATACTGCCTCATCATCTCCTTATGACTATCGCCCTATCTCCATTACGGCTATCCTATCTAAGCTCTATGAGAGGCTTTTGTCCAGACGCCTTTTCTCTTATTGTAATAGCCATAATTTGATACCAAACTCACAGTTTGGTTTTCGTACATGTGATGCGCTTCTGACGCTCACCCATGACTTGCAATCTTCATTGGACCAGGAACATGAGTCTCGTGTCATGGATATTGACTTTAATTCTGATTTTGACTTAGTCAACCATAAAGCACTTCTGTATAAGTTACAGCTCATCGGTATTGGTGGCAAATTTTTAAGGATCTTTGAAGATTTTTTTAAAAGATCTCAGTCTGTGGTCATTGATGGGTATCATTCCCCTTCTGTTACTGTTGTCTCTGGTGTTCCACAAGGCAGTGTCCTTGGGTCTTTGCTTTTTATTATTTTTACTGTTAACCTGTGTTCCGAGCTTGAAAATAAACTAATCTCCTATGCCGATGATAAAACTTTATATGCGTCAATTCCATCACCAATTGATCGACACAAAATTACTACTGCTCTGAATAGGGACTTAGCCAAAATTACATCATGGTGTGAACTTTGGGGAATGAAACTTAATTTAATGCTAGTAAAACACACTCCATTATCATCAGAAGATCTCGTACCTTGGATCCTCCCCATCCTTATCTACAAGTTTCTGGTGAGCAAATTGAGAATGTGGATACTCTGCGTTTGTTTGGAGTTACTCTGGATCCCAAACTTACTTTTGAAAAGCATATTCGTTCTTTCTCCTCTTCTATTTCCCAAAAAATTGGTCTGCTTCGCAAGTGTTATAAAACGTTTGCTTGTGACGCCACAGTTATCAAGTCTTTCTATGCTTTTATTTTGCCACAATTCGAGTACTGCTCACCTGTCTGGTTGTCAGCAGCTGACTGCCATCTCAAGTTGCTTGACAGGTCACTAAATTCTATCAGTTTTATTCTACCTCATTTGTCTCTTGATCTGTGTCATCGACGTAAAGTTGGTGCCCTTAGACTTTTATTTAAAGTTTTTAACAACCCTCAGCATCCCTTAAATGGGGTTCTGCCAGGGCCCTATGTCCGGGCTCATGCAACTAGATTCACAAGCAACCTTAATGATCTTGCCATGAGCCGTGTTAGTTTTTCTACTACTGTACACAGTTTTCATGGTGTTTTGTGCCGGCCATGGTTGACTTGTGGAATAAGTTGCCAAATGACCTAGTCAATTCAGCTCATATCTCCATCTTTAAGTCTAGAGTTAATACTTTTTGCAGCATTAATTCTAATTTTTAAACTTATTTTATTCCATTTTATTGTTTTTATATTTATATTTGATATCCTCCACTGCATAATATTTTACTATCAATTTTATCTGTGTTTAATATATGTATATATACAGTACAGTATATATGTGTTTTTTGGGTTTTTTTTCCTAAAGATGCCGTAGTCTCTCTCCAGTGCCTCCGGGTGTTTTGTGTGGATTCATCTTGCTGGTGTTTCTGCACCCTGGTTGGAGACTTCGGCATCTCATATAATAATAATAATAATAATAATAATAATAACCTCGCCAACAACTTTTCTTCCTCGTCTTTCCCTCCCCTTTTCCACTCTGATGGCACAACCATCACTTCTTCCTCTGACAAAGCTGAACTCTTTGCTCAAACTTTTGCCAGAAACTCTACCTTGGATGATTCCGGTGCTATTCCTCCCTCTCCACTTATACTCCTACTTATACCTAATATCCTAATCTCTTCTAAAGATGTACTTTCTACCCTCTCTGGGCTTAATACTAAGAAGGTGTATGGTCCGGACGTTGTTCCTCCTGTTGTACTTAAAAACTGTGTTTCCATGCTGACACCCTGCCTAGGCAAACTCTATCGTCTCTGTCTCTCCTCTAACGTCTTTCCTTCTTGCTGGAAGTTTGCTCTCATTCAACCTGTCCCAAAGAAGGGTGACCGCTCTCAACCCTCCAACGATCGTCCAATTGCTCTCATCTCTTGTATCTCTAAAGTTTTTGAAACTATTCTTGCTTCCAAATTTCTTAAGCATTTCTCTTCTCATAATCTGCTCTCAGATTGCCAGTATGGCTTCCTTAAGGATCACTCTACTGGTGATCTTCTTTCATATCTTACTAATTCTTGGTCATCCGACTTTCGGGACTTCGGTGAGACTTTTTCTGTTGCACTAGACATATCGAAGGCCTTCGATAGAGTCTGGCACAAATCTTTAATTTCCAAATTGCCCTCCTTCGGTTTCTGTCCCTCCATCTGTGCCTTTATCTCTAATTTCCTTTCCGGCCATTCCATACCTGCAGTTGTGGACGGCCATCGCTCAATTCCTCATCCTACCAACTCCGGTGTTCCTCAGGGTTCTGTCCTATCTCCTATTCTCTTTCTAATTTTCATAAATGATCTTCTCAACTGTACATCTAGTTCCATCCATTCATATGCAGACGACTCTACTTTACACCACTCAATTAGTTTTCCAAAACGCCCCAGCCAGCAGTCCCTCAAAAGTAAATATAATGAAACCATAAAATGCTTATCTTCTGATCTAGCTACTATTTCCAATTGGGGTAGAGAAAACCTTGTTACATTTAATGGTTCCAAAACTCAATTTATCCATCTAACTACCCGTCAGGAACCTCCAGAGGACTATCCCTTATTTTTCAACAATACAAAACTCAATCCTTCATCTTCCCTCAATGTTCTCGGAGTCTCTTTCTCTTCTGCTCTCACTTGGAAAGACCATATTACCAGCCTCGCTAAGGCAACCTCCCAGAAGCTGGGTGTGCTCAACCGCCTCAAGGGGTTCTTTACCCCTGCGCAGCTACTTGTTCTGTACAGGGGCACAGTGCGTCCTTGTATTGAGTATTGTTCATATGTGTGGGGAGGATGCTCTCACACTGCACTCCTAGATAAAGTAGAAAGGAAAGCCTTTCGTATCATTAACTCCTGTCCACTTACCAACTCTCTGCAATCTCTCTCACTATTCTATTGCTACTACAATAATCAGTGATCCTCGGAGCTTTCCCAGTGTATACCACCTCCTCTACGTAGGGTACGTAGTACCCGCCTTGCAACACAGTCCCACCCCTACTCTGTGCAACTCTCCAACCCAAGAGTGAAATGCTATTCTCAGACTTTCTTCTATTCAACTGCTGAGCTCTGGAACTCTCTCCCAGAATCAGTCTTTTCCTCTTCCTATGACTTAAATTGCTTCAAACTCCGTGTGTCCAGGCATTTTAGCTCGAACGTCCCTTGATTTCGGCCCTGTCACTCTTTGAAATCTGGGGGAGGCACTCGCTGCAGGCAGTTATACCTTTTGTCTCCCTCATTCACATAGAAAAAAAAATATGTAAGATATCTTGGTGATAAATAACATTAACATGTAATCACATATTACAATACCAACAGGGCGGGTGCCCAACCCCGAAAGGGGTTGAAATAGGGGAGCTATCCCCCCCCCGCCAAAGGCGGCTTTCTAGGGCCTTTTCTAGCTGATGCTGAGAGGATTGGGTTCTAGTCATGTGGTGATGGGCTGGTCTATCAGAGTGAGAACTGAGCGATCTCTGCCATACCCATAGCTTACTCTGACTGTTCCTTTTACTTAAATATTTTCTAGATCTCAAGTGACGGCGTCTCTTCCGTGGATTGACCAAGATTGGAAGCCAAAGCGTCACATTTTTTCCTTTGCCCCTCAGCTTTCTCTTCATAATTGCTGAGGGGCACAGGGCCCTGGGTGGGGCTTTGGTTTCCCGGGCGTTTCTGTCGCCCTCCTCAGCTCCCCGCCATGGAGTGGCTTCGGTCACCCATGCTTTATTGGGGTCGGCTGGGAGGGTTCTCTGGGGGCGATCGGTTATGGCCTTGGTCTTGCTCGGGGCGTTGGGGCTGTTCGGCCAGGCAGCTTGGGGAACAACAACAACAACAACAATACCAACATTTTGGAAGCGTGCCACGCCTATTGAACTTCACTTGCCATCGAAATATACGCCCCAGATACATCTTCAGATATTGTGATGTCTCTCTGGAATGATATCAAAGGGAGAATTCTAAAGGGTTGGTTTGTCACAGACAAAGGTGTAATACAGCACATACAATACACCAACACAACATATAGAGGAATACACATCAACAGAAAATACTGAAATGTGGCAACGTGTAACAATAAGAAGTAGCAGTACAGTTCCCTGCATATGTTCTGTTCCTCTGTTATTGTATTTATGAAAGTAGACATAGTAAAACTAATGATAGTATTTATTTAACAGCTGTATAAGCTACATCAATTAACTAGCTTTCCAGTCACTCCGCCTCACGACTACTTCGCCTCATGACCACTTAGCCTTATTTCCATTACGCCTCACAACCAGTTCGCCTTGCCACCACTACGCCTCACTACCACTTCGCCTCACGTCAATGACGCCTCAGCACCAGTTCGCCTCATGATTCTCCTTCCCTAACACTTCGCCTCACTACTTATTTGCCTCATGATTTGACATATATATATTTATGCATATACTGTATGTATGTATGTATGTATGTATGTGTGTGTGTGTGTGTGTGTGTGTGTGTGTGTATGTATGTATGTATGTATGTTTGTATGTTTGTATATACGTATGCATGCATGTATGTACAGTATATTAATGTTGTTGTTTTTTGTCGGTCTTATTTCAGGTTTTGTCCGAAGTAAGCATGGGGCATGAAAGGCTTTACCCAAGGAGCACCTCTGATCCCACTGTCGGTGGGGCTCGGGGCACAATATGGTGGTCAGGGAGGTCGGTAGGATTAGGGTATGTCATTTAGACTAGGTGGAGTCTCACGAGTGCTTGTCCCGGCAATTTTGTCAGGCAATTGTGGTGTGCTATCTTTTTGCGTATAGTTGTATATTATTGTATATTAGTTGTTTATTAGTTGTATATTATTGTATATTATACTTGCCGCAACCACAAAACGAGAAACACCTGTGTCACCCATCTCTTGAACTGGGATATGGCTAGTATGATAATATTGTTGAATCGGACAACTACAAACGGAAGTGCCTTGAGTCAGCAGTTATCACAACCACTGACACTATTGAACAGAATATTGGAATGTTCACCCTATTACGTCCCTTCTCTCATGTAATCCTTAACAAAACTTTATTTTCCAATAGAGACCATATGCGACCCCCTTGAATCTAACTTTCACCCCCCCCCCCCCTATTCCTCCACCCCTACCGATTAGCCTTTTCCGTTCCCACGTCTAACGTACATATGCCGTATCTAATGTGTATTACCTGCTCACACTTTCCGATTACTCACTTCATGTGCCACAATGTTAATATCCTATCTTCATGTCCCCTTGTTAACTTACTTGTTATTCTTTACTATATCATAATATCTCCGCCTCCCCCGTGTATGCATAATATTACAATTGCTCACAGATCCACTTTGTTAGTAGGCGTACAGCGTACTGACTTAACTGTTCAATCCTTCATTGTGATCTTCACTATAAATTTGCACATATGTATTTTTTCTTATCTTGTATATGTTCACTGATTCCTCTTACAATTACATATGCAAATTGTATGTGTCTTTAACCGCTCATACTTGCTTTTGTTGTACGATATATAAGCCTGTGTGCGCATAATTATGTACACCCAGAAGTGAAAGTCCCTGCATAGGGTTTACCCCCTACTCCTACTACCCCAGAAGGTAGGAACGGGTGGGCCCTGCCCAGTCCCCCTTACTACTCCTACCCCAGGCAGAAGGGACGGGATGGTGCCAGTCCATCACCCCTTCCTTCCCCTACCCTATAATGGAGAGATTAAACAAGCAGGCCCCCCACTCACACCCTACCCCAACCCCACACTGGAGGAAACCGCCGATTACAACCATTGTTTTCCATGAACACAGAATAAAGTAACCTTGCAACGAGGCCGAGACCATGTCAGTAATAGGTAATCTATATATATTCTATATATGCCAGAACAATGTTGCAATAAATTATCTGATTTTACAGAATGAAGAACATTAAACACTATCTGTCACCTATCCGTAGCTTGACACACAAACACTTATGATTTATGCGTAATTAGTATTCTATCATGTTTGTATTTATAATGTAAATTTCCAATACCATCACCCCTTCTAGTTATTTTACAAATTATTGTATTTACCCGTGGCCAACCCTTTGGGGATCACGGCGTCAGGCAATAGATAGATAGATCCAGGGTCCAGAGAATATATTCTCTGGACCCTGGATAGATCGATAGTATTCACCCACCCGCGCAATATGCATTGGTATTTAATGGATTTGCATATTGAAATGGTAATCTTGTAACTTTTGAATACCTCTGAAGAGATGTTGGAACTTACTAAAAAACATATTGTATGGATTGCTTAATTGATTATAAGTGGTATATTCATTCAATGCTCGATCCTGGTTAGGCTTTTTGGTGCATATTCGAGAATATTAACACTCTCTCTCTCTCTCTCTCTCTCTCTCTCTCTCTGAAAATGTTGTCTCGGTTCTTAAGGGATACCAACAGATTTGTCATTTACTTTTGTAATTATTATTTGTATTGCTTCTACATTAGCACACATCTATTATTAACGTTAATCTTTAGTGCAAGTTAATCAGAATCAATTAGATTAATAGTGTAACTGAATAGTTAGGGTCATAGGATTTATCCTGAATAATGTTGGCAGGCTTGAACTGTAATAACTGTGGTGTTCCAGTAGTAGCAGAAGAGTTGGTAAAAAGCTCAATATGAAGATCCATACTAATCTCAGCCTAATGTCAGAAAGCAATAAGGGCTAAACGAGACTCAAACTATGCAAGTATGTAGTTCGGGGGAGGAAAGGTGATAGTTTAGCAGTCGACACAGGACAATCAGCTTTAGAACACCATGAATACAGACGCATTTAGTATTCAAAGTTTAAACACGGTTACCAGCTACTCTAAATATACCAATAACTCATGAGAGAAATGCTTACCACAAATGTTTGCCTCGATGTTAATTAATTGTTCATTATATATATATATATATATATATATATATATATATATATATATATATATATATATATATATATATATCCGACGTGAGATATGTCTATCATTTGTTTACTACTGCTTATTACAGTGATATAAGTTATCATATCTGTTATATAATTATATATATATATATATATATATATATATATATATATATATGTGTGTGTGTGTGTGCGTGTGTGTGTGATTCTACAGTATTGAGTTATGCACGAAATATATACTGTAGGCCTATGCAGTTTGGTATAATATTTAGTAACCCACTTCCTTGATAATATTTAGTAACCCACTTCCTTGATAATATTTAGTAACCCACTTCCTTGATAATATTTAGTAACCCACTTCCTTGATAATATTTAGTAACCCACTTCCTTGATAATATTTAGTAACCCTCTTCCTTGATAATATTTAGTAACCCACTTCCTTGATAATATTTAGTAACCCTCTTCCTTGATAATATTTAGTAACCCACTTCCTTGATAATATTTTCCAATAGGTGTTTTACACCGAGACACCATAAAATACAATAATTCATTACTAGATTATACTGCTTTATAATACAATAATTCATTACTAGATTATACTGCTTTATAATACAATAATTCATTACTAGATTATACTGCTTTATAATACAATAATTCATTACTAGATTATACTGCTTCATAATATAATAATTCATTACTAGATTATACTGCTTTATAATACAATAATTCATTACTAGATTATACTGCTTTATAATACAATAATTCATTACTAGATTATACTGCTTTATAATACAATAATTCATTACTAGATTATACTGCTTTATAATACAATAATTCATTACTAGATTATACTGCTTCATAATATAATAATTCATTACTAGATTATACTGCTTTATAATATAATAATTCATTACTAGATTATACTGCTTCATAATACTGCCAAATAGCAAACATGGCATATTGTTAGGCTGTCAAATGTAAAGCGAGTAACTATTGTATTGTTGTGTATAATTTCTACATGATAATAGCCTACATGTATAACAAATCAAATATTAAGCTACAGAGAATCGATGACACTTTTTTTCTGCTTCATGGCTATTATTGGACGATTTCATTCAGATTAGGACATTATTTCACATTGGTCCTCCCTAAGCTGTAATTATTCGTCTAATTATAGCCAGGATAAACAATCAAAATGCGTCAAAACCGTCAGAGGGTAAATTAATGAAGGTAAACACGATATCATTACTTATGAAATTGATAATGGTGTGTGTTTGTGTGTGTCAACTTCCTGTCTGGCATTGGGGTGGGGTGTAAGTGTGCGTGGGGGGGGGGGGGGACGGGGGTAGTTTGTTTTCTTCATGGGTTGGGAGGGGAAGGAAGGGGTGACAGACAGGCACACCCTGCCCCTTCTGCCTGGGGTAGGAGTAGTAAGGGGGACTGGGCAGGGACCACCCCGTTCCTAGCTTCTGGGGTAGTAGGAGTAGGGGGTAAACCCTATGCAGGGACTTTCACTTCTGGGTTTACGTATGTGTGTATTATACAGTATAATGAAGACGTATACTTATAGCGATACTTCATTCACTCGAACCATATGCATCTGGCTCCTAACTGGTGCTTGTATCGACGCTCATTCACCGTCTTATCAATACCCTAGCTCATTGGCCCAGAAGAATCGCAGAACTGATAATTTCTCCATTAGTATACTTATTGTTCCTTATTTATTAAATATACTTGATATGTTTTAGTAATTGTAACGATTAATATATAATATAAAGATCTATCCAAATCTTAAGAGCCATAAAATATCACATAAAACACATAAAATAACGTATAAACTACAAAGTAAACCCAAGCAATTTTAAGAAATGATAAACCCAACCAATCACAAGCGTTGATTTACTCGTTACATATTTAAAATAGACAGTGACCCCCTTGAATCTAACTTTCATCCCCCCACGGCCCCCATCCCCCCACCCCTACCGATTAGCCTTTTCCTTTTCCACGTCTAACGTACACCCAGAAGTGAAAGTCCTTGCATAGGGTTTACCCCCTACTCCTACTACCCCAGAAGCTAAGAACGGGGTGGTCCCTGCCCAGTCCCCCTTACTACTCCTACCCCAGGCAGAAGGGGCAGGGTGTGCCTGTCTGTCACCCCTTCCTTCCCCTCCCCACCCATGAAGAGAACAAACTACCCCTTCTTCCCCCCCCCCCCCCACGCACACTTACACCCCACCCCAATGCCAGACAGGAGGTTGACACACACACACAAACACACACCATTATCAATTTCATAAGTAATGGTATCGTGTTTACCTTCATTAATTTACCCTCTGACGGTTTTGACGCATTTTGATTGTTTATCCTGGCTATAATTAGACGAATAATTACAGCTTAGGATGGACCAATGTGAAATATTGTCCTAATCTGAATTAAATCGTCTAATAATAGCCATAAAGTAGAAAAGAAGAATGGCATCGATTCTCAGAGGCTTAATATATGATTTGTTATACATGTATTATCATGTAGAAATTATACACAAAAATACAATAGCTACTCGCATTACATTTGACAGCCTAACAATATGCCATGTTTGCTATTTGGTAGTATTATGAAGCAGTATAATCTAGTAATGAATTATTATATTATAAAGCAGTATAATCTAGTAATGAATTATTGTATTATTAAGCAGTATAATCTAGTAATGAATTATTGTATTATAAAGCAGTATAATCTAGTAATGAATTATTGTATTATAAAGCAGTATAATCTAGTAATGAATTATTGTATTATAAAGCAGTATAATCTAGTAATGAATTATTGTATTATAAAGCAGTATAATCTAGTAATTAATTATTGTATCTTATGGTGTCTCGGTGTAAAACACCTATTGGAAAATATTATCAAGGAAGTGGGTTACTAAATATTATCAAGGAAGAGGGTTACTAATATTATCAAGGAAGTGGGTTACTAAATATTATCAAGGAAGTGGGTTACTAAATATTATCAAGGAAGTGGGTTACTAAATATTATCAAGGAAGTGGGTTACTAAATATTATCAAGGAAGTGGGTTACTAAATATTATCAAGGAAGTGGGTTACTAAATATTATCAAGGAAGTGGGTTACTAAATATTATCAAGGAAGTGGGTTACTAAATATTATACCAAACTGCATAGGCCTACAGTATATATTTCGTGAATAACTCAATACTGGAAAATCATATATAAAGTATAATTATATATACTGTATATATATATATATATATATATATATATATATATATATATATATATATATATATATCTATATATCTATACTGTATATATAGACCCTATATATATATATATATATATATATATATATATATATATATATGAGAGAGATATATATAACAGATATGATAACATAATATATCACTGTAATAAGCAGTAGTAAGCAAATGGTAGACATATCTCACGTTGGATATATATGTATATATATATTGAACAATTAATTAACATCGAGGCAAACATTTGTGGTAAAGCATTTCTCTCATGATTTATTGGTATATTTAGAGTAGCTGGTAACCGTGTTTAAACTTTGAATCCTAAATGCGTCTCTATTCATGGTGTTCTAAAGCTGATTGTCCTGTGTCGACTGCTAAACTGAATAGCTATTACTGAACATTTATTTCGTATTTGCATACGTATCCATTGAGCATCGGCATGCTTCGTAATAACACTCGTTCCAAGTGAAAACCGATTATGAGAATTATGTATTTAATCATATAGATGACATATACTCGAAAAAGTTCAGTATAATTAAGACAACACTAGAGTGCTACGTTAATATCGTATCTGTGAGACTGTGTGGGAAGTGAGTTTTCAATAATTTCACTATCAGTTGCTACGCGGATATAATGCTCTCCTGATTATGATATATCCGCGAAAAGATAAGTAGATATCTAGTTTGTTATAAAGTTATGACATACCTCGTTGAAGTCTGTAAAACTGTCTTCATAGCGTAATGCATACATGCACTGAATTTCGGTGTGAGCATCCTAGGTTCGAATCCCTGGATTGTCACATGTATTTGTTGATTTCATGATTTAAGTTTAGAAGTAAAGTTGGTTGGTGGAAAAAACATATGAAATACCTTTTTGATTGACCCCCCCCCCCCCCCGCCAAAAAAATTAATGACCGCAGTGAACATGGTAATGCTATAAAATGGCAATTAATATATATATATATATATATATATATATATATATATATATATAAGAGAGAGAGAGAGAGAGAGAGAGAGAGAGAGAGAGAGAGAGAAAGTGTTAATATTCTCGAATATGCACCAAAAACCCTAACCACGGATCGAGCATTGCATGAATATACCACTTATAATAAATTAAGCAATCCATACAATATGTTTTTTTAGTAAGTTCCAACATCTCTTCAGAGGTATTCAAAAATTAAAAGATTGCCATTTCAATGTGCAAATCCATTAAATACCAAAGCATATTGCGCGGGTGGGTGAATACTATCGATCTATCCAGGGTCCAGAGAATATATTCTCTGGACCCTGGATCTATCTATCTATTGCCTGACGCCGTGATCCCCGAACGGTTGGCCACGGGTAAATACAATAATTTATAAAATAACTAGAAGGGGTGACGGTATTGGAAATTTACATTATAAATACAAACATGATAGAATACTAATTACGCATAAATCATAAGTGTTTGTGTGTCAAGCTACAGATAGGTGACAGATAGTGTAAATGATCTTCATTCTGTAAAATCAGATAATTTATCGCAACATTGTTCTGGCATATATAGAATATATATATATTACCAATTCCTGACATGGTCTCGGCCTCGTTGCAAGGTTACTTTATTCTGTATCGTGGAAAACAATGGTTGTAATCGGCGGTTTCCTTCTGTGTGGGGTTGGGGTAGGGTGTGAGTGGGGGGCCTGGTTGTTTAATCTCTCCATTATAGGGTAGGGGAAGGAAGGGGTGACGGACTGGCACCATCCCGTCCCTTCTGCCTGGGGTAGGAGTAGTAAGGGGGACTGGGCAGGGCCCACCCGTTCCTACCTTCTGGGGTAGTAGGAGTAGGGGGTAAACCCTATGCAGGGACTTTCACTTCTGGGTGTACATATGTCGTATAATATGTGTATTACCTGTTCACTTTCCGTTTATTCACTTCATGTGCCACAACTTTGATATCCTATCTTAATGCCCCCTTGTTAATTTGCCTGTCATTATTTACTATATTATAATATCTTCGCCTCACCCGAGAATGTATGCTATTACCATTGCTCACAGATCTACATTGTTATAGCAGGCGTTCAGAGTACTGACTAAACTTTTCAATCGTTCATTGTGATCTTCACTATAGATATGCACATATACAGTATATGTATGTGTCTTAAATAACTCATACTTGCTTATGTTATACGATATATAAGTTTGTGTGTGTATATGTAGGTATGTGTGTAATATATAATGAATACGTACACTTTCCAAAGAACTAGCATCATGTAGTGAATGGCTAGTGGACAATAGACTATCTCTTCACCTGGGCAAGACGGAAGCCATCTTATGTGGAACAAAACGCAAACTGAAAGACATTGTGGGCTTCTCGGTCAACTGTAATGATATTCCTATAACAACAGTGTCACAAGTTAAATATCTCGGACTGAAACTGGACGCGAGTTTGTCAGGTGAAACAATTTGGAATCTATCCTGAGTAAGTGTAGAGCACGTATAAAATACCTGTATAGACAGGTGGGATGCTTGCCCGCGGCGACCAAAAAGACCCTCTGCCAAGCGCTTGTTCAATGTCATTTTGACTATTCTGTGTCATCCTGGTACTCTGCATCATCTAAATCAGCACAGCACAAACTTCAGGTCCCTCAAAATAAAATGGTTAGGTTCATGCTGAACCTAGGACCCAGATCACTGTTGGCCAGGAACAACTTCAGTCACTAGGTATGCTCAATGTTTCTGACAGGGCCAAACAAATCAGGCTAACTAATGCCTTCAAAATTTTCTATGACAGAGCTCCAGAGTATCTAAAGAATGATTTTGTTAAAGCAAATGAGAGGAGTGGACATAATACAAGAAACATGATGTTTAATTTTAAGGTCCCAAGAATCCAAGGACAGGGTAAGCAAACATTCTTCTTCACTGCCATCAAAGACTGGAACGACCTACCCCAGTCAGTCCGTGAAAAGAGAACACTGTATTCCTTCAGACGTCAGCTGAAGGAACACCTGAACCGGACAGCTGCGAGAAGGGAGCACCAAGCTTATGTCTACTACTAAATACGACATAAGAGATAGACAAACCAAACTGAAATGATTACTGATTACGGATTACTGATATTTACTATAGGATGTAAGGTATCTTAAAATAACCCCCTAGAAATACTTTCTCTAAAGAATCTATTTCTTTATCCTCCCCTTTTCCCCAGCTAACCTAATCCCACAAGGACCCCAATGGAAATACGCCTAACGGCCTTATTGGGCTATCCTTAGTTGGAATTATGCAAGGCTGGTACATGTCATATTTGTAACAAACTATGTGGTACCAACTCTGTAAATTGCTGACTGAATAAATATTATTATTATTATTATTATTTTATAGCGATACTTCATTCACTTGAACCATATGCATCTGGCTCATAACTGGTGATTGTATCAACGCTCATAAGAACATATGAAAATGGGAGTCTGCAGAAAGCCGATTGGCTCACACAAGGCAGATCCCTGTCACCCAACTCCAATTACAAAGCCAAATTATAGGCCCAGCTCACTAATACAATGGGGACCGACCTCACCACAACGTTCTGCAGAGCGCCGATTGGCCCACACCCGGCAGATCCTTCTCACACCCAACCTTGCAGGTAGCCTATTCCAACTATCTACAACTATGTTACCAAACCAATATTTGTCTATATCTTTTCTGGAACTAAATTTGAATCTATTTGTTCGAGTTCTTTCGCAATCACTGAACTTTAGTACATCTTTCATGTCCCCTTTATTAATCCCACTAATCCACTTGAACACCTCTATCATATTCCCTCTAACTCTGCGTCTCTCTAACGAATGTATGCCTAATTTCGTCAACCTTTCTTCAAATGGAAGAATTCTAATATTATGGATAATTTTTGTCATTCTACGTTGTACTCTATCTAGGGAATCTACGTCCATTATGAAATAAGGACACCAAAATTGAACAGCATAATCCATATGGGGTCTCACTAACAAGTACAGTTTTAAGATAACATGAGAAGTTATGTTACTCACACTCATAGAGATGAACCCAATAATCCTGTTTGCCTTGTTACGAACGCTTATACACTGTTTTCTAGGTTTCAAATCATTGCTAACAAACACACTTACATCTTTCTCACAGTCTGAGTTTTCTAATACCATATTAGCTAGTTTATATTTTACAACTGTATTCATCTTCCCAATCTTTAATACCTTGCATTTGTCAATGTTAAAATTCATCTGCCAATTTACTGACCACTCATGTAAAGTATCTAGATCCCTTAGGAGGCACTCTATAGGCCGCGTCATACAGAACTCGAATGTCGGGCGACCTACTCCCAAACAGGATGACTTGCAAAAAAAATTCAAATTTCAGAAAGTTTGGGTTGATTCGGGTCAATTCGGCCAATGATCTTGTTGATTCTGGGGATTTTATGGAGATGTTCATGGGTGCAGACGAATATCTTCTGGTTCGGCCAAACGTTAGTGCATGCGTTAACTTCTAGCCGATATTCGGGTGTAAAAACCGTTAAAAAAAGGTCGGCTCTCGTTCGGGTTACGGTCGGCTTACATTCGTGTTACGTTCTTTTGATTCGGCCGATGTTCTGCTGTAATTTCCATTGACGAAGTTAACACGAACTACCCGAACATGAGTCGAACATAAGCCGATAATAACCCGAATCGTATGAATATAGGGAGACATTAACCCGAATATCAGCCGAATGATAGACGAATTACTCAAATAAAATACGACATTCCCCAGATAAAGAGACGAATAAGGCAAGATCAATCGGGTCTATTGAAGATATTGGCAAGAACATAAGTCGAATGACACGAATAAGATACGATCACAATTCAAATTTCCCCCGAACAACAGCAGAATCATCGAGTATGTGTCGGGTGGCACACGTGGGACCATGTGGGAAATCCCGAGCACGCCGAGATGTGCACACGACACAGCAGATAAAGAGAGTGGTAGCTCCCTTCCAGAGTCACAGGACCTCACCCAGATGGTTGGCAACATCAGACGTAATCAAAGGACAAAACTTACACATAACAAACATTTGTGCAAAACAATGAGGCAAAATTTAATAGTGACGTAATATAATTATATTCCAACTACTACATACAATTATTACATAATGAAAACGTCAGTTGTTGGTAATATCAGACGTAATTAAAGGACAAAACGCACACGTAACAAACCTTTGTGCGAAAAACGTAAAGCAAAATTTAAAAGTGACGTTATGTGTGTACTAACATATTACATACAATTAACAAGTAAGGAAAACGTCAATTGTTGGTAACATCAGACGTAATTAAAGTACAGAACTTACATGTAACAAACATTTGTGCAAAAGTCGTAATGCAAAATTGAATAGTGACGTAATATATATACTAACTATTACATACAATTAACGCATAAGGAAACATCAATTGTGTGTAACATTAGACGTAATCAAATGACAAAAACTTACCCGTAACAAACATTTGTGTAAAAAACGTAAGGTCAAATTTAATATTGACGTTATGTACTGTATATACTAACATACTAAATACAATTACCACGTAAGGAGAACGTCAATTGTTGGTAATATCAGACGTAATCAAAGGGCAAAACTCACACGTAACAAATATTTGTGCAAAAAACGTAAGGTAAAATTTAATAGTGACGTTGTTATGTATTTACTAACATACTACATACAATTAACACGTAAAATAAACATCACCTGTTGGTAACATTAGACGTAATCAAAGGACAGAACTTACACGTAACAAACATTTGTGCAAAAAACGTAAGGCAAAATTTAATAGTGACGTAATATATATACTAACTACTACATACAATTACCTACGTAAGGAAAACGTTAATTGTATGTAATATTATACGTAATCAAAGGACGGAACTTACATGTAACAACAAAAAATTGCAAAAAACGTAAGTCAAAATTAATTTAATAGGGACATTATGTGTATACTAACCTACTACATACAATTATCCCGTTTTTAGGACATACTCAGGACTTCCTTTAAACATTACATTGCAACCTTCCAGAGACAAACTAGCACAATGCTATTAGTACCTACAATCTACGTTATTTAGTTACCTTATCTTTTTTAGTAGTTAACTTGATTGAACTTATTATAATATGCCTAAATGTCCTTATTAGGCATAAGTAAGAGTAGATGTCAGTAGGCCCACGGCAGCCGTGGCGAGCGGTCATGAGGCAACCTACGCTCCTCCCGTCGCTCGTCTCTCTCTCAGAGCCAAAATTGCACACAGACTTAAGTCGGCCCCGTCCAGGCAAAACAAGGTTTGACCCACCACATATTGCAAATGTTTTGACCCATACATTTTTTGAAAGCTTACACTCCAAGGAATAACATATTAAAAGTTTACCATTTTTTTTTTGTGGAACACCCTTTTTGGGGAGTAAAACCAAAATGGCCGCCGCGAGTCCCAAAAATCTTTGTGTTTCCATATCTTTCCACCTAATTCATGCATTTTAGTTCTGTAAAAAGCTATTTCATACATTTCTGTCACAAGAAATATGAAAAAAACACTAAAAGGTTAACAAATAAGATGAAAATGTGTCATATAGTGAAATATTTCCATATATAATGCTCTTGTTAATTACATAAATATAACACATGAAGTTAAGTATACAGTCCACTCATCAAATCACAGCAATTAAATACTCATAATTAGTTTGTAATTCAGACATGTTAAACCAAGGCATCAGTATCATCAGAGTCACTGTCTTCCATTAAAGAAAAATTTGAACATGAGCCATGGCATTCACCACATGCAATTGTACAGTCTAAACCAGACTTCCGGCATGTGCACCGAAGTGTGGCACAGCCAGTCTTACAGTTACATATAATCATTTCCAGGAACTGAGATGGAGCTGGAGGTTTGTCTGTCATCACTGGCACCAGTCTACCTTCATTAACACGCCAACCCCACTGCTCTGGTGGTATATCGGTCTCATGACCCAGCCACACCTGCACTTGTTGGTATACTCTAAGGCTGTGGAACTTTGCTGCTGATGATGTGGGAGGAAGAGAGCCTGGGTCTACTGCAATGGTACTCCTTGCTGTTTTCTCACAAAATATTTGGTACCTCAGATCATCCAAGTTGTCATTTTGTCCTCCATTGTACATGGCAATCAGAGCTGACTCTCCTGATTTCTCAACATCCTTTGCATTTGAAGAGCATGACATGAACGTAACTGCAGCTTTTCTGAAATTCTCATCACTGTAAAGTTTGGTAACAGCTTTCTGTTTGCCTATTCCAAATACTCTTGAAGTGGTGTCACAGCCTAATAGGGCATGGGCAAAGAGAATATGATTTGACACAGTGTCTCCAAGAAGTTCTCTGGTGACTGATATGTTCCAGCACTTCAGTGGTTTCTTACTGTCTTTCCTAGCCGTTGACTGCAACCAGATGTTGTGTGGTGTCTTACTGGTCTTGTAGAATATCAAGAGAACCAGAATGTCGGTATCATCGGCAACTACTACAGTGTCTCGTTGCTGTGCAGATGATATTGCAGTTTCCACTATCAGGAGATCTGCATCACCTCTAGCGTGGTGAACTTCACATCCTGCTCTCTTCAATCGGTCGCCTATCATATGGATCAGTCTCTGTTTATTTGTCTGGTTGGTGAGAAAGTCTTCCTTCTTGGTTTGGAGTTTCATTGTTGGATCAAAGTGTACCTCAGCCACAATCCTACCACCAGATCTTCGGAGGTGTGCACCATCTTTTGTGGAAGGTGAATCGTTGTAACCATCAAACACAACCATGCAAGCTCCATATTTGGACAGTACATAATCAGTGTATATTTGCAAAATTTCATCCCACACAGCTCCTTTTGACCAAGGAATCTTATGCAGCAGAGAACCTCCATCTAAAACATGCTGGATTGATTTAGGTGGTTTTGGAGCAGCCTGAATTTCTTTTGACCACAAGGAGTCAGCCAAGGAAGCTTTGTTAGCCGGTCTCATTATGGACTTTGATTCAAACAAGGCTTGTGGAAATTGACAAAGTTCATACTGGAATACCTCTGGTAACTGATTCTCTGTCGTACCAGCACAGACTAAGCGTTGAAACAGAAGGAGAGGATCCACGCTTACCTCTTTGTTCTTGACTTTGATTGATCCTTTTGCATCCATGGTGATGGCTTTGTCTTTCTTCCTGAAGGAAAGCTCATTCACCTTCATGCCAGGCATCAGTGCGAGGATCTTTATACCCACATCCTTTGCTGAATCACAGTTGACACTGTCTTGAGCTGCAATGCCCGTTGCTATGCTTCTCAGGCTTGGTGGACCATCCATTCTGAATGGATTTCTCACAGTCAAATGCTGGAGAATGTCTTGGATATCTTTCAGATCTTTGCTCATCCTTGCTGGGGAACTCTCTTTGTGTTGCTCACTAGTGAGGAATTGCACCCCTGTGAACTCTTGCATGGTTTGATTGACATGAGCACACGCTGGTGCAGACAGAACCCAGATGAGTCTTTGGGTCTCTGTCAATCCACGTCCCCTTGTAAGTCCCCCCCTTGACTTCAGGCTTTTCATTAGGCATTGCTCTATTGTCAAGTCCGTCCAGAGGCCAGCCCAACATCTGTCTATGTGACAAACAACGTGATGTCCTTCCATGAAGTGTTTGTAGACATGAGGCATCTCACTTTCAAGCTTGAGCATCTTTGCCAGATACAAATGGACACTTTTTGTGTAGTGATTGTGACCTGAAGCTGCCAAGTAAGGAAGCATTTCATACATGAACTGAAGATGCAATGGCCACAGACCTAGTCGCTCTGCTTTGATGAATTTGCAAAGGATGGAAACCATTGTGATGTACTGTAGCCAAAGTCTAGCTGTTATGTGTCCTTTTAGGCTATGCTTAGTCTGGTGGATCTTCTGCTCCAAGCCCTGAAGCACCTCATTCTGATCTAGATCTGATGGGGACACCGAGCCTGATAGTAGTCCTTCCATGATGTCTCTCAACCGAGGGATCAAGTCGTGTTCCTTCTCATGGTCACCTGGAAAATGTTTCATAGAAGATTAGTTTATGGCACAAGAAAAATGATAAAATATTAAAAAGAACAACTGAATAGAGGTCTGCCTACAAGTGGTACAATCATGGTCAGTGTCTGGTTGAAAGTTATATGAACGTTATCTGAACAGAACCATTGCATATTTATTGGTATGGCACATTCATGCATGTATCAAGAAAAAATTATTTCATCTTTTTGAGCAATACTATACCGTTATTTGTAGGTGTTGGTACACTAGCAGTTGATTCATCTGATCCAAGAACATGAGACAAGTTGACATCTAATGCTGATGAAGTTAACAGTGAATTAAGGGCTGCATCCACCAGAAGATGTCCCCTCACTGCCCGGCTAACTGCTTTCCCAGACATCATGTGGACCACTGAGTTGGGGGCATACACTACTTCAAGGAGTTCCTGTAGCCCAGTACCACTCATCAAATGTCCAATGCTGCCCAGATAGCTCATCATAGTGTGGAATCCTCCCAGTCTAATCACGGATGGTTGAAGCTCTGGCTGACTCTCAACCATGGTGAATGCCTTTAGCCACAAAAGGCTGATCAAATGTGACAAACTGGACAAACTTTGTACTTGGTTGCATGAGAGGAGATGAAGCTCAAGGTAGAATAGATGCACGAGAGATCATTGGGGTCCATTGCAATCATGGGGAGGAACATGACTGAAGTTTCACCTGCATGTTCTCCTTGGTTGATGAGTTGCATGAAGCCCGACCACTGAGGACGTGGTAACTTCAGACTCAAAGATGATTCCCACAACAGATGTGCCATGTGAAGTGGTTCTTCTATACCAGGATCATTTAAGTTTTCATACTTTAATTGGTGTAAGCTGTCTTTGTCCTGGTGAAAGTGCTTGATAGAAATTCTGCCAACATTGGCAATATCATCTGACGTCACCTTGACTCTTGGAATGGCTAACGAGTGCTTTGCTGCGGGTGTCATCATGGAAATTATACCCATGCCATGGAATGTTCCATAACCATCAATGCTATTAAGATTGTGATCAATGTTATCTGCTGAATATTGAAGAAATGTGCCCTCGCTCATATCTCCGGCAATGTCAGTCTTTTGTGCTACTGCTGCACTTCTCTCAAATATCTTTACTTCACTGTATGAGCTACAAAATCCATGTTTGCTTAGTGAATCAACTAGCATTTTCGACTGGAACAGATGATGCATCTGCACCCCTAAACCCAACTGTAAGGGGGCAGTGATGGCATCTGGTCATACTGCTTGTATTAAAGCTTGACCAATGGAGGCTATCTTATTGTCAGCCTTCATGCCACATAGCAAACTATGCAAACATTTAAGAAGGGATTGAGGTATGATTTGTAGGCATGTCTCTGTTGACAAATCATCCAAGTCTGGGTATGTGTCTTTAACCAGTTTGACTTCTTTTATGTCTTGCTTGATCAATTTTGCAGCTGTTTCTATAATGTGTTTCTTTTCTTCATCTCTATCTTTTTGGGATTCCTGGTGAAATTTGTCAATTATCTGTGAGGCAGTTGTGTGCAGTGTAACTAAATTCTCTTTCCCTTGTGTTGTTGCTATTACTACCTTCTCATTGAAGTGTTGCTGTATCTTATTTTTCATATGAGTGTATCCATATGGTTCTACATCAGTATCCATGAGCAATTCTTTCATTTTCTCCACCAAATCTTGAATTGAAACTGTCTCGTCATCATTGTTCTGAAAGTATTCCATTGTCATAAGGAATGCGGTAGTGTCTCTGTAAATCTTTGGGTCTTCCACTTCTAACTAGTTGCTTTTGCTTCCATGGACCATAAGCTTGGCTAACATCATCAAATAATTTCGGAATGCTGCGGCCAGTGCGAAAGTTTATGTTACAGGCAGTGTGATAGACTGCATCTGCAGCTGGCAAGTCATGTGTGTACAGGACTCTCCCCCTGACAGCATCTGCCCAGGTTCCAGGGAAGGATTCACATGCCTGAAGCAACTTGTGACGGAAGTCCATAGTTCTGACTGGTATAAGTTTGTGGTCTTGTCTTTTGCCATCATAGACATCAGGGCATCCACATAAAATGCAATTGTCTCTGTACGAAAAACTAGAGTCTGAACGAAGTGAGTGATGACTGTTTTCATTTTGATTTTCCTGATGCTTTCGCTTTTGTAGCAACACTGCTTTTGGATTAATGTAATCTGCTCTGCACTTTGTATGTACAGACTGACCAACAACAACATTTATATTATCTCCTCTCTGTTCACATGCTTTCAAAATCCCATCAACACCTTTCTGTGTCAAAGGCACACTCTTGTCAAGTTCCAGTACGGGTTTCAAGCAAAAAACACACTCAGTCATATTGTACAGTTTTCATCAATGCGGAAAAGTATATATAATTATGTTTTTCAACCCATCACCAACACCATCACCTATTTTCTCTTCACTGCTTCTTACTTGCTCTTACGTATCTCTTCTTACTTGTTCCAGACTCTGCAAGGAAAAATGTGCTACATTAATTCTACATAATATAACACTTTCACTGTACACTCCTTGCAAAACACTTATATAGTAGAAATCTTCAGTATAAAATTAATTTTCATTTATAATAAAAGTTAATAGTAAAGAGGTTCAAGCTACACAGAAATATAAAAGTTGTATACAGAAATATACAAGTTTATCCATTCTATTGAAGAAATATTTCTTTAATGTCACCTTAATACTTTTTCTATGACTTTTTTATATGTTTTTAAATTCCTTGTGCCAGAAATATATAATAAAGCCTTTTACAGAACTAAAATGCATGAATTAGGTGGAAAGATATGGAAACACAAAGATGTTTTGGACTCGCGGCGGCCATTTTGGTTTTACTCCCCAAAAAGGGTGTTCCACAAATTTGTTTTGGTAAACTTTTAATATGTTATTCCTTGGAGTGTAAGCTTTCAAAAAATGTAAGGGTCAAAACATTTGCAATTTGTGGTGGGTATACCCCTATTTTTCCACCAATTGCCTGGACTAATAGTCCAGATTTTTTTCGATACGGACTTAAGTTGGGCCCCGATAGATAAAACTAGTGATCCATACAAACATGGTTACGGTTTCCTCAACCGCCTCACTGTGAAGCTCCTGTTGTTTGGTTGATGGTAAATTTACACAAATAACAACAGACTTATGTTCATCAGATATGACAATTATGGATGTCATGTTCTCTGTGATATGATTGATGGCCGTTTTGTGTGGGGGAACATCAGAGGTGGAGGCTATGGCCAACTGGATGGCTTAAATATTTTATATATATATATACCGGGTATATATAATATATATATATATATATACAGTATGTACATATATATATATATATATATATATATATATATATATATATATATATATATATATATATATATATTTACATCACATCGCTTTTACTCCAGTGTTCCTGTGACCCTCAATATGGGATCCCAGTACAGTTTAAAGCCTTGAGGATTATGATGCGTTTTAATAGATAATTCTCAATATCAGATGATATTATTTAGCTTAAACGAACATTTTGGGAGAGAGAGTTAATGGATAAAGTCTTTACCCTGTTAATTCGACCGTAGGTCTTATAAGCCGTATAAAATGGTATATTAAATTTTATAGCCAGCATAAATAGTCAAAACGTGTCATAAAGCTCCAGGAGTTAATGAAATCAGTGTATGAGCGGGACTACGCTTTACGTAGGGTGCGGGTACCTCGGCGTAGATGGGGGAAGGAGCAAATAGGTCAAAACTCAATATTAAAGGGCATAGCCATGACGTTTATAAGGGCATTGGGGTACACATAGAATAACACCATCTGTCAGAGAGTTTCAGGAGTCGGGTCACTGGCCATAATTTTTATTCACAGCATCTCTGTTAAGTACTCCAAGCTGTGAATTTTGTGAAAGCAGTTGTACGAGCAGCATAAGTTTATTAATAAAATGTAGAAATAATGGCAAGCTATCGAATAATGCACTGTGAAAGTGAAAATAAAGATGTAATATTTTGACATGTGCTGTTGTAGTACAAAGGTACCTGTCTACCATTAGAATAAACACCAGTGTTGCAATATGGATAGAGCTGCCAATACGTGTTTATTTATGATTAACGATACCAAAATATGAATAATTGTGTTGATAGATACTATAGGATAGACACATTATTCACTCATGTGACATATATATGTATATCAAATACTGCCTTCACATTACTTTATCGTGTACGAAATACATCAGAGTAAGTTAAATATAGGCAATATCAAAGCAGATTCAATTCCTGCAGTCAAGTTTCTCTCTCACAAACAAAAAAGAGTGGCGCAAGGGTTTGCCATCAAGCTTCTAAAGCTTGAAATATCGTACACGGCTTTGTTTACTATTTGATATCAACATTTAAGGCAAACCAAGACAACTGAGCAGTATCAATCATGCTTTAATATGTTTTAGACAGTGATAACATGGAATGGGATTTTGTATGAGCTATGCCCTTTATGGACATAAAACACATAAATGCAGAGGGAAACAAATCTATATTTAATATTTTGTAAGTCAGCTTTGTGAAATATATTTTTAACAGAGTATGTATGTATGTACTCAGGCTCCTTCCCTAATTTTTCCTATTTTGTTTTACTTTATTATTCTGAGGGTGGCCGACTCGAAACAGAGCCCGAAAAGGAACAACACAACACAACAGAAAACAATGAACACACAAAAACAAAACCCAAATTTACACAACCAGGAGAAGACCCAGAGACCATGGATCACCAAGGTCCCTCCAGCACTCCCCCGGCCCCCGACCACCCGGAGAGGTTCCAGTCTCAGCAGGCAGACATGCAGCTAGCTGAAACCGCAAGCACGCCCACCACACTTCCAGGCGCACCCTTCATATATACCGGCTCCCCGGGCCAGGCGCCTGATAGACTATTATCTAGTCCAACTGGCGCCCGACCCCTTCTCTCAAATGACCAAGCGTTCATTCATCTATTCACAAGCATTCTCCATTCATTCCTGTTTATTACCACTTCCCTTTCCTAATCTATAGTCATTCCTCTATCACCCAAAGCATGTCTTACGCAATCTTTCCATCTCAATGGGAGTCTTCCTACCCCTCTCCTCTCCTTGTATCTGACCCACATATTCTCTTTGTATGCCTGACATCTTCCATTCGTTCAACATGACCAAACCAGCTCAGCACCTTTCTGTCCACTCTGGCCGACAAATGCTCCTGCTGCCCCACTCTCCTACGTATCTCATTCCACAATCTGTCTCTAAGATTAACTCCACACATACTCCTCAAGCAGCTCATATCTATCACATCCAGCTTTATTCTCTCCTTTGCCTTCAGAGCCCATGTCTCAGCCCCATACATCACTGTTTTTAAGCAGAGTAGGAATAACATATGTATTATTTATAAATTGACTAGTATTAAAGTTATATTTAAAGATACTTCATGTATTTAGGTTCTGGCAGTGTGTATAACAACACACAGTACTTAAGTTACAAATATAACATTAAACATATAGGCGAAGAAAATTCAACACACATAAGATGGCATAATAGCTATTTTTTTAAATATATATATTCGATGTCCATTTCATATCAAGTCGGAATTACGGATTTACATTACTTGTGTAAAGGATCAGCGAATGCCTAGTCATAACTCAGGAAGGTGGTAAACATACACTTAGACATGGTTAACACATTTATTAATAAAGAAAGAATATATATATAGCAGTCTAATAAGAAAATATTTAAGTGACAAAGAAGGAAGTTAAATATAAATAAGTCTAATAAGAAAAGATTTAAGTGACAAAGAAGGAAGTTAAATATAAATAAATCTAATAAGAAAAGATTTAAGTGACAAAGGAATATAGGGCTTTATGTACAAAAGAGTTGGTGCACCAGCGTAAGGGTGGCTCGGAACTTTTATATACAGTATATTCCGACCACTTCTGGTGCGGTGGCAACAGCTCAGGCCACCAAGCAGCTATTAACCCCACACGACCAGCAGCCCAGAACACCGGTCCCACGCCCCTCTCCACAACACAAGAAGTCCGACGATGATGGCTCACGGTGCTGTAGTCCACTGCTGACGTTAGGACGCCTCCCTGTCCGGCCCTTGACAGTGGTAGGGTCCGAGTCCTCTCCCGATCTGATTAAGTACCAGGAAACTCCATAACTATCAAACAATAACTTGATACCCCATTTATGTAATAAAAGTTTGAAGCAAGTAACCCACTCGTAGATAGTCAAATTGAACCAATCAAATAAGGTAGCAAAGTTAATCCCACCAAGATAATACAGCTATCACAAAAACAAAGTTAATCCCATCAAGATAATGCAATAATCACAAAATCAAAGTTAATCACATAAAGATAATGCAACTATCACTAACAAAGTTAATCCCCTCAAAATTTGTAGGCACCGTACTTCACTCAACTAACCTCCTCGGCGACGTGAATAAGACTGACTTCCCTAGTAAATCACATGCACCACTTTAGCTATGATTACCCGAAGCACTAAGCAATGAGCGAAACTTTAAACATTGAGCAGCTACTAACGAAACATTTAATTCACAATACTCTACTGGTTCGAAATAACTATTACGAACTGAAACAATAACGATACACTAACATTTCAAACATATGGGACAACAGTAAACTTGGTAATAGAAAGGAATATGTAAATGCATTACAGATTTACGAAGCACTATTATTCAGCATAGCAAAGGTCTCTAGTTACTTTAACATTATAACCTTAAGAAAGACTAATCCCTTACAGGGCTCCCCCAACAAGAATCTAGCCCGCTAGATATGTAGCCTATCTGTCTTTCCATCCAACTATCTAGTCTTTCTCAGACCTACTGAGGAAATCCGCTCCTACATTTTCCTGGCCAGCAATGTGAACTAATCTGAATCTAAAAGGTTGCAGAATCAGAGCCCATCTAGTTAACCTACTATTCACTTGCTTAGATTTATTCATGTAGATTAAGGGCTTATGGTCAACTTCTAAAATAAACTCCTTACCCATCAGATAGTACTCAAACTGCTGGACTCCAAACACAATAGCGAGGCACTCACGTTCAATGGTGGAAAATCTCCTTTCCCTATCAAGAAGCTTCCGGCTGGCGTAAGGTACTGGATGTGGGCAATCATCTCTCAATATTCATGGTGTCTCTTTTTCTTCTGCTCTCATTTGGAAGGACCATATTACCAGTCTTGCTAAGGCAGCCTCCCAGAAGCTGGGTGTGCTCAACCGCCTTAGGGGGTTCTTTTCCCCTGCAGAACTTCTTGCTCTGTACAGGGGCATAATGCGCCCTTGTATTGAGTGTTGTTCACATGTGAGGGGAGGTTCCTCTCACACCGCTCTCCTAGAAAAAGTTGAAAGGAAGGCCTTTCGTTTCATTAACTCCCGTCCACTCACCAACTCTCTGCAATCTCTCTCTCTCCGCCGCAATGTTGCATCTTTCTCGCTATTCTATCGCTACTATAATAATCAGTGTTCCTCAGAGCTATCCCAGTGCATACCACCTCCTTTACGTAGGGCACGTGGTACCCGTCTTGCAACTCAATCCCACCCCTACTCTGTGCAACTCTCCAACCCAAGAGTGAAACGTTACTCTCAAACTTTCTTCTACTCAACAGCTGAGCTCTGGAACTCTCTCCCAGAATCAGTCTTTCCCTCTTCCTATGACTTAAATTGCTTCAAACTCCGTGTGTCCAGGCATTTTGGCTCGAACGTCCCTTGATTTTGGCCCTGTCACTCTTTCAACTATGGGGGAGGCACTCGCTATAAGGCAGTTATGCCTTTTGCCTCCCTCAATCACATAGAAAAATAAAAAATAAAAAATCCACATACTGTAAAAGAAAAGCGCCCAAGCCAAAATCTGAAGCATCAGTCCGGAGAACAAAAGTAATATCAATATCTGGCAGTTTAAGGACGGGATTTTGGGCAAGGGATTCTTTGAGTTTATCAAACCTATCAATTACATCGCTGGTCCAGACTAATGGTTCACGAACATCTTTCCTGAGCATATCTGACAAAGGACTAGACAGATCTGACATGTTAGGAATGAATTTCCTGTAAAAAGAAATTAATCCTAGGAAAGACCAAAGAGCCTTCTTACCTGTGGGAGGAGCGACTTTCATCAGGGCTTCAATCTTATCATGCCGAGGTTTTAAGCACTGACCATCTATCGTGAAACCCAAATACTGCATCTCTTTAATGCCAAACCTACACTTACTTGGTTTAACAGTCAGGTTGTATTTCCGCAGCCGTTCTAATACCAAGTTCAATGCAGTCAGATGTTCTTCCCAAGTCTTTGAATAAATAAAAACATTATCAAAATAAAAGGCAACATTGTCCAATCCATTCAAGACTAACCTCATTAACCGAATGTAGGTGGCACAAGCGGTAACTAACCCAAATGATAACCTGCAGAACTCCATCAATCCACGATAAGTAGGGAAAGCTGTATATTTCCTGGCTTGTTCAGAAAGTGGGACTTGGTAGTAAGCTTTAGTCAAGTCCAAGTCAGAGAAACATTTTGAACCACTGAATTTATGAAGATCTTCCTCAACTGTGCAAGCTGGTTCGGCATGAAACACTGTAACAGAATTCAGAGTCCGATAGTCTATGGCCATCCGGTAGCTTCCATCAGGTTTTTTAATCATGACCACTGGTGAACAATAGGGAGAGTCTGACAGCTGAATTATTCCTTGTTCATACAAAGAGTCTACTTCCTGTTCAAAATGTAACCGTAAATGTACAGGAATAGGATACATCTTGGATTTAAACCGATCGGTGGTGGTTAGAGAGATGTCATGACTTACCAACGAAGTACATCCAGGTGTCTCAGAAAACACATCCGAGAATGAAAAAATACAACCATCTACATCCGATCTCTCCATCTCTGTTAGGCTTGTAGAAATCTCTGGAATATTAAATTCATTAAAAGTATCATGACAACCATCTGGGGTGATAGCGAAATCTCTGCCATCATCGACTTCATCCTCCACAATACAGAGTTGGACAATGCGAAGGGGCTCATGTGATCCATCATTTAGGTAGGTCTCCTCGTCTATGACATTAGCCTGGGAAACCGTAGCCCGTCTGTGATACTTCTTCAGGAGATTTGCATGGTATAACTTATGGACTCCATTTTGATCTATGAGGTAGTTAACTCTGTTTCTCTTCTCTAGGACAGGGAAAGGGCCACTCCAAGACATCAGTAGTTTGTTCTTACAATCAGGCAGCAAAACTAAGACCTCATCTCCTGGCTGGAACTGTCAATCTTGGGATTTCAAATCAAAGTAGGATCGATATCTAGTGGAACTAACATCAGCATTCTGAGCTGCGATCTTAACACATTCAGCTAGTTTGTCTTTCAGTTCTATCACATACTGAAAAGATGACCGGTCATCCTCACTGGCTTGGTTATCTTCCCACAAGTCCCTAAGCACAGCTAATGGTCCCCTAACTGCACGACCATACAAAAGTTCAAAAGGGGAGAAGCCTGTCCTGTCACTGGGTATCTCTCGTAGGGCAAACATTGTTGGAATTAAGTACCTATGCCATTCTCTGGGTTTCTCAGTGCAAATTTTCCTAAGTGAAGATTTAAGGGTGGAGTGGAACCTCTCTATACGTCCATTACAGCTAGGATGGTAAGGGGTGGTAAAAGAAGGTTTGACACCTAACAATTTGTGTAATTCTTTCAGAACGGCAGATTTGAATTGGGCTCCACAATCTGATAAAATCTCACGTGGAATACCTACCCTTGAGAAGATGACGAGGAGGACCTCGGCAACCGACACTGTATCAATTCCTTTGAGGGGGATGGCCTTTGGAAAGCCTGTAGCATAACCTATCAGAGTAAGGATGTACCTATGGCCTTCTGAAGTAGGTGGAGATAGTGGACCTACCAAATCAATGGATACTTTTGAAAAGGGCTCTGTAGAAATTGGTATCTGTTTGAGGGGAACTGGTTTAACTCTTCCTTTGGGAGACATACGTTGGCAAATGTCACAAGACTGACAGAAACTCTTAATATCACTAGTCATCAAGGGCCAAAAGAACTCACCGGCTACTCTCATTAGGGTTTTGCGAAGGGAAAAGTGACCTGCTAATGGGCTCTCATGCGCGGTGGAAAGTACAGTCTGTCTACAATCAGTGGGGACAACTAAGGAAAGCTTACCTATTCTATCTGGGAATGTTGACCAAATACAAGAGCGGTACAGAAGACCCTGTTCTTCAACAAACTGGTAAACTGACCCATCCCGATTAGTGAGCTTCTCTCCGGACTTAGCTTTATCCCAAACTGATGTCAAGGAAGAACAGGAAGCTTGTAAGTTGGCAAAATCAGCTGGAGTTATATTTAGGAGTTTGAATTTGGGAAGGATGAGAGGGTGGATTGCCTTAGATCGAGATGACCTGGTCTGTACAGCTTGAACCTTTTCAGGAGTTTGAATGGTGGGTAAAATATCTGGCGCTCGTGCCCCCGGGACATTACCAATTAGAACACTGCAGAACTTAATTGGGGCACACAACACATCAGCCCAACCTTCAAAATAGGGACAATTGATGTAACAACATACCTGAGGGAAGGAGTCTACACGCCCCAGATAATCTGCTACTTCCACCTTCTTACTCTGTGAAAAATCAAAGTCAGGCAAAACATTCTCTGAAACAATTAAGCATGAACAACCAGTATCTCTCAAAATAGTAGAAACCCTAGCTCCATTTACTGTACCCGAGGCAACAAAATCTCTAGGCGACGAGTCCTCGAAGCAAAATCCCACCTTGTAACCAGAAGCTGTGTTAGACTTGAATTTAAGAGGATTAGTGGGGCACTTACTATGCCTATGTCCCGTCAAACCACGCCCAAAGCATTTTCCTTTAAACCTATTAGTGTCTTCTGATATAACTTGGGATGATTGGGTTTTTGGTTCTAGTCTCCCTTTCCCTTTATCTATAGCAACATTGGACTTTGGATATGAATTATGAGCCGAAGCCCAGATGTCTGCTAGTCTAACGGTCTCCTCCAGAGTTTTAGCGTCATGTTCTTTGATATAAGTACGAAGGTCGGTAGGTAAAGATGATATGAACTGGTCCATAATGGTAAAAGATCTAAGTTTATCATAAGTCTTCTCAAGTCCCCAGCTTTCCACCCACTGATCAAACAATCTTCCTAGGTTGATAGAAAACTGTAGAAAATTCTCCCCACTACGTACCTTGGCGGATCTAAAATCATGCCTATAACCTGCGGTAGTTTTGTTGAATCCACGTAAAAGAGCCAGCCTGAGTTGTTTATAATCGGCAGTTATTTCTGCTGGCAAAGAGGTATAGATGTCCACGGCCTTACCAGTTAACAGACTACCAAGACGTACGGCGTAAGATTCCTCCGTAACCTTCAGCAAATCGGCAATCCTCTCAAAGCGAACTAAGTAGGATCCCATATCATCGCCATCCTTATACACTGGCAGGTTTGGACGAACTATACCATCAACATTGACAGGAGTAATGGAAGGACTTGCCTGCAACTTTGCCATTTCTAGTTGGTGGGCCAGCCTTACCTTTTTCCTGTTCATATTCCCGTTCCTCTTTCTGGGCTTGAAGTTCTCGTTCCCGTTCTTCTCTCTGGGCATGAAGTTCTCATTCCCGTGCCCTCTCTTCCCTTGCATAAGCCTGCTGCTGCAAGACATACTTGGAAACATCAGGTCCCGAAAGATTAAGACTTTCAGCCTGTGTCTTAAGTGTTTCTATAGATAGATCAGCCATGGTTATTGAATGGGTGTACTCACCATTAATGGGTGTCTAGTTGATACAGGCTGTAGATGGTCAAACACTAGAAGAAATAATAATCCTGCACCTAGAGTTTACCAACAATCATTAAAACTGACTCAGGGATTCTGACTCAATCAGCCACACTCTCGTGGCAACCTGCCTCCGGGCCCCAAGGACGACAAATCTAGGATGATTCCTATACATCTCACAAATGACTAAGTGAAGTTCACACCTTCGAGTATGACTAGGTATCCTGGCGAGGTCGCCACTATGTAAAGGATCAGCGAATGCCTAGTCATAACTCAGGAAGGTGGTAAACATACACTTAGACATGGTTAACAAATGTATTAATAAAGAAAGAATATATATATAGCAGTCTAATAAGAAAAGATTTAAGTGACAAAGAAGGAAGTTAAATATAAATAAATCTAATAAGAAAAGATTTAAGTGACAAAGGAATATAGGGCTTTATGTACAAAAGAGTTGGTGCACCAGCGTAAGGGTGGCTCGGAACTTTTATATACAGTATATTCCGACAACTTCTGGTGCGGTGGCAACAGCTCAGGCCACCAAGCAGCTATTAACCCCACACGACCAGCAGCCCAGAACATCGGTCCCACGCCCCTCTCCACAACACAAGAAGTCCGACGATGATGGCTCACGGTGCTGTAGTCCACTGCTGACGTTAGGATGCCTCCCTGTCCGGCCCTTGACAGTGGTAGGGTCCGAGTCCTCTCCCGATCTGATTAAGTACCAGGAAACTCCATAACTATCAAACAATAACTTGATACCCCATTGATGTACTAAAAGTTTGAAGCAAGTAACCCACTCGTAGATAGTCAAATTGAACCAATCAAATAAGGTAGCAAAGTTAATCCCACCAAGATAATGCAACTATAACAAAATCAAAGTTAATCCCACCAAGATAATGCAACTATCACAAAATCAAAGTTAATCCCATCAAGATAATGCAATAATCACAAAATCAAAGTTAATCACATCAAGATAATGCAACTATCACAAACAAAGTTAATCCCCTCAAAATTTGTAGGCACCGTACTTCACTCAACTAACCTCCTCGGCGACGTGAATAAGACTGACTTCCCTAGTAAATCACATGCACCACTTTAGCTATGATTACCCAAAGCACTAAGCAATGAGCGAAACTTTAAACATTGAGCAGCTACTAATGAAACATTTAATTCACAATACTCTACTGGTTCGAAATAACTATTACGAACTGAAACAATAACGATACACTAACATTTCAAACATATGGGACAACAGTAAACTTGGTAATAGAAAGGAATATGTAAATGCATTACAGATTTACGAAGCACTATTATTCAGCATAGCAAAGGTCTCTAGTTACTTTAACATTATAACCTTAAGAAAGACTAATACCTTACAACTTGAACATGAAGTAAAATCAGGCACGTTATATTCTTTTATACAAACTGTTAACATCGACAACATAGATGCTTACTCTTCTTCAATGAGCTGCTGTATTTATTAAAGTTCTACCCAAAACCTGTTTACAAATTATGCATCACCGTCACTGGGTAGTTGGGTAGTTGATTCGCTTGACATTCGCAATTTTAATTTTGCTATCGTCTTGAGAGTGTGAAAGTTAAATTAGTAAGGGACAGAGACATAATGAGGCAGTATATTCTAGAGACCTTTATTATGAAACTTTAAAGCTACCTGCTATTACACATACTTTGCCAGGCAGAGGTGAACATTCTTGTACAATCTCCAGACGAAATATCTAAGCACCAATTGTATAGGCATTGAATTTCAAAGAGAAAATACAATGTTTCATGATTTATGTCGTAGGAGAGACCTACTATTTTAGTATTTAAATATTATTGAATGTTGAGATAATCTGTAATCAGTAAACTTTTCAATCAGGTAAAGTAATCAATAATTTGATGATAGGGAAATTATGTTGTATAAACTATTTTGGGTGTATACTGTATACTTACATTTCAACATCAGATTTGTATTTCCCTATGATATCTATAAATACATATTTAATTGCGCCTATGAAAAGGTAATTACAATATATATTACAAATCAGCCTGCATTATATATACATTTTACACACTGCTTTATGTGTATTATATCTTCAGTTCTCAGCATTTTCGCTACGGTGAAGTGAACCTTTCTATATGATATTTGTGTAAGTTTGGTCAAGTAGAGACCATCAGCAAGACATATGGCCATAGTCAGAGAACATTAAGCTGCTCCACTAACATTTGCCCTTTCAGAAGACTGACCATATAGATGACTTCAAGATCAGGGTAAGTATTAGCAGAACATCAGTCTGCTTGATTTCCTTTGTACTCCTTTCCTTTGTACTCCTATTAACCCTCTGACGCTTAGAAGAAATTTATTATTTGTGTTCCATTGCACTCACTCTTGGGCACCCTCGTGGCTGACGCGACATGATACATGTATGGTAACACTGATTTTACCGACAATAATTGCCTCTACATGCACTGTTATTATACATTAAAACGAAAATATTATTTGAAAAATCAAATTATAACAGTAAATGTGTGGGGAGGATCCTCTCACACAGCACTTTTAGACAAAGTAGAAAGGAAAGCTTTTTGTATCATTAATTCCCATCCACTCACCTACTCTCTGCAATCTCTCTCTCTTTGCCGCAATGTTGCATCTCTCGTTATTCTATCGCTACTACAATAATCAGTGTTCCTCAGGGCTCTCTCAGTGTATACAACCTCCTCTACGTAGGGTACATAGTACCTGTCTTGCAACACAACCCTACCCATACTCAGTACAGTTGTACAACTTAAGAGTGAAACGATACTCCCAATCTTTCATCTATTCAACAGCTGAGCTCTGGAACTCTCTCCCCAAATCATCTTTCCCTCATTCTATGACTTAAACTATTTCAAAGTTCGAGTGTCCAGAAAATTTGGCTCGAATATTCCTTGAGTTTGGCCCTGTCTCTCTTTTAACTCTGAGGGAGGCACTCGTCACAGGCAGTTTCGCATTTTGTCTCCCTCCTCCACTAACTGTAGACAAAAAATGAAATATAAAATTATTATTATTATTATACACTAAATGTGAACCCCACTGAAGATCCTTAGACAGGCTATGTACCCCAAAGGGTCTTAGGGGGGAACACAAATAGCCAAGAAGATATGATTAGCTAGTTAACCCCTTGAGTACCAGCGACGCATGTTATGCGTCACCTACAGTAAGTATGTAACGCTAAGCCCCAGCGACGCAATGGTTGCGTCCACCTTAATTATTCTTGTCCTATGACACCTAGAGGATTCAGATTTGTATGGGAACTACTTTATGATCCTACAAAACAATACTGTCTAGCCACGCGCGTGAGTGATTTTCCAGTATTTTGCCTACCCATCACCCCATGTTAATTGTGACATTCCACTGCCCCCCAGGACCCCTAAATGACCTAGGTGAGCATTTTTCCGTCTGTTTTTCCTTCATTACTAACCCATCCCATGCGTTTTCAGGAAAAACAAAAATTATGAGTGGCTGGTCCTGGAGTGTACATTTATATTAAATCGCATAGGATCCACTGGGTTAAATATGCTTTAACTCTGGTTTTAATTATCTGTGAGCTTTCCTCATTCATAGTATCATTCTGGAGAGTAAACCAGAATGTTTTAACTGAGGTGTTGAAACACCTAGAATATTGTGATGCATTACAATTAATAGGAGCAAGAGCCTAATTATACAAATCTAAGGAATATCTGGTCAACCAAATAGGCCTAAAAGGTGGTGGATGTAGTGGATGGTCAGCAGTATTAAATATCTTATGAAATAGAGTCAAGGACCCAACAAGGCGACAATGTTCAAGATTCACATTTAGATCTGGCAACAGAAACCTGATCTAATTAAAAGCACGATCCCGAAGCCGCATATTGGACTCAGCAGAAGAGAGCCACACAGGAGAGCAGTACTCAAAGAAGGGCAAAATATAAGAATAAAAACAGTTCCGAGCAATAGCATCACTTGAATAAATGTTACTACATTTACATAAAAGACCAACTTTCTGGACTATAGATGAAGCAACTGAACGCAAATGTGACTCAAAAGTCAGTTTTGCATCCAGGATTACACCCAGTGACCCAAGTGTAGTACACTGATTACAGAATAATTTATGATAATTTCCGGACGCGTCCTATATCTACTAATTATAGGGCTATGTGTTTTTGCAGGGTTCAGCCTCATACCCCAAAGATCACACCAACTAATAATTTGCAATATATCATCTCTCAGAGTATTGGCAACCGAAACTCTCTCATTAGGCGGAGTTATGGATGCATATAATGAAGTATCATCTGCATAAGCAAACATAATAGAGGAGACTCCACACCACATATCACTAGTAGAAAAGATAAAAAGCAAAGGCCCAAGTACACTACCCTGGGGGACACCAGATTTTATCTGGCGAAGGGGACTAAAATTGCCGTCAACTACCACACGATCTTGTTTATTAGTTAACAACGAACACATAATATTTAAACACTAACTACCAATCCCCATTGAATTATATTTAAATACTAGTGATGTATGATTAACCAAATCAAAGGCAAAGCTAAAATCAAGATAAATTACTCTTGATTCATATCCATCATCCTGTGAAGCCTGGAGATCATGCGTGAGAACTAGGAGAGCATCACAGGGGCCTAAACCCTTGCTATATCCAAACTGGTTTGGAGGCAACAAAATACGATACAATATTCAATTGTTATTCCAAGTTTACCTCATCATAATTTTCGCTACATGCTAAGCATTATATTTGACATACAATTCAATAATGACTTATACATAACATGCAATATTTATAGAAAATGGCCTTCAATGTTGGTTCATCGATAATTTAATAGAACTTAACTAAAACGACGTACATCAGTGTGGAGATATAAACTCTAGTGTAACTCTATTACTTATGAGCAAAGTAATTTATCTGAGGAATCAACAATAACAAATACATTACTAATACTTACTGATGTCACCCCTAAGCATTGTATAATCTTAAATACCAGTTATCGGCACGACTTTCGGCACCACTTTTCATATACTACAAACACAATTGCATATATAAATACCTTAGCTCATTAACTGTCACTCCCTAAGGCTTACAACAGTTAATTACCTACCAATTGTGTTGTATCATTGGCAAACGACACTAGGCCAATTGTTATATGTTCGAACAAAACAACATTTACTAAATCCTCATAAATTCATAAATTAGGTATTATCATATATCATGTAATAATCATAATAAATATAATGAAGAGTTAGAGAAGGACTAAAAAAGTATACCATATGAAAGTTAAGTGGAAGGGAGAGGTAGACCGAAAATGTATCTGTCTATATTTGTTATGTTTTCCTATATTCCAACTACTCCCTCTTGGGCATAGGCTGAGAGCCTGTACATTCATCCATTATACATTTAAGGTTTTATTCCAGTCTAGGAAGTGGACATGTAAAGCCCTTTCAGCTGCAACCAGCCCCTGCCATCTTGCCAACGGAGGATGCATGGGGCTTGATTGCTTACTCACAGTTCGATGCAGCCCCATCTCTGAAGCTGCTTCACCCCAGTGCTTCACTGTCTCACTTCCTAGACTTGAACCCTCACTCTCAGAATGCCACCAATTAATATATATATATATATATATATATATATATATATATATATATATATATATATACAGTATATATATATATATATATATATATAATTATTATACAGGCATATATATATGCAAAGATAACGGAAGCCGCAAACTATTTCCGAAACAGTGTATTTGAACAAGTACATTGATATTTGACATTTGTTTATTCTCTGTTTTGAATTATAAGAATACATCATAGATGAACAGGCGCCGTGAGAAATTACCGTCGCATACCGAAGGAAGTTAAAGGTTATTGAAGAGATTATTTTGATTAAATAATTGAGATTGCTGCAGGAATTAATGAGATAAATTAATCCAGTGAATGGCCATATGTGAAATTGAAGCAGGAACTGGTGAGTATGAATCTTCATAGTTGGTTTATTTGTCTTTGAATGGAGAAGACAGACCACTAAATTTAATGCTAATGGAAAACAATGTTTAGTGCATTCCGATGACTCGGCAGTGGTGGCGGATTCAAGAGAACGCTGGAGACTCTGGTGCTAGAAACTTGGAGTGTGACAATACGCAAAACACTGTATGTGTACAAAGGAGTACAACGGAAATCAAGCAACAACAGGTCTGGTGACCCTTCTAGGCTGCTTGTCCTCCAAAACACTGAGGATCAATTGTCCAAACAGTGATTTGGAGTGGGTAAGGGAACATTGGAAAGGGAACTACTGCCCTGGAACTAATGTCCGTGGCAGGATTAGGAAGTTTGTAGGGGACAGATGGATTAGTAACTGAGGGGGGGATAAAATAAAGTTATTAATTTACAAATGCAGTCAGTCGAGGGTTTGATGCAAGATATTTGTCTAGGTGAAGTTTAAATGAATCAACGGTGCTGCAGTCTATAACGTCTCGGGAAAGCCCATTCCACAAGTTGACAACTCGATTGAAGAAGACATTCTTAGATTAGTGCGAGTTAAAAGATTTACCGATAATTTTACAACCGTTTCCCTGCGTGTAATTAGATTGGTCTATAGTGAAGTACTTACTACAGTTCATATTGTCGATGCCTTTGATGATTTTGAACACTTGAATTAAGTCGCCTCTTAATCTGTGCTGGGTTAAAGGAAAAAGATTTAATTCTCTAAGACGCTCCTCGTATGGTTTGTTCTTTAGGCTAGGTATCATTTTGGTAACTCTACGTTGAACTCGTTCTAGCTTGTCTATATCTTTTTGGAAATAAGGGCACCAGGATTGAACGCAGTATTCCAGAAGAGGGCGGACTAAGGAATTGTAAAGGGTTGGGATAACTTCTTTGGATTTATGCTCAAATGACCTGCCTATAAAGCCAATTATTTTGTTTGCTTTCTTAACAACTTCTGAACATTGTTGACTCGGTTATAGGTTACTCGATATTGTTACCCCCAGATCGGTTTCTCTGTTTACATTCTTAAGCTAAGTACCATTCATCGAATAATTTGCTTTCTCATTTTGGTATCCGATATGTAGTACTTTACATTAATCCGCATTGAAACTCATTTGCCAAATTTGGGCCCAATGTGACTACTTATCTAGATTGTGTTGCATATCGTCAACTTGTTCTTTTGAGAGTATACGCTAAATGCAATTTTTGTATCGTCGGCAAATTTTGAGATTGTACAGATGAGACCCTCATCTATGTTGTTGATGTAAATTAGAAAGAGAATTGGTCCTAGTACCGATCCCTGGGGTACCCTGCTACTTACATTGGTCCATTTAGATGCCTTACCGTTTATGACTACTCTTTGCTTTCTGTCGCGGAGCCAATTTTCCATCCATTTCAACACACCGTTTTGTATTCCATGCTCTTTTAGTTTTAGCAGTAAACGTTTGTGGGGAACTTTGTCAAAGGCCTTTTGAAAATCAAGGTATATAATATCTACAGCTTTACTCTCATCATAGAGGTTGAGGATATCGTGGAAGAAGTCTAAGAGGTTTGTTAAACAGGAACGTTTGCTACGAAAGCCATGTTGAGTATCTTTAAGTATATTATTTTCCTCTAAATGATTTACGAGTCTGTCTCTTATGAGCGTTTCTAGCATTTTACATACAACTGAGGTTAAGCTAATTGGACGATAGTTACTGGGTAGGGATTTTCTGCCTTTTTTAAAAATTGGTGTTACGTTAGCTAGTTTCCACTGATCAGGCATAGTTCCAGACTGCAAGGATTTATTGAATAACAATGTCAGTGGTTTGGAGAGCTCATCCTTAGCTTCCTTTAGAACTCTAGGTGAGATTGTATCAGGTCCGGGCATTATATTGACCTTGAGTTTGTCTAAACATTTTAATACTTCTCTCTCTGTAATGGTGATATTGCTTAGAACATCAGAATTGTCTATCTGAATCGGCGATGCTGTAGGGATATCAATGAGGTCTTCTGTTATAAAAACTGATGCAAAGAAGCTATTGAGGGCATTACTCATTTGTACTTCGTCTTTGGTATATTCTCCATTTTCATCGACTAACAGTCCTACAGTTGAAGTAACTACTCTCTTCTTTCTGATATAACTATAGAATTCTTTTGGGGTAGTTTTACTTTGATTCGCAACATGTAACTCCAGAGTCTTTTTACTTTGCTAAATTTACCTTTTGGCTTTGCGTCGTAGTTCTACAAATTTCACCCGTTCTTCGTCATTTTGTGAGGATTTTAATCTATCATTAGCAAACTTTTTAGCTAGCAGACAGTTTGAAATATCTTTATTTCACCATTTGGGCTTATCATTATGGCCTGTACGTCGTATTTTCGATGGTATGCAGTCTTGCACTGCTTTTAGGTGAGTGTTTGCGAATGATTCCCAAGATGTATTTATGTCGTTATTGTTAATTAAAAAGCTCCAGTCAGTTTCATTAAACATTGCTCTAACTTTACGAAAGTTTGCTTGCTTGAAATTAGGGACTTTCTCGATGCTGCTATTTGGTTCGTTACTGGTAAACTTTAAACTGAAAGTTATCGTACGATGGTCGCTGTTACTGAATTCATCACCGACATTCAAATTCTTTATCAATTCTTCTTTTGTTGAAAGTACAAGGACAAGGACATTATTTCCACGGGTTGGAGATCTAACAAATTGATATAGCGAACTCTTTTGCAAGTTTGCATACAGGTCTTGTCCAGAGTGTGAAGTAATACTATCTCCCCACTTGGTCACAGGTAAATTGAAGTCCCCAAAAATTACGGTATCTTGCGAGTTACTTAAGTCTGCAATGTGCTCATAAATTTCTCGGTCAGTTTGCACTGATTGAGCTGGAGGTCTGTATATTAGTGCAAGTATTATTTTTACACCTTTATTATTCTTTACTAGCACAAAGGATGTGTCGACGTTCACAATTTGATGTTTTGACAAGAGGATCGGGTTAAGACTTTCTTTGATAAACAATATAACTCCACCTCCATTTCTATTAATTCGGCTTTCCTCAAACATTACATAACCGGGAAGTGAATACTCTGCTAAAAAGCCTCTGTCTTCTGTATTGAGCCAAGATTCTGTTATGCCAATAACATCGTACTTTTCCGTAAACAGTAGTTCCTCTAACTCTGAAAATGTATTGCGTATGCTACGAGCGTTTGCATAGAAAACATTCAAAGTTTTGGATTTGGAATTCACGGAACGCTTTTTATTCAAATTATTGGTTCTGCTCGGATCTACATTTATGTACCTGTCTGCCCTCAGTGCCCTCAGTCCTCGATCGTCGTTTCTGGTTGTCCTCGGTCCTCGGTGTCCTCGATCATTGTTCCTAGTGGTCCTCGGTCCTCGATCATTGTCTCTGGTGGTCCTCCATTCTCGCTGTCCTCGATCGTCGTCCCTGGTAGTTCTCGGTCCTCGATCGTCGCCCCTGGTCGTATGTGGATAAGCTTTATGTGATAACAGGGTACTTGAACATTTAAACATTATGGTTTACTATTGAATAATTAAGTGAAAATCCTAAAAGATCATTTTGATCACAATTGTTTTTGGTGGGCCATTCCAGCTGGCTGTGGTTCTTGTTTGAATAATTATGAAACAAATATGTTGAATAACCTCTCCGTGAACCGGTCCGTCGTTATATTATCATGTAGAAAACATTATTTCCTCTCTAGCAATGCACAGACAGGCAAAATGAAGACCCAATTTGTGTGTTTCTTTTGTTTAATTTGTTGGTGATTTTATACACCAGAGTAATATTCAGTATGCGGCACATATGATCCAAATTAGCCCTGAACGTAATACGTAGGAAATCGAGCAACAACAAATCCAGTTTTGTTGAAGAGTCGGCTTCTGGCAGAATAATCATTGTCTCTCTTAGAAAGTGATTGGAGAGAGAGAGAGCAATATTATATATTGGGTATATTTCTTTTGCTCAGATTGGATGAAAAACAGTATAATTTCTTACGTTATCTTAATATTTTACTGGAATATTTCATTATTATTTACCTGATAAATATTATTCAAAACATAATAATGTTAATATTCATGATGGGATATTTTGAGGCTATTTGATGATGTAATTATTGGATGAGATTATAATATTTTATTAAGTAATTATCATTATTATTAGTATCAAAAGTTCATTGAAAATTAACAGTGACAGAAAGCAGTGTGATTTTGTTATTATTATGTGCAATATGTTATTTAATATTGTATTTATATTATTTCACTAAATAATGATGCCCTTAAAATACATTGCTGGCTAGCATTAAGCGAGTTTAGTCAGCTTATTTATTACCTCTAAGAGCAAAAGTGCTCCTTTTGCCTCACTGATCCCTTGGCTCTTACATTTAATATGAACTGTATATTTGATATAAAGCCATCATATGTTAGAGGGTTTTTAGTACTATTTATATTTTGCCCTTTAACCACTAGTATCTCTTTTCCGCTTATTGGTCTGCTCTTTAGCATGATTCTTACATCAGTTTATAGTGTATTTAATCATGTTATAGTCTTACTCCGCCATTTAATCACCATTCACTCGTTGACCTGGGACCAAACAAGGTGTAAAAACCGTCTCAGCTTGACGTAATTTGTTTTGGCCAAGAGAGCGAATATACTTCCTCTTACTTCCACCCAAGACCCGCCAAACTCTTGAACTCGGTGGATGAATTTATAAGAGGTAAGTATTACTGGAACTATTAAGTTTTAGTTAAAGAGGAAATTGCGAGGCAGACACAAGTGTATTAACACCTTACGAGCGGCCTATGCGGTTTATTTATGTGTACCGCACAGCGGGGTGTTTTTAGCCAAAATAGGGCTGTTTACGTGATCATTTTCATGCCTAAATAAGACCCAGAACGTAAAACAAGTACCTATCCCTGAAAGGGCATAAACAGAGCTTTCGAATGACACCATAACGATCCTTGTATGATGGATAGTTTTCTTGCAATAACCGTGCAACGCGAGTGCAAAAAGCAGGTAATTCGGTACTTTCAGTACATAATTGAGTATGTAGCGAGTGAGAGAGGGAGGAGGGAGCTGAGATTTGTGTCAGTAGGTTCGCCGCGGTGGTCTGGAGCAGTCATACGCTCGCTAGTCTCCTGCCACCACTTGTCTCTCTCTCTCAGCCACATTACGTGCTGAAATTGCCACTCGAGTTATGTCGAGCGCCGCCACATAGTCCAGCTTTATTTAACTCGACTTATGTTGCTCGCCGCTAATTAAGGGTTAAGATAAAGCACATCTGGTGTTGGGATATAAAAGTTAATACCACATTTAAACTTACAATAGCATCATCTTCTTACATCAACTCCTCGTACTCCTTATATATTATAATTCTTAAGTAATGTACAGTTTAAAACAAATAATATATGCTACATTATTCAAGTCCTAATTTATTATTACCCACCTTTACTCACAATCATATATAAACTATTCAGATGACATCATTTTGTAAGACGACCTATTGAGAATGTTGGCTGTTGCACATACAGCAAATTGGAATATAGATCGAGAACTGCTACACCAAATTCACAATATTCACACAATACCAGACACACACAACAGACCATCCACTCACCCACAAGCACACAATATAACAAACACATTCACGCACACACTGCCAAGGATAAAATACACGTACACATAAGATACAACCTACCACACACCATAACACACGAACTGCAGGACAGAGTCTCTGCTGGGCTATGGTGGCGGTCGGACGTCCGAGGGAGTCGTCTGCCGCTTCGGCGGTTCGGCGTCCTCTCCCTCCGGCTTCATCTCCTTGCAACATTCTACACTGCTCTGCCTTCATCATCTTTTGATCATCTGCTCTTCCGACTTCACTCTGCGCATTCTTGCATCCTCGCTGTTTGGTGGCGGCCATCGCTCCCTGGACCTGTGACGCGTGGTTCTACACGGTTGAGGGACGCTGTACCCACGTGGCCGGTTCTGGATTCGGGGTTCCCGTGTAAGGGCCCCCTCCGTCGGTGCTAGCTAGGTTCGGAGTCACGTGTGAGGGCCCCCTCCGTCGGTGCTGGGGCCGCCTTCAGTTTCTGGGGTTGGTGGTGGCCACTCCGTCCTCGCTTCTTCACTTCTCCACGTGCCTGACGGGTGTCATAGTTCATCACTTCTTCATCCCTTCCATCCTCGTGTCCTGGGAGCCTTGTTGCCCTTTTGCAGCCCCTCCTGAGCCCCTGCCATTTGAGCCTCCTTCCAGGGAGGCCGCCGTGAAATCATCTTCCCCGAGATCACTTCCGCCAGGGTAGGGCGACATAAGCTCAATAGCTTTACTGCCCTTCAACGTTACAAAGAAGAAGAAGAGGAAGAACTGCAGGACACACGCACACACACAAACTTATGAAACTGCAGTCTGAATATAATGTTAAGATCATAAAGAAGCGGCAAGATAAGCAGAACCAGGGAAAATAGTGTAAAGACTAAAGCAACAGAGATAAGTGGTGATAGTGAGCTGGTGGAATACGGTTAGTACAGTGGTGAAGGGGTGGTGGAGTATGGTTAGTACAGTGGTGGAGGGATGGTGGAGTATGGTTAGTACAGTGGTGGAGTTTGGTTAGTACAGCGGTGGAGTATAAAGGAGTACAAAGAAGTACAAAGGAAATCAAGCAACAACAGATATAGTGACCCTTCTAGGCTGCTTGTCCTCCAAAACACTGAGGATCAAGTGTCCAAACAGTGGTTTAGAGTGTTTAAGGGAAAATTGGAAATGGAATTACTGCCCGGGAACTAATGTCCGTGGCAGGATTAGGAAGTTAGTAGGGGACAGATGGGTTAGTAACTGAGGGGGGGATAAAATAAAGTTATTCATTTACAAACGCAGTCAGTCGCGGGTTTGATGCGAGATATTTGTCTAGGCGGAGTTTAAATGAATCAACGGTGATGCAGTCTATAACGTCTCGGGGAAGCCCATTCCACAAGTTGACAACTCGATTGAAGAAGAAATTCTTAGATTCGTGTGAGTTAAAAGATTTACCAATAATTTTGCAACCATTTCCCCGCGTGTAATTAGATTGGTCGATAGTGAAGTACTTACTACAGTTCATATTGTCGATGCCTTTGATGATTTTGAACACTTGAATTAAGTCACCTCTTAATCTGCGCTGGGTTAAAGGAAATAGATTTAATTCTCTAAGATGCTCTTCGTATGGTTTGTTCTTTAGGCTAGGTATCATTTTGGTAACTCTACGTTGAACTCATTCTAGCTTGTTTATATCTTTTTGGTAATAAGGGCACCAGGATTGAATGCAGTATTCCAGAAGAGGGCGGACTAAGGAATTGTAAAGGGTTAGGATAACTTCTTGGGATTTATGCTCAAATGACCTGCCTATAAAGCCAATTATTTTGTTTGCCTTCTTAACAACTTCTGAACATTGTTGACTCGGTTTTAGGTTACTCGATATTGTTACTCCCAGATCGGTTTCTCTGTTTACATTCTTAAGCTGAGTGCCATTCATCGAATAGTTTGCTTTCTCATTTAGGTATCCGATATGTAGTACTTTACATTTATCCGCATTGAAACTAATTTGCCAAATTTGGGCCCAACATGACAATTTATCTAGATTGTGTTGCATATCGTCAACTTGTTCTTTTGAGAGTACGCTATTTGCAATTTTTGTATCGTCAGCAAATTTTGAGATTGTACAGGTGAGACCCTCATCTATGTCGTTAATGTAAATTAGAAAGAGAATTGGTCCCAGTACGGATCCCTGGGGTACCCCGCTACTTACATTGGTCCATTTAGATACCTTACCGTTTATGACTACTCTTTGCTTTCTGTCGCTGAGCCAATTTTCTATCCATTTCAACACACTGTCTTGAATTCCATGCGCTTTAAGTTTTAGCAATAAACGTTTGTGGGGAACTTTGTCAAAGGCTTTTTGAAAATCAAGGTATATAATATCTACAGCTTTACTCTCATCGTAGAGGTTGAGGATATCGTGGAAGAAGTCTAAGAGGTTTGTTAAACAGGAACGTTTTTTACGAAAGCCGTGTTGAGTATCTTTAAGTATGTTATTTTCCTCTAAGTGATTTACGAGTCTGTCTCTTACAAGTCAGTCTCTTATGAGTATGGTTAGTACAGTGGTGGAGTATGGTTAGTACAGTGGTGGAGGGTGAGGGATGGTGGAGTATGGTTAGTACAGTGGTGGAGGGGTTGGTAGAAATAGGAAGATTGGTGGAGAAGATAAAATTGAAGGTATATAGGTGACATGGAGTAAGGGGTGGTAGATAGGGAAGTATAGTAATGGGAAGAATGAGGTGGTGACAATAATGGAGACAGGTGTTCTTGGTGAACTGGAGAGACAGTAAATGGATCAAAGTAGTGGAGAGAAGCACTCTGTGGTGGTGGTGGAGAAGGTCGGGCGCTGTGGGTGGTGGAGGAGGAAGAGATAGTGGAGGTGGGTAAAGGATGGTGAAGGGTGGCCATAACATTCCTGACAAGTGGACGAAGGGGTCCAGTAGGAGGGAGAGGGAAGTGGGTAAAGGGATAGACAGAGAACGAGGATGAAGAGTATGAAGGAGGGAGGAGGAACGGGAAGAAGAAATGCAGAAGAAGGAAGGAGGGCAGGAAGGAGCAAACAAGACGAAGGGGGAAGATAAAGACTGGAAAGGAGTGAAACGAAAATATGGTAAAGAAGGAAAGAAGACGGAGAGAACAGATGCACAATTAAAAGGTAGAACCGAGAAAATTGGAAGAACGAAACAGAGTAAGTATGGGAAAAGGATGGTGTTAAGATATTATATCCTTATAAGAAAATCAACACTAGAAGCCAAGATGTTTCACTAAGTTGTTTTTAATGTCCCCCAGAATGTCATTATAATTTGGAATAACTAAAGTAATATAGGACGGGCTTTATATTGCCCTTCAATTTCCATGACTCGTCCCAAAGTTCCCTGAAATATATTGAAAGTTTGGAGTTGGTAAGGGACTGCTAGATTACGACATGGAATGTGACAGACGTGAATGATGACACTCAAGAGAGAGGTTCTGGAAGCATTAGTGAATGCCAGGCTGGATGTATGCGGAATGCCTGAGCCCAAATGGAAGGGTACATTTGTGAAAGAATGGGAATGTGGAATAGGTGTGTGTGCTTGAATGAATGAGAATGAGAGAGCAAAAGAATGTGAGTGTTTGTTTGTAAGTAACAAGTAGAAGGACCGTGTAAGGGACTATTGTTCTGTTGGTGGAAGGATTGTGTGCGTGAGTATGAAAGTGGGACTATATATGTAGGTGGTTGTGTCTGCTCCAACAGAGAATAAACCAGAGATAAAAAGGACTTCTCTTCTGGGTGAATGTTGAAGCGTGTCTAGATTACTTTGGTAAGAGTGAACAAATATTTTTGATTGGGGATATGAATGGAAAGGTTCGTGATAGTAAAGTAGATGGGAGTGGTGGGAGGGTGGGATTTACCGTCAGAGTTAGATGGAAAAGCAGTGCACTTGTGGACGTAGGTGTGGGGAGGAGACTGTTGATAGCCAACAACTTCTTCCAACACAGAGTGATACAAAGTTACAAATGGAAAGTGGAGTGAAATAGAGAGAGAGAGAGAGAGAGAGAGAGAGAGAGAGAGAGAGAGAGACATTGGGACGGAAGGCATAGATTGATTATTTATGTGTGGATGAACGAATGAAGACTTTTGTGCTATATGTATATAGGGGTATTGGGGTCGTTTGTCTGACCATAATGAAATAGTAGCTAACATTTGGATAAAACAAAGTCGGTGAAGAGAGCTAGAGTTGGGCGGGTGGGAGGTGGAATGGTGAAGAGAGTGGAAAGGTTACAGTAGAAAGATTTCCAGAGAACAGTAGATAAACGATTAGGTAGGTTTGACTTGGAGGGTAGGGAGGAAGTAGAAGAGGTGAGCAAAGTGTTTAAGAAAGAGATGTGTGTAGCATGCAAAGAGGTATGTAGAGTTAGGAGAAGAGGGAGGGGAGTGAAGGGAACAGCATGGTGGACTGAAGAGGTGGAACTAACAGTTGAAGACAATAGATAGCATATAGAGAGTGGTTAGGTAGTAAAGGGAATAAAGATTTGGAGAGACAGAAAAGGGAAAGGTACTTGGAGAAAAAGAGAGTGGTGAAAGGAGTAGTGAAAGAAAGTAAGAGAAGCGTAGATGAGGAATTGTTTTGGAGATGTGTAGAAAGTTAGCGAGGGTAGCAATGCAAGTAGTAAGGGTGTGAAAGATAAGAATGGGCAAGTGTTAGCCGAAAAGCAAGAGAGATGGAGGGAGCACTTCAACGAATTGTTGAACGTAAGGAATGAAATGCCAACAAACATAGTTGGATGGGGTATGGAAGGGAGAAGAAGAAAAGTAGTGGAGGAGGAGGTTGGGATCAGGTCAGAAATGTGTGAAGCCTTGACAAGAATGCAGATGGGGAAAGCAACAGGAATAGATGGAATGTGTGTGGAAATGTTGAGGTATGTTGGTGAGATAGTGATTGCTTGGGTATGGATATGTGTAAACTAGCATGGGAGAAGAGAAATGCGCCTGATGACTGGAAGACAAGCATAATAGTCAAAACACAAAAAAAATACCATATATTCCCCATGCTCTTACTTTAACAACCGTGATGGAATATAAATGTGTATGCATCCCAATCCCAACTGACTGTAAGCTTACTAATATTACGATATGCCACTGTAATTGCGTCATGCATCTAAAGTAATGAAAGCATAACCAAGCATGATCTAACCAAATCACCATTGACTTACTATCAGTTTTCCAAATCAAACTTACCGCAACTTAACATACCAGTATTCACAGTGTAGTAACAACAACTCAGGTAACGGTAAATTAGACGTACAAGCAAAATAATAGGATACCCACATAATATGGCGTAGTCAGGTATACTAGGGGATATACCCCCAGGGGGCTAGGGGAGCTTCTGTGGTAGGGAAAATAAGAATATGCCCCTCGTGTCTACTGCATGTCGTAAGAGGTGACTAAACGGGGGCTGCCGTAAGTCTGGGCTGCCGTTCATCCTATTTGGTCCATTTCAGCCTCATGATAGCTGCGGCACATTAGTGTGTCAAATCCAACCCTCTAGGAATGGCTACTCTTTCCCTGAATGGCTGCCTTTGGGTATTTGAGGTGGATTTATGTTTGCATGGAACTGGAGACTTATAATTAACTTCACCTCTTATCTCTCATGCCTGTGCCTGTCTGTCTTAGTTTCTCTGTATGGTATGTATTATGTATGTGTATGGTATGTATTATGTATGTGTATAGCAGTGACAGTGTGTTCTTGTGCTGCTGAGTTATAGTACGGCAGGGGTTGGTGTGGCGTGAATTCGGCAGTTGCATGTGTTGTACTGTTGTATGTATGTGTATGTATTGGGTGAAGGGAGAGATGTGGATGGGTTGATGGATATAGATTGGTAGGTAGATAGATAGATAGAAAAATACCAGTTAATGTGTACGTGGTGGTCCATGTAGTTAGTGATATAAGAACAGTTCACACAAAACAATGAGTAGTTAGACTAATATTTATATTATCGAAATTGTTAAGTATATTTCATACCACACTTATTATCTCAACTATTCTCAAAATGTGGTATATATTGTATATGTGTATGGTATGCTCTCACTTATTTACAAAACACACCATGCTCATATTGTCATCGAAATATCTATAACATCATCAATTATATACATCCAATATCTATAACATCATCAATTATATACATCCAATATCTATAACATCATCAATTATATACATCCAATATCTATAACATCATCAATTATATACATCCAATATCTATAACATCATCAATTATATACATCCAATATCTATAACATCATCAATTATATACATCCAATATCTATAACATCATCAATTATATACATCCAATATCTATAACATCATCAATTATATACATCCAATATCTATAACATCATCAATTATATACATCCAATTTAATTTCCCCATTCAGTCGTTCACAGTGTGTGTTCTCCTCCTGCCCTCTACCTGACACCTATGTACTCCCAACTCTCTCCCCTCCCTTATTCCCTTGATCCAGTCTTTTAAAATCTTGAGAGAAGGAAAGTGGAATTAAAAGGATTTGTGCATGTATTCGTAAATACTTCCATGTGTATTGTTATTGTTATTTTAATTGCACATTCACCTTACCAATAATAACGACATATTTATATATTTCGTTATATAACGCATGCAGCTATGCAAATAATGAACATGGTAAGCTGTTAATATTTATTGTATTTCTGATATTAACAGTAATCTGTTGTAAAGTACGAAAATTGTTCAAACTTGCCACAGGTAACATTTTATGTTATTAAAGCATTTAAACATAATACGTATAATCAAACACATAGTACAACTAGTATACTCGTCTTGAAAATGGCTTGTTGTATGCAAGAAACATTATGAATATAGCTCAAGTTTATGTCATCATATTGGTGAAATATTTTAGTGGCAATATACACAGCATATATTAGGCTAAGTTACATTTGTTAACGAGTGTAAATATGCTTCTCAGACACATCTTAAAACCATGTTTCATATGCAACGTATTTCCATAAACCGAACTAGAGGAATAATGTGCACACTGGGGAATAGCATTTCATTAATAATATAAAGCATAATGTTCCACCTTATACACTTCACCAGGAAGCCAGAACAAGACATAAGGCCACAACTAGCATAATACAGAGAAAAAACAAGTATGTGTCCCCATCCAACCTATCATATCTGGAAGGCAAAACCCAATGTGAGGTTCCAGTCCACACAACACACTGAGAAGCCCAGACCCAATCTGGTGGTTACCAGCCTAAACAATGATGCGAACTCATGGTTCACTCCTACACACTGGATAACCATTATCCAACACATATCCCCAGTTCACAAGTACAAGAATATATACAAAATGGTTTGCTGGTAGGCTGTTCAATTGTTGTGCACTGCACTCTGGACACAGAGAACAACAATCGGTTGGGAACTTTTGGTAACTTTTTGTTGGATAACCAAAATCTTCGTACTCGTACCTTTCACGGCAGTAAAGTAGGTCATATATTCACTGCCTGCACATCTTAGTCATCTGGTTATATACCCTTACCCTTTCAGACCAACCATTCAACTTTAGTTCTTCTTAATTTAAGCTCCTGCAGAGAGGGGGAACCAGAGAGGAATACTTATCGGCCAAATGCAATTTCAAGAGAGAGGTCTGCTTGGGAATGACACATATACAGGATAGTTTAATCAAATAAGTGTGTAACACTAACAGTAATAATTGGATTTGTATACTAGTTCGAGGAGGAAAAGCCTGTACTAAGAATATGGTGTGTTAACAGTGCACGTAGAACAATATTAATGTGTAAATTATACAAGGATATATGGAAGGTGTGTTATGAATGACTACTGAATATGGAGTTCGAGGGAGATACAAAGCAGCTATTTAATGTAGAGTCTGTACTTGTCTCTGCTCCCAAATTGTCACATCACCCTCTGTCAATAGTGCAATACTTGACCATATGAATGACAGAAAAGCGACAGGGAGCTTCAGCATTGTCACTGTGATGCTAAACGCCAAAGAATATTGGTAACTGATCGGATAATGCTGACACAGGGGAGGAAAGAATGCCTGATATTGGATATAAAACTTTGATTTGAATATTTTTCTAAGTAAAAGGTAATTCGACTAAACAGAACAATCTGAAAATACTTGACCTAGTCTTTGAAACAATTACGAGGAAGATAAATTTAGTGTGTTTTATTTGTTTAACATGCAGTCTGGTTTCATAACAGGATATCAGGAAATTGCAAGTCATTTGAGAGAAGAAAAAAAGTGGGTTTTATCTCGCCTTTGTAGAGCTACAGTAGACCTTTAATAGGGGACTAAACACAATTATACATGCAGTGGGTTATCAGAAAACGTGGTGTCAAAGAGTGGCTGGTTCTTATGGTATTGCATATTAGAGTTCACAAAGAGCATTGAAAGTGAAATGTGCTTTGAGTAAAACATGTACAGTAAATCTTGAGCCGACTATTATTTGATTGATCCAGCACATCCAGCCACCTCTTATATGTTTTGTCTTCATTGTAGGGCAATGCACAAATCCACTACAACAATTAATCAACATAGCAAAGACCTTTCATCGCCTGCGGAATAATTGCCGTCGACGGGGAAAATCCTTTTGAATATCTCTTCCAAGCGGTGAGCTAACAGCCAATAGGAAACGATGGTGTGTGGTGCTGCGATAAATCACAGGCAGTATGGAGAGAAAACCATCATAATACTGAATTTATTTTACCAGACGACCCACGTTTTTATTATTGTTTTGCCTCAATCATTATGTTACCATGGAATATCATAATTTTATTTTGTTTATTTTTGTTTTCGATGTGATGGAGGGAGGCAAAAGGCAGAACTGCCTATAGCGAGTGCCTCCCCCATAGTTGAAAGAGTGACAGGGCCATACCGTACGATACTTAAATAACTACCAATACAGCATGTAATACATTATAAGCCAAAGTAAGAGAGTTAAGTAAGGAATTACGATGAGCTTGAAGATAGCCAGACACAAATGCACACATACACCATGCACCACAGACCAATATACCAATTCAAATAATATATAATGGTTTACTGATATAGCAAAATAGGCATTATTGGCAAAGTCTGTGTACAACAAAAACAAACCTAATATATAGACATTGTAGACTGATCAAATTACCTGCTCTAAGTTTACACACATGGTAGTACTCTACAATTTAATACAACAGTAACTCAGTTTTACCTCCACCTTCCCTCTCTCACTATTATAAAAGACTGTTGTCCAAGGGGAGATTATTTGAGAAACGATCAAGGTATTAAAGGAGAGGAGAGAGTTGAGAGGACATAGGTTTAAGGTGGAGGGGAAGAGAATAAAAGCTTTATGAACAAGGGACAGGGAAATATTAATGGATTTGCAGATTATGTTTGATAATAATAAGAATTGTAGAAAAATAGAGGTCAGGTCAAGTGAAGGTATTGAGGGATAAACCTTTACAACGGCACCGGGCACAGTCATCAGTATCCACATTGTGAGAATTATCAGATAGGTGTCACACAATATATAATTACAGTATTCATTCACTGATACTTTAAAAAATGTAATCATATGAATATGACTGTCAATAATGAAATGATTGTTAAATATTATACACACCTTGCTAGTTACATTAGTTAATCATAAATATACATGTTTGTACTGTGTCTGTAACTCACTGCAAGCTGTTACTGAACCGGTAAATATATTATCGGTAACCACATAATTTACCTTTCTATCCATCATCTAAGCCATATGTTACCTATTCAGTTAAAAAGGTTATTGGACCACATACTTCCCTGTGTATCTCCGGATACAATGCGAGTCTCAAACGACCAGAAAAAAATAATTGTATGTGTTTGAAATACTTTAAATACGAAGCTAGACTATATACCCCAATATAACACATCTGAACTAGAGTCCACCAGGGAGATGAAGGAATAAGTAATGATTAGATAACTTGATCTTCGATAATAACTATATCTCTTCAGATCTAAGCTATGCCATGTCCATATCGTTTGTCCTAACCTTGAAATAATTATTTGACATTCATATTACGACCATTCCTTAAGTAATTTCTGCGTAAAGGCCGATTCATCTCGGCACCATCACATCACGTCACATTACCGTTCCGTCAACATTTCTTACATGTAATCGATTGGACCTGTTCACACCAAACGTCACGTCACCATCATGGACACGGCACGTATCTGTTTCATCACGTCACGGTTTCTCGTGAAGAATATTTTGACGTGACGTGATGGAGCTGTTATAGGACCCATGCTTGTTATGGCTATTATGGGGAGTCTATTGGGAACACATTAGAGGTATTGAGGCATCAGTAGGATATGTATATTTTTTAATTATAGGTTTTCCATAAATCACAAGGGACTGGAGTTATCGAAATGGCACTCCAGTCCTAACGCTATTCTTGACTTACAGTGTGCTGGCTTAATAATCCAGAAGGGTTTGTAGCATCTGAAGTCCAATTTTAACTAACTAAATCCTTAAATATTTGGGGTGATGTCCTTTTTATTTTAAGTTGGCTACTATTAGACGATTTGGTTCAGGCTACAAACTATTTTAACCCTTATAGGCTAGCTAGCAGATCATTCCTAAGCTGTATAAAATTGGTGTTTGTCTTAAGAAGGTCTCTTTCTACTTTATTTAGCAAATAGTTGAATTTATATTTTGACATTGGAAAATACTGGACAAATTTAACTTCATCATCTTCCAGCTCTTTGTATAGAGTCGAGTATTCACCTTTAACTTGTCTTTTCCTCAAGGCTTTATGCACCCATATCATCTTTTCCTTAGTGTTCAACTACTCTTCATCTAACAAAACTACAGTTAATGCAAGCTTTTTAAGGGATAACCTATGAGGCGCCATACCTGCTCGGCTGTTGATCACAGACTGGGTGGTATCGTGATGAATGGTGTGAATACACGGCACGGTTGACTGAGTTGACTGAATGGTGACGTGAGGTGATGACTAGTGTTAATCGGCCTTAAGAACGGGTTCTTATAGTATAAATGTAATATACTGTAACTTACTGACATGATGACACATATTTTATCATACCTAACATTTAACAATACTATATAGCATTACGGCCATTGCCGAGAAATATCTAGGAGTATAATTATATGCTCGTATCAACCTACTAATAATATCGCATCTACACATTTAGACATACTGTCATTTATTCTCTGGAAATAAGGTAGAGTTAATTGTCCTTGTTCCAAATTCAAGTTTGACAAATGTTCAGCCACATGTGTTTAGGTAGCGATATCACTATTATAAACAAATATTTATTAGTGGCCCCTTCATCATTGACGATGCGCCTTAACTTTGTTTATGGCCAATCTTTGAACTCGGGCTTGCCTTTCAAACTTCCCGCCTAGGAGTGAGAACAAAATATGATTGCCACACATCGTGAGCAAAACGCTCTTAAATATAATAAAACCACTCACAGACTCGTCCTATATGATGTTGGTACCACTACTGAAAAAACTAGTAAAAAATAATCAATAAAATAAAATAAAACATGATCCAGCTCTTGCGCATCCCAGGACTCTGCTGTCTAATGTACGCGTCGCCTCGGCTTCTCGAAGCGTTCCTCGTCCTTATACTCCTAGGCCTCGTACGACACCACAAGAGCATGTGCGTTTTAGATTGTCTCACTTAGTTGAGGGGTCTAGCACGGAGCTTTTCAGCCTACGCTTCATGATCGCTACGCGTTGTGTTTGGAGGTCTTCGCTGGAGTGCAGGTTTATTACATTATTATTGATGATCTTCGCCACCTGCCTCCATCTAGTTGGCCTCCTGTAGGTTTGTTAGTTATGGCTAGGATGTTTTATTTATTGATTATTGAATTGATGTATAACTATGCCATAATATGTGCACATTGGGTTATCTTTTCTGGGAGACATGGCCCTTCCGGTGGGTTTTATAAGTGAGACTTAGTCAACGTGCCTCTAGTTGCTTCACGCAGTTTCCCCGCCGGGAAACTTCCGGAAGCATCTAGAGTAATGTTAAAATTCAGATTATCCTTGTTTGGCACGGGATAGATTGGAATTTGTCGTTTTACCGGCGATAGTATAATTTTGGTTACCGACATTTTACTACACATGCTTTTTGGGGGATCCCGGCTCGCCGCCTCCCTTAAAACACTTCCGCCTCAAGGCTTAACAGAGAAAACGTTCACAGCTTGGTACTAATCAGAACGTTATCCTGGTGGTTATACTGGGGAGCCACTTTCGCCGGGAATTAACGGCTGAGCCGAATAACGAACTCACCCATTCCTATCTCGAGCATCTCAGTAATTTGTTTAGCTTATATCAAGGCGTTGTCCGCCGGGATTTAGAAGACGATAGATTCACTTAGCGTTGGTCACCGGAATCAGGTTCTTTAATGAGATGGGATTAGGACAGTGTTGGTCACTTAGGTAAGAAGTTATAACTAAGGTAGCAACTGGTATGCTACACAATACTCTAAAAGTAAAAATTTTGGGGAATGTACTCAACGTAAGGGGAACTAAGATTGTGTAGTGTTATTTAAGTCTTTTTTTCTCGTTATTGTTGGAGATATACATATATATATATATATATATATATGTTAGCTTTTCCAGCCTAAAGTGTCCCTATGAGCATTGATTCTTGACATTTTCTCACTCTCAGGTTTGCACTCTGAACGCCTAGGTGGATTTGTATCTCCCCGGCCGGCGGGAGGGAGCCATGGATCCGAGTGGTTATTCGTCTTGCGCTGGCTTTGGGTCTTCAAATTTAGCTGTGGTCGGTCATAAGTTTTGTGTGAAATGTGTGCCGTGCTTAGACAGGTCTCGTGGTCGCTGTCTGGCCAAGATATGCCCCCAGTATGCAGTGCTTCGTAACGGATTCCTTACTCACGCGGATAGACAATGTAAGACAATCCTACTCCATATTCAATCAGTGTTCGTAACATACTGTAAGACAGTTGCTCATAAATCTTTACAATTGGATGACCCCTTGTTAGATGATTTACTAAAAACAGTGCCTTCTGCTTATGTAGCCAGTAGCTCTAGTTCACGACAGAAAGTTACGCCTCCTACCGATTCTAGTACTCGCGATGCTCCCTCCCGCCAATCCAAGCGACCCAGGACCTCTAATTTAGTTTTCCTTTTTTAGTCTTGATGTGTCCAATCTGGCACACGTTTCGAATGTTAGTCGTCCCCTACAGGATTAGTTTCTCGAAGCATTGGTGAAGTTCCCTTAGCCCTTTATAAGTGCGAGGAGGTCCTCTTCGATATCAGAAGGGTCTGGGGTTCTCGTACAGTCTCCAGTCCTGGTCGCGATTAAGGAAGACGTCTGGGGTTCTCAAGCAGGACAACCTCCGGGTATATATTCCCAGTATACCTGGGGGTATAAACTTGGGGGGTCTCGGGGAATCCGGTCTTAGGTTCTTCCTGACTTTAACCCTTAATTAGCGGCGAGCAACATAAGTCGAGTAAAATAAAGCTGGACTATGTGGCGGCGCTCGACATAACTCGAGTGGCAATTTCAGCACGTAATGTGGCTGAGAGAGAGAGACAAGTGGTGGCAGGAGACTAGCGAGCGTATGACTGCTCCAGACCACCGCGGCGAACCTACTGACACAAATCTCAGCTCCCTCCTCCCTCTCTCACTCGCTACATACTCAATTATGTACCGAAAGTACCGAATTACCTGCTTTTTGCACTCGCGTTGCACGGTTATTGCAAGAAAACTATCCATCATACAAGGATCGTTATGGTGTCATTCGAAAGCTCTGTTTATGCCCTTTCAGGGATAGATACTTGTTTTACGTTCTGGGTCTTATTTAGGCATGAAAATGATCACGTAAACAGCCCAATTTTGGCTAAAAACACCCCGCTGGGCGGTACACATAAATAAACCGCATAGGCCGCTCGTAAGGTGTTAAAGTGGGCTTAATATGATCCTCATGGGTCGATAGCCTATACAGTCCTATTTTAACTAACTAATCTTCAATATCAGTTACACAGGTCTTTTTCAACGTCTCACAAAATAGGGCATATTGATCTACTATAGTGGATTTAATGTAAGCAAATATTATGGTTAAATAAGTATACACATAAACCACTGCTATCAATTGTTTCGCTTTAGTGTCTTATTGGTATTGCGAGCACCTATAAAGCTGCTAAACCATGACTTTAATTAACTCATCTAGAATGACTATAGCAGATCATGAATGGGGCGGAATTAAAACAAATATTTATATATAATATTTTAAAACCCCAGGCGACAAATAATTGCCGAGCAAGTGCTGTGATTGATCCGCATCACTGATTATCAGAGTGCTGTGATTGATTGTCATACTACAGACCACCCGTCAAGGCGATCGATAATCATCCACTAGAGCAGTGGTTCTTAACCTGGGGGCGCGCCCCTCTAGGGGGCCGTTTAACAATGCTAGGGGGGGGGGGGGCATGGGGTAATCAAAGTTAAAAATAGGGCTAGGCCATTCAAATGCATACAGGGTAATCACAAAGATATATATAAATAAGAAACTTTGATAGGAAAAATTCACAACCGTCATTCCGAGCAACCACATGTAGTGTCGACATAAAACCATTAATCAGTTTTAATCCTTGCATGCAGATTGGTTATTTCATGTTGATTTCATTAATTGAGTTTAGATGTGAAGTTGGTTGGTGTAATAAAACATAATAATTTGTTCGTCCTTTTTACAGTATCTTGCGTCTTAAGCATCCATATGGAGTGGAAAAAAAATAGTTTTCTAGGCACCAGAGGCAGGGGGGGGGGGGGGGGATCATGAATACAGTCCTGACCAAAGGGGGGCGCGGTGCTAAAAAGGTTAAGAACCACTGCACTAGAGTAATATTCCCACTCATTATTGTATATTTCCCCCATTTTAGTAGAATATTGACCATGGACAACACAACTCTTGGTAGGGACATTCTTTAAATGTGTATATTGTTTACTTTTTCCATACGTACTGTATGTTATTTATATGCTTATAGAATTATACAATGATGAATGTATGTATTTACTCAGGAACATACACCATAGTTGGGGGTGACCGACTCGAGACAGAGACCGAACATAAACATCATTTAAAGTTCCAATTTTTAGGGTCCAGGACCAATTTCGCGTTCCCTCGCCCCTTTCTCTGAATTGCCTAGTAGGTGCATTTTTCAATGATAATTACTAAAAATACTTCAATTGGTTAGCCTCGCCTAACTGTCATTTCGCCTACAAGTCTGCTTGACTGTTAATCCACTCACATATTTATTGCACACAGTGTATTTCTCCATTTTTGAAGTAATTGACCATGGACAAAGTCAATAAGAAAGGACTTTGGGCGAAGTGATGGTGAAGTATACCGGTATGTTTTTTTTTCTTTCTCTCTCTCTTTCTCTCTCTCTCTCTCTCTCTCTCTCTCTCTCTCTCTCTCTCTCTCTCTCTCTCTCTCTCTCTCTCTCTCTCTCTCTCTCTCTCTCTCTCTCTCTCTCTCTCTCTCTCTAAGATCAGGCGATTTAACTGTTAACAAAGAACCTAATTAATTTATAATAACTTTTAAAAAAATAATAATAATGCGACCATGGCACAAACCTACAGTACTGATTGCCTGTTCGTTTACAGACCTAAATGGTCAGATAATCAATGCTGTCAGCAACAGCAGACGATTCCAAACTGCCAAACAGCAGTGTTAATTGGAAAAAAAGTTTGCAAAAAGTGGCATAAGTAGGCAAAAAAGGTGGGCCAATTAGAATAATTCCCATTGGTTCTTCAGTATTATTTATCGCATTTTTTGCTCTAGTGCGCTCTCTGGCCCCACGAATTAGCAGCGATGGCGGAGGTTTATGTGAAATTACGTCGCCTCCTTAGGGTTGGCGCAGTACTGTAATCATTGTGTGCATGTGTCTGTCCTGTGCACTTCTGTGTGTGTGCCCCTATCACAGTAGCTAACTTGATGGTGATTGTGGTAGTGATAGTGGTGATGATTGCGGTAGTAATGATGTAGCCCCCCCCCCCACCCCCTCCCCATAGAGGTGGTGTAGTATTGTAATCACCGTGTCTGTCTGTATGGGTGGGTGTACGCCGTAGGGGCTCACACATCACAGCATGTGATTAGGGGAGGTGTGGTGGAGTGGTCTTGCCACTGGCCTGGTAATCCAAAGGTCCCGGGTTCAAATCCCGATGTATCAATGGGAAGATATTATTGGGATGGAATTTGTGCTGTACCTAGTATCAGTGCATTACCACAAGCCCACCGAAACGTCAATAAAATACCCTCATTGTTCCCTGATTAAATAGCACTGTATGAATATTCCCATATTCAAAATATGCTATAGGGGTGCAATGCCTGGTGAGTTATCTGCTCAACAGGTGGCGTTGTGTGTGTGTAAGTGTGAGAGTCCGAGTGTAGGGGGTTAGACAGTGAAGCACGGGAACGAGGTGGCTTCAGAGATGGGGTCGTTTCGGGCCATGAGTGAGCACCGTGCCTCATGTGAAGGCAAGATGGCAGGTGCTCGTTGTACTCTACGTGCTTCACATGTCTCACTCCCTAGACTGGAACAAGACCTCACGGGCTTCACTGTTCATTGTAAAGCGGTGAATGTTAAGGCCTATGCCCGAGAGGAAGTCTATCTATCTATCTATTGCCTGATGCCGTGATCCCCGAAGGGGTGGCCACGAACGAACCGCCCCCATGCACCTCTGTCCCCAGTCAGTCGACGCCCCTCCCCCCAACCAGCACCGCCTTCGTTCATGTAGTTCCTCACTCCATCCTTCCACCTCATATTCGGTCTACCTCTCCCCCTCTGTCCCTCCACCTCGCTCTCGTACACCCTCTTAGTCATTCTCTCGCTTTCCATACGTTCCATATGGCCGAACCATCTCAAGTTGTTCCTTTTCACACTTTCCAGCACATCTACCTCCACACCACACCTCCTTCTTACTTCCTCATTAGTCTGTCTATCCCTCCCTGTAACTCCGCACGCACTCCTTAAGTAATTAATTTCCACTGCTCTCACTCTTGGTCTGAGTCTCTCAACCAACGTCCATGCTTCGCTTCCGTAAGTCAGTGTCGGGATTACCACACTGTCATGCAAGGACTTCTTCACTTCCATACTGACCACCCTATTTCTTGTTACTGCTTTTAGCGTTCCTACAACCCTCTTCCCCAGTTGTACCCTCTCCCGGACCTCTTCATCCATAGTCCCATCTTTACTCAACACACTGCCCAGATACTTAAAAGAGTTGACGATCTCCATAGCCTGACCGTTCAGCTTCACCTCACACTCTGTGACTTCACCCCTTTCGAAGACCATAACCTTGCTCTTCCCCGTATTTACCTTCAAATTCCGTTTTCCGCAGACTGTTCCAAACTCATTTACCAGACCCTGCAACTCCCATTCATTATCACTCATCAGAACTGTATCATCCGCAAACAGCAGTATAGGTAGCTTCCACTCAATTCCCTCCCTTTTCAGCGATACACCAACATCCACTGCTCTTGATAGTATTTCTTTCATAACTCCATCCATATATACAGTAAACAACCACGGGGACATCACACACCCCTGTTTCAAACCAACATTCAGGTCAAAGAACTCGCTCTGCTCACTCTCCACACGTACTGCCGCCTTTGCACCCTCATACATGCTCTTCACTGCTTTCAGCAACTTGCCCTCTACTCCGTATATTCTAAGTACTTTCCACAAGTAAGTTGGAATATAGATTTTTTTTTTTTTTTTTTATAAATCAAGGTATTGGATTATAAACATAAGTTTCACTATATAAAATTAGGTTATAACCAATCTGGAATTTATATAAAACTGCACATATTACAAGTTCAGTATATTGCTTAATTCTGATTATATCTAACCTGAAATGTATATAAAACTACATCAAACATTACAGCAGTGATGGTGTGTGTGTAGTGGGGATCCCATGCCATAATCTTCCTAATATCGTCTTTTGATTATTTTTTATGATTATTCTGTATTCTATATAATTATGAAGATCAGTAAAATATACAAGAACACTAACATTCTTTGAGAACTCGAATATGTAAAAGCCATTCTCAAAATTAGGGACATTGAGTCGGTTTTTAGGAATATTTAATATAATACATAATTTTAATAGCTTTGATGTTTGTATTAATACTTATTTGTTAAAATATAGTGATACAAAATTATGGTGGTGATAGTAGCGAGATGATGGTGACTGTAGTAGCAGTGATTGTGATAGTAGTAATGATTATGGTGACAGTATACAGTGATGATGGTAGTAATGAAGGTGATAGTGAGATAATGGTGACAGTATTAGTGATGATGGTGATAGGTCGTTTGTTACTTTTATATCATAATTGCTTGCATAGATACAATAGAAGTATATAGTAGTCGTGCTGATGAGGATAATAGTAGTGATGATGGAGACAGTAGTAATGATGATGGTGATAGTAGTAGTGATTGTCTTACAGATATTGTGGCAGTCTCCGACAGCACGGCGGGGGCGAAGTCTGCTATCTACTATTGCAGGAATCTTTTCATATTACAGCTTTTGTTTCCCAACAGCGATGGCTACAGGACGCGCCAATGCACCAGAGGTCATTGCTCATCGTGGAAGAATCATTGGCATGTGGAAGGCTGGCAAGCCTATGAAAGTTATAGCGGGATATCTTGGACCGCACTGCCGCTATACTATCAACAGGTGGATATCATGGTGGCAGAATGAGGGTTTCCTTGCAACCAGGCCTCGAAGAGGCAGACCACCAGCAATAACTCAAGATCATGACCGTCAACTGGTGCAGGGTGCGCATGCTCAATTGTTGACAACAGCGGTGCAGTTAACAGCTGATCTGCAACTCCCCTGCCACCCATCAACGACAAGGTGACATCTATGGAAGAACGGTATTAGTTGCTACATTCCAGCTGTTAAAGAAAAATTGACAAATGCACACAATGACCCTCGGCTGGGGTTTGCCTTTCAACACTTGGTGGTGAATCCAGATTATTGGTCAGATGTTATATTTACTGATGAAAAGTGTTTTACTTCAGTAGCCTCAAGAAAGAGGCATTGCCGGAGACCTGTGAATGCCAGATATAGTGAGGAACACATGCAACAAAGAGCAGTAAGTGGACGCGCTACCACCTCATTCTGGGGATGGATGTCTGTGTATGGACAAGGAGAATTGGTGAAATTAGATGGACGCTTCACCAACAAAAAATATTTGGAAATATTGGAGGAAGTATTGCTGCCCACAGTGAGGCCGTCCCCGCCCCAAATATTATAAAGCTAATTCACGATTAAAGCCCAATGCACACCAGTCGGGTATTAGAAACTTGTTGCAGGAAAACCAGGAAATCCAAGTGCTAAAATGGCCTCCAAAAGCGTATGATCATATCATAAGTCGAGAGCTGGGGGGGAAGTATATCTTCGCTCTCCAAGCTCTCAAGCGACACTAGCGAATCTGAGTAGAAGTATCTTGTGTTGCAAGGATCTCTAGCTTCCTCACCCGTGTTAAAGAGACCAGGAGGGGGAAATTTGCGTCGAAAATTACCCGATAAAAGGGGGAATAAGAGGAAAAATAGCTGATAATTGAGGAAAGGGGAAAAGAGGAAGAAGGAGGCAAAGGGAAGGGGGGGGGGGCACATATGTAGGAGTGTTAGGAAGTGATGGAGGGGAATTATCTCACCTAATCACAAATTGCTTTGTTTTGAGTACCAATGGGATGTTTTCTATTTCTTTTTTATGCTCTGGATCAATTGAGGACGGTCGCAGTGCACTAGAAAAACTCTATTGAGGACGGTCAGCGTTTTTGGGTTAAGAGTCCCGGCACCTTCGCCCAGTAAAACCTTGTAACCCTTGGGATCCGGGGGGCCTCATATGAAGTTTGGTATTTTCAAACTTCATAATTCAGTAGCTACTGATTGAGACCACCTAGAGCAGTCAATTTTTTTGCAAATTGTAGAACGTTTTCTTGTCCGTAGACTGCCGTTGAGATGACATCGCTACGTTGCGTGATTGCTGCCGAGTTCTGATGATTATATCGGCGACTTTTTAGCCGCGCATTTTGCCTCATATGAGGCCTCCCGGATTCCAAGTGTTAAAGAGTCCTGACGCCTTTCCAGGGTCAATACACTGTTGGTATATGCATATCAATAAAATATAATTGAATTTCAGGTTTAAATCTGACAATTTGTATAATAGGTAATATGTATGGTTTTAGTTTTGTTTTTAAACATAAAAAGGGAGAACGGAAAAACTCTTTCATTCATATTAACATTTTTGACACCAGCCTTTTAACTGTTGCGGATTGAGGATTGATAAAAAGATACTTGGGGGAAGGGAAATTACAGATAGATGAGGTTCGCGGAGTAAATTAAGTGTGCTAAATAATATAAGTTCTGCATTGTGGACGAGCAATTGTTAGGTCATGGGTATTGTCAACCGCCTTGGTTCTACAGGGAGAGGTGGAACAATATACGCAAGTTTGAATGAACATTTACCTTAACATATTTATTGAATAATGCTAGTGATGCAACATCGCTTCGAAGACGTAATGGGGGTAATCATTTGTAATTGCTCGATTGTTGATCATTGTCATTATTCTGTTATCAAATTTGTCAAAGTGTCTTGGTTCCACCTCACCACATCCATTCTTGAATGGTAGGTAATATGTTTCTGAGAGTACACGTAACTTTGATATATTATGGCTATCTTCTCGTCTATAAAGATTGGTCATAGTCATTTCATATAACTATAATCGCTGACATCCCAACCATGCATAAAGTTAATACCAATGCTACAATATATAAAGTTGGAACTAAATGTGGTGAAATAACCATTAATACTAATAAATAGTTAAACATTTATAGGCTATGCACCTTGCCTACTTTGCTATCAATGCTATTCAAATTAACCCACAGAGGACCAGCGACGACAACGTGTCGTCGGTATTGTATGTAACGCTAGACCCCACGACGCACAAGTGTCGTCGGGGGTTAATTACTCCGGTCCTATGGCACCTAGAGGGCTCAGATTTGTATGGGAATAGTGTAAGTATCCCACGCAACCATGCCGATGGTTGAAAACTATCAAAGTCCAACCGCTTGTGCGTGAGCACACAAAAACCTTTTTTTGGGTGTTTTTGCCTTCAATTTTCCCCTCTTGTAAATCCGACTTTCGGGCGCACCGGTGGTAGGACCCCTTAATGACCTAGGGGATCGGGGCTTTTTTGGGTGGTCCTTCATTTCTAACCCATTCCTGGTGTTTTCTGAAAAAACAAAAATTTGACAACCCTCTGGTCCCTGGTGGTACATTTATTCTTAACTAGCTGGGGCTCAGTGGGTTAAATAGTGTCCCCCAATCACTAGACTATACATAAGAACCGTATAAAAACATGCCAATGCCAATTACTAATCATAACTAATTATTTCATAAGTAGTTGGCTGGTTGTTGTTGTTGTTGTTGTTCCCCAAGCTGCCTGGCCAAACAGCCCCAAGTCCCCGAGCAAGGCCAAGGCCATAACTGAGCGCCCCCACAGAACCCTCCCTGCTGACCACAGTATAGCCTGGGTGACCGAAGCCACTCCATGACGGGGAGCTGAGGAGGGTGCGGAAACGCCAGGGAAACCAAAGCCCCACCCAGGGCCCTATGCCCCTCAGCAATTATGAAGAGAAAGTTGAGGGGCAGAGGAGAAATGTGACGCTTTAGCTTCCAATCATGGTAGATTGGGAGGTCAATCCACGGAAGAGATGCCGTCACTTGAGATCTAGAAAATATATAAGTAAAAGGAACAGTCAGAATAAGCTATGGGTATGGCAGAGATCGCTCAGCTCTCACTCTGATAGACCCGCCCATCACCATAGTAGTTGGCTGGTTATGATATCGGACTTCAAAAATTTATCTCCGATATATAACTAATATATGTGCATAACATTATGGGCATTTGGGTCAAAAGATAGGTTTTCAACCAACCTTAGGTAGTTTCCATGACAAGAAGAGATAAATGGAATGGGCGAGGTTTCACTTAGTATACATTACAATATATATCAATGCTGTAATATATGGCCAAGAACAATAATTATTATTAATATTAAAGTAGGAAAGCGTCCGACCAATCAGGGCGCTCCTTTGTGTCGAACTTTTTGGGCCACAAACGTCCAAATTCCCGGCATGACCACCTGTGACCCTCCTACCTCTACCTAATTTGCTCCTTGTACCGGATCTTCTACTTGCCTTTTGTCAGATAACTTAGTGCCAGCATCTGACTCCCGTAAGCCACTAAATGACAAAGGCAATCAACTTCCTGGCACTTACTTTGGAGAAGGAGAGCGAGAGAGGACTGAGTCTAAACTGCAAGTCACGCTTGCTAAAGCACAATTGGGCTGCCAATCAGCGCGCCGGGCCCCCCTATATAGGGAAGGGGACGAGAGCCACCGACATTGACCAGATGTTGCCCTAGGGGTGGGTGAAATTTCCCTGGCTTGCCACCAGGGTTCAAGTAGCCCAGGAGTGTTGAACAAACTCCATTCCCTGTCAGTTCCGTCTCACTCAGACGAAAATGAGTACCTGGATTCATGGTGGCTAAAATGAATTCAGGGGCCTGATTGGTGGCTTCCTACAACCAATCAACACACGAGACTGAGAACTTGGTTAGCCACCAGGATTGCTCAGTGGCCATTGGGCAGGCCTTCTCTCGTGTTCGCCTCGTCCCACCCATACGTTAAACTGGGTACCTGGAGTGTAAAATCGGCCTTGGCGTAGGTCGTATCACTAGGGTAAATTTGATTACTTGCTTCACCTTTCCTATATACTTCCGTTCCCTATGTGTTGTCCGTCCTGTCCCCTCTCGAAAAGTATCCTCAAACTGTCTCTCCAACAAAAACCAGCTCACGCAAGTTGGGTCAAGCCCCGACGCCTTCATCTCCTACTAAAATTCACTTCCTCACCCCCTACTACTTCCTCTGTACCAACTCTAGTATTCGAAGCATAAGAGTGATCAAAATTATTACTTGCTTCAACTTTCCTATATACTTCCGTTCCGCTCAGGGTCAGACGGGCACCACACCTCGAGGAAGCAACACCTCTCCTCCCAGCCTCCCGCTCTCCTGCGGGCACACCAGGAACCAAGGCGATCAACACAGTAGCCTTCCAGCCCACACAACAGTTCCAGTAGCAGAGCACTCGAGTCCTGCATCACTCTCACCAACCCGGAGGATACACCATCAGTATCCCTGGGCCTGTCGCCATATTGCATGCCTGCACACCCGCAGTCAGCAACTTCATCCAGGACGAGAGGAGATGGTTAAGAGTGACAACCTCCCAGACCAGTACTGGCCAGCTTTGAGGTGGTAGTGCAGCCAGAACGCCCACCACGAGCAACCGACTTTTAATCACAACCCATATTTGGCCCACAGAGGAACCAAGAAAAAGAGAGAGGGGAATTTGACTAATTCGGGGGATCTTCAATAAAAATATGTGTTCTTATAGAACAAAACGAAAAGAGAAATTGACTTTACTAAGAAATAGAATAAACGGATGTTGTGTTATGTGTAACTAGTGTTTATTGATAGAAAGGGCTCCAAGCCATTAGCTACCAAGTATTTAGGATCTTATAGGAAGTTCTTTAATTAACGTAAGAGGGACAGAGATTAAATAACAACTATTGGGTTCAGGGGAAAATAGTGAATAGTTGTTTTAGAGATGAGCTTCAGCTAGGGTTATAGGAATTATATTGTAAGGACACACGTCCGGATTATATTGTAAGGACACACGTCCGAAATTATATTGCAAGGACACACGTCCGAATTATATAGAAGGACACTAGTCCGAATATGTTTAACGTAACTTATCGATAAAGGAACTTCATGATTAGTCTTGCTACCTCCTAGCTCGGTTGAGTGACCTTTAAGATTGGGCCAGTCTTTTGAAATAGAAAGTAACGTAAGGGCGTATCCGGCTCTTGAAGCTACCAGAAATATTGTCCGGGGAGCAGAGTTGTATTCCGGTGTAATATTGTATTAACAAAGAGTTTATGTTCATGTGTAACGGACTACGCGTTCGATGTTGTAAGAGAACTAAGAGTTAAAGATTATATCCTTTATAGAGAGTTAAACGGCCTACGAGCCAGTGTTGTATTCCGGTGTAATATTGTATTAACAAAGAGTTTATGTTCATGTGTAACGGACTACGCGTTCGATGTTGTAAGAGAACTAAGAGTTAAAGATTATATCCTTTATAGAGAGTTAAACGGCCTACGAGCCAGTGTTGTATTCCGGTGTAATATTGTATTAACAAAGAGTTTATGTTCATGTGTAACGGACTACGTGTTCGGTGTTGTATGGGAACTTAGAGTTAAAGATTATATCTTTGATAGAGAGTTAAACGGCCTACGGGCTAGTGTTGTATTCAGGTGTACTATTGTATTGACAAAGCTTTTATGTTCATGTGTAACGGACTACGCGTTCGGTGTTGTAAGGGAAATGTGAGTTAAAGATTATATCCTTTATAGAGAGTCAAACGGCCCACGGGCCAGTGTTGTATTCAGAGGGGCTATTGTATGAGCCGAGAGTGGTGTTCGTAACGCCCGGGAAAAGGTTAGCCATTTGGGGGTTTCGGAAGCGGATATAGAAATATATATTATTTGTCCACTTGCATTTAGGATTAAGAAATTAGTAATAGTTTGAGTCAGAGCAGCCCAGGTCTCTTAGAAGACATCGAAGGGCACGGCGATCATTATAAATTCAGTCTGATAACCTACGATGTATCTAAGTCGAAGCGAGGCATTACCTGAATAGCGGGCATCCGAATAGTATGTGTGGGAGCTCTTGGGTTCCAACGTACCATCTATCACGGGACAACGTCTTATTCAATTCGCGTACTGAACTCATTTCGACCAGAACAGGAAGTAGGCTATTGGACTAGTAGTTAGATTTAGAGTTCGTTCTATTAAATAAACTATACAAACTCTAGCAACTGTCGAATTATACCCCCACCTCAGTAGTGTGCTTGAACTTAGAAATTTAAGTACAACAAAAATAATTATTATTTCAAGTATTGTGCCCGTACACACAATCATATCCGAGCTGTGAAAGTTGGTGTCGCGGATTGAGCAAAAGACGAGGTGTGTGTGGGGGGGGGGGGGATGAGAGGGAGATATTCTAACAGCCAGTTATAGAGACAGAATATAATAGTTGCATTATGCTATTTCTGGGAGCAGTTACTTCCTGAAATTGATTGTAACGGAAAAAAGTTGTAATTTGATAAAAAGTCGTGTAATGAAATTGATACCAGGTAAACACATACACATACACACACACTCACTCACGCACGAAACAAGCTAGTATTCTACTCTACGACCCCTCATTCCCACTGCGTACCTCCACCCACTCATTCATAAAAACGATAACCGCGCCACCTACTAACGCAAAGGGATATCTCGTGGATGTCGCACGACTTATGCTCGTGACTGTACTTACATGAAATATGTAAATGGCAATATATTTGCTAAAGTCTGTATACTTTATTTAACAAATTTCTACTAAAGGTTAGTGCAATAATATATAATATAGTAGCACTGGACCCGTCAGAACTCTTCCTGGTTGTACAGTTGCCCTCATGAAATATGACCCACTAACTGATGTTATATATTGGAGTAAATTATAGTTTGAATGGCTTAATAGGGAATTTTGCTTTAAACCATTACTGTGTCAAGAGTTGTGAACATTTGATGTACTGTGTAATAGGCTAGTGTTGCATAAATAATGTGAATGCTAGCACCTGATCAACATGATCGAGCTGAGTATGTTTTTTACAGATGGTACTTAAAACAATAGACAGTTCAACAAAACAATTACATTACACGGTACACACAACAAATGCTTCAATCCCTGATATGGAGCTGATATAAATATAAAGTTGTGTTTGTTATCATTGCAGGTGTTGTGGATGAGACATTAGGACCTGAGGTTGGTGTCTACTGACGGAGTCACCTTCACATCAGACAACACACTACAACTCTAGCTCTTCCCAAGCTTTCTGGCATCTAGCCAAAAAACCTCTCTAACAATTTTTCTTCTTCGTATCCCATTTTCCACTCTGATGGCACAACCATCACTTCTTCATCTGACAAAGCTGAACTCTTCGCTCAATCGTTTGCTAGAAACTCAACCTTGGATGATTCCGGTGCTATTCCTTCATCTCCACCCCCCTCTCTGCTAATTATGCCTAATATCTTAATATCTTCTAAAGATGTACTTTCTACCCTCTCTGGGCTTAATACTAAGAAGGCGTACGGTCCGGACTGTGTTCTTCCTGTTGTACTCAAAAACTGTGCTACCGTAGGCAAACTCTTTCGTTTCTGTCTCTCCTCTACCGTCTTCCCTTCTTGCTGGAAGTTTATTGTCCTTCAACCTGTCCCAAAGAAGGGTGACCGCTCCCAACCCTCCAATATCGTTCAATTGCTCTCATCTCTTGTATCTCTAAAGTTATTGAAACTATTCTTGCTTCCAAATTTCTTAAGCAATTATCTTCTCATAATCTGCTCTCAGATCGCCAGTATGGCTTCCTTAAGGGTCGCTCTACTGGTGATCTTCTAACTGTCTTCGTGGTGCAATGCATAAGTGTGTTGATTTTCGGTGTGAGCATCCTAGGTTCGAGTCCCCGGACTGCCACATGTGTTTGTTAATTTCATAAATCGAGTTTAGGAGTAAAGTTGGTTAGTGGAGAGAACATAATCATTCATATCTTACTAACTCTTGGTCATCCTCCTTTCGAGACTTCGGTGAAACTTTTTCTGTTGCACTAGACATATCGATGGCCTTCGATAGAGTCTGGCACAAATCTTTAATTTCTAAACTACTCTCCTTTGGTTTCTATCCCTCCATCTGTGCCTTTGTCTCTAATCCCATTCCGACCGTTCCATACCTGCAGTTGTGGACGGCCATTGCTCACTTCCTCCTCCTATCAACTCCGATGTTCCCCAGGGTTCTGTCCTATCTCCTATTCTCTTTCTAATTTTCCTAAATAATCTTCTTGACTGTACATTCAGTCCCATCCATTCATACGCAGACGACTCTACCTTACACTACTCAATTAGTTTTCCTGAATGCCCCAGCCAGCAATCCCTCAATACCAAACGTAATGAAGCCTTAGAACACTTATCTTCTGATCTAGCTACTATTTCCAATTGGGGTAGAGAAACCTTGTTGCATTTAATGCTTCCAAGACCCAGTTTCTCCATCTTACTAACCGTATGGAACCTTCAGAGACTATCCCTTATTCTTCAACAAATTAAGAATCAATCCTTCATCTTCTCTCAATATTCTCGGTGTCTCTTTTTCTCCGGCTCTCATTTGGAAGGACCATATTACCAGTCTTGCTAAGGCAGCCTCCCTGAAGCTGGGTTTGCTCAACTGTCTCAAGGGGTTCTTTACCCCTGCACAGCTTCTTGCTCTGTACAGGGGCACAGTGCGTCCTTGTATTGAGTATTGTTCACATGCGTGGGGAGGATCCTCTCACACCGCACTTCTAGACAAAATAGAAAGGAAACCTTTCATATCATTAACTCCCGTCCACTCACCAACTCTCTGCAATCTCTCTCTCTTCGCCGCAATGTTGCATCTCTCTCGCTATTTTATCGCTACTATAATAATCAGTGATCCTTGGAGCTTTCCCAGTGTATACCACCTTCTCTACGTAGGGTACGTAGTACACGTCTTGTACCACAATCCCACCCCTCTGTGCAACTTTCCAACCCAAGAGTGAAATGCTATTCTCAGACTTTCTTCTATTCTACTGCTGAGCTCTGCAACTCTCTCCTAGAATCAGTTTTTCCCTCTTCCTATGACTTAAATTGCTTCAAACTCCGTGTGTCCAGGCATTTTAGCTCGAACGTACCTTGATTTTGGCCCTGTCACTGTTTCAACTCTGTGGGAGGCACTCGACACATGCAGTTCTGCCTTTTGTCTCCCTCATTCACATAGAAAAAAAAAAAAAAAAAAGGTCTGCATATACAGTATATCATGATGGGGACCAACAACTCTCTATACTGTATGGCTGTTAAAACTGGCGGAAAGCTTTGCAAAATGTCAGATCATGTTCTATTTCGATAAGTACAAGGTGATGTACAGTCGTGGGCAATATTAACTATACAGTTTTTGAGGAAAAAAATTCATACAATGGCGAAACATTTTAGTAAACTGCTTGAACTACTGCCACCATTGCATAGTTTGAATATGAGACTATTCATGGAATGCTAATGTATATAGGAAACAGAGAGGGTTTTTTTCATGCTGTGTCAGTGGGCTTTGTGGTAACGTACTGGAACCAAGTACAACACAAATTTAATCCCAATAATACCTTCCCATTGACACCATGGATTTGAACCCATGACCTTAAGATTACCTGTCCAATATTCATGTTTATATTATTTTCATATTTATTTGTCATGTTTCATTAACAGGCCATTTTGTTCTTGTTTCAGCCGACTGTTTCATCTGAATAACTTTCTTATATTATATGTGTTTTATATTTGTTTTGTTTGTTCTTCAATTTTTTAACTTCTCTCCGGGTAATCTCTGGACAGAAAGAGATCAAAGGAAACGAGACGATTGGCGGGCAAGGCAAAGGTCAGGCATGTGAAGCAACTACAGAGAGAGAGAGAGAGAGAGAGAGAGAGAGAGAGAGAGAGAGAGAGAGATAGAGAGAGAAAAAAACAAACAAGGAGTTACAAGGAATAGTTAGTATCTCGGAGACCTTGTGGTCCATTCCGAGGAGATACTCGAAGAGGAAGGAGAGAAACTGTTTAGTGCACTACACTCTTTACAGTGTGCAAAATACTATCTACTTTCTTCTTGATCTACTCTACTGAAGAACTATTTACAACATCGGAGGGAAGTTTGTTCCAGGTAGAACATATCTTATATGTGAACAAGTTTCCACAGATACTAGTGCTGAACCTTTTTAATTTTAATTTCCCGCCATGCTTGCGTGTTGTATTCATATTGAGGCTAAACATTTTGCTATAATCCACATTGTCAAACCCTTTATTAAGTAGCGTATAAACTTCAATGAGCTGACCACGTAGTCTGCGGGCCTCCAACGGGAAGAGATCATGAGCTCTCAACCGGTCCTCATAGCTCATTCTTCTAAGCGATGGAATAAGTTTTGTAGTTCTACCTTGTACTCTTTCCAGTCGCTCCATATCCTTCCTGAGTGCTGGAGACCAGAATTTAACAGCATACTCCAGGAGAGTCCGTATTAGAGTGTTATAAAGTGTGAGGACTATTTCCTTATTTCTATACTTAAATTGCTTCTTAATATAGCCCAATTAATTCTGAGCTTTTTTCTCTACTTCAATGCACTGCTTGGAAAACTTTAGGTCACTGCTAATCAGAACACCCAAATCCTTTTCCAAGTCAGTCACTTCCAGAGGCAATCCCAATAGTTAATAGCCTGACTTGGGGTTTGCTTGGCCGATATGCATCACCTTGCAATTTTCCAATTATAGAGGCATCTGCCATGTCTCCGAGCATTCACTCAGTCTGTTGAGGTTAAGCTGAGCTGTTTAAGCCCTATGTTGTCTTTCACATTCATTCCAAGCTTTATGGCATCTGCAAACTTGGAGATCACACTCAACAGACCAATATCAATGTCATTGACATATATGATAAACAGAAGTGGACCAAGGACAGATCCCTGTGGAACTCCAGAAGTGACTGTAGTCCACTCAGAAGAAACACCATTGATTACCACTCGTTGTTGTCTACCTGTTAGCCAACTTTCTATCCAATGTATGACCTCTGTATTGATACCTAGCGCACTCACTTTTGACATTAGCCTGCAATGAGGCACTTTGTCAAAAGCTTTTTGAAAATCTAAGTAAAGGATGTCTATGGCTCTACTTTTGTCATACTCACTCAGCATTTCATGGAAAAATTCCAGCAAATTGGTAAGACATGACCGGTGTCGCCTGAATCCATATTGGGAATCTGTAACTAAATTGTGGGTTTCTAGGTAGTCAACTATCTTGTCTACTAGTATCCCTTCTAAGAGTTTTACTATGATAGAAGTCAAGCTAATTGGCCAATAATTCTTGGGACACTCGTGATCCCCTTTCTTAAAGATTGGGGTCACATTGGCCAGTTTCCAGTCTTCAGGGATTTCTCTATTTTCTAGTGATTTATTGAAGATGTCTGCTAAGAAAGGTGTGATTTCATCTCGCACTTCACGTACAACTCGAGGAAGAAAGTCATCTGGATCGGATGGCTTGAACCTATTTAACTTATCTATTATTTTTGCTACAACCTCTGGGGTACATCTGATTTTGATAAGAACTTCACCCTCATGCACTAATCCTGGACTTGGCATGTCACTGGTAATTTCCATTGTGAATATTGGTGCAGAATAGTTGTTTAGGGATTTAGCTATATCAGTGTCAGAAGTTTGCAGTTGGCCTGTTGGATCCTTTAGAGGTCCAATGCTACTTTTGAATGGCTTCCTGCTGTTCACATAGCTGACGAACTCTTTAGGACTCTCTTTGCAGAGGGCTGCAACCCTTAGTTCTTCAGTCTGCTTTGCTTCCTTTATAAGAGATTTCACTCTTCTACACATATTTTTGAAGGAATCTAAATACCTTTGGTCTTGATTTCTTTTGGCCTTTCTGTATGCAACCTTTCTATGTATAATTGCTGAAGCTATGTCTCTTGTGAATCATTTTGGTTGGGTTGAGCCTGATTTGGTAAGTTTAGTAGGAATGAATGCAGCTTGTCGATCCATAATCTGCTGTTTGAATGAGCACCAAATCGATTAACATTCTCACCCTCAAGTCTGATCTGAGATCAGCTTCCCCGAAGGCCTTCAAAATGTGCACGACGGAAATCTAGTTTTGCAGTCTGAGGATTGGTGGGTCTGCTGCTAAAGGTGCGAAGAGAGAACCTAAGTGAATTGTGGTGACTACCTCCAAGTGATTCCCCAACAGATAAGCTGGTCACACTTTCATCTTCAGTGGTGAGCACAATATCTAGTATATTGTTCCCTCTAGTTGGCTCGTTCACCCACTGGGTCAAAAAGTTATCGTTAGTAAAGTCCACAAGACGCCTACCTTCAGCATCGGCAGTTCTTGCTTACCAGTTTACTAGGCAATTGAAGTCACCTAAGATCACACTGGTTTTACCCTCGATAACAACACTCAGTCTTGTGTACAGAAGTTCATCCTTTCAACATTTTGATGTGGAGACCTGTACACCAGAACAATCCTATAGATAGAGTTACCTAGATTGAGGTCTACTCCAAGCAGTTCATGTTCTGACCTGAACTTGCAGTCAATTGGGTTTAGAAAATCTTTGATGTACAAAAGAATTCCGCCCCCTTCCTGCATGGTTCGATCTTTTGGAACATTGTATATCCAAGTATTTCAAATTCCCCAACATAATCTCTGGTATCACTGTGAATCCAGGATTCAGTGATAGCCACTACATCGAAGTATTCTGTTAACAACAATGCCCGAAGTTCGGAGAATTTATTCCTATTTGACCTGGCATTAAATTATACTACATTAATGGGATTCTCGTTTTTCTTAGAATTCCCTAGCTTACCCCGCTTCCCGAAGAGAAAGGGGTCTCTGGGGGTAGTGCATTTTCTTGCACACAATTTTTCTGTACACTATCAGAGGTGTTGCAATTCCCTATGTTAGGTAAATCCTCACCTGAGGTAGAAGAACCACTATCTAGTGGTTCAAAAATTGGCAACTGAGGTGTTAGAGTCTAGAGGAGATTGCGAGGCATCTCTCGATCTATTGGAGAACTCTGCCATTTGTTGAGAGGCATTCTTGCTCTCAGAGGGACGAACTCCTTCTTTTGTGGGACCTCTTTTTGGAAGTTTGAGATCAACTGCTGGTGAGTATTTGCTCTTTTAATTTTTTATTTAGGAAATTACCAATCTTGATTTTACCGCTAGTGCTAGTGCACACCGTCACGGAGGTAGAGGTTGCGTTTCCCATAGAACTCATCAAATTGGTCCACAAATTTCACCCCTTTCTGGGTACACAGGTCAGCTAACCTACCATTTAAGCCTATTGCTTTGCTGGTAGCACAATCCCCTTTATACATCCTGGGCAAAATACCAAGTATCATGCCTCTGTCTGTCTTGAGTTGGAGCTCATCAGCCAGAGTCATGACCTCTCCTATTATTGACTCTGTGGCACTGACTTAATTTTTTTTTAGAAATATTTCATTGCCACTGACCTGGGCTATTATTGCCGTCCCCTTAGTCTTGGACCAGACTTTTTCCACTACCTTTGTGATCTGGGAAGTCCTTGCACCTGCGAGGCTCTTCACCATTCACACACATCGTCGAAACTCAACAAAGTGAGACTCTTGGCCTTTGACCTGAGAATCCCCAATCAAAATTGTTTTTGTCTCTTTGTCGCTAACGAGACCAAACCTGCTTGACATGTTAAGCTTGGTCCCTCTATTGTTTGAATGATTCATAGTAGGCTTATCACTATTCCACCTTTGAGGGAAATATTGTTGCATGTAGCTTTGCCTCTTGACTCCTTCATATACAAAAAAAAAAAAAAGAAAAAGGAAACTTTGGGTACTTTGTGACCCCAATTTCCTTTGCTTTGTTTTATTTGTCTATGCGAATGAAGGGTAGACACAACAGATGACGAAGTGAGGCAAGAAGGAGGATAACAAGAGGGAGGAGAAGAAGCAAGAGAATCATACTGTCAATGAGGATTGTAAGGAAAAAGTTTACAATACATTAAGGAGCCAGATGAAGAGCAGATCGAAAGAACAAGGAAGGTTAAACTACGTAAGGTCGAAGGTATAATATCATCAGAGTGTAGTGTTATGCGAGGTTGTAATCCAACTCGCTTATATATTCGTTCTATAAAGCTTCTTGTTTAGAACGCTTAGAACCAAATCCTGCCCGACAGGAACACAACTAGCACTTAATAATGGTCTATCTGGGTTACTCAATCACACTATAAACACAATAAACACACGGGATAATTACATTAGTTTATTATTATAGGCATAGAGGTACATATCATAATCGCATGAATCTCAACTACAGAGTATGAGTCCAATGTGTAAACAAGGGGACTAGGAAAGAGTTAACTAAATTTTACTCCTTCATGAATTTATATTTCAACTACAAAGCATCAAACATGAAATATACAATTATAGGAGATACACACATAGGATATGATGACAAAACATATACGGGTCCAGTGTATACCGAGAGGAATAATAGTTATTAAATGTGGGTAGCTGAGATAATCTACTCAGCCACGCACAGTAAGCGAGGCTCGAAATACAAATAGGCTGCCCGGCTGGGTCGGTGATCAAAGGTGCCGCGGAGTGCGGTTAAGGTCAAATGGACTGCGGTCAAGCTAAATACATACTTGATTTAGTGCAATGTTAATTCGACAACACGGGATATGAATTTCACTTTACTCTTGTTGGAAAGGGAATTAAATTTGCAATTTACTCATATAAAAATAATTGTGAATAATATCTCGCACGACATATGAAAAATAACTTCAATCGTAAATGAGCTAAAATCAAACTCGAGAAGGAATTCAGATTCACCAAATATGTAGTGAAACGATTATAGCAGAATAATAGCTATAGAAGCAGTGAGTTTGAATAAATTAACAAACCACTGTAAATAAATCAGACACAGAACAAAGTAGTGACGGATGAATAGCCGGAACGAGGGCTAGTGAATTATAAAAAAAGATACAGACGCAGAACAAAGTAGTGACGTAGAATATCCTGAAAACAGGTTGATAAAGTATATAATTAAATTAAGACACAAAACTAAGTAGTGTATGATAATTAGCCAAAATAGAGGCTGATGACTATAGGAACGTACAATCGGAATTCCAAGCTTCGGTTGTGAAATATCATTAACCGAATATCGTAATTAGGCGAATTATTCACAAGAACTAATATAGGAAAATAAATCCTTGAACAAAGATTAGTTCAACTCAACCGAATGGGTTTTTACATTGATAGTGGGCGCACTAATACACTAAGTGATCTCTTATATAAAATGGACGTAGCCCTGTCCTGAATTTGAGATCAAGTTTAAGGATGGAAAATTGCTCTCGTTACACACTCCACTTCGAACTTGGATACTCAATCAATAATAACACAACTGAATAAAATCTGTGAGCGTTCACGCAACATTACGTACAGTATATATTGGTTCTTTAACACAAGTGAAAAATACGGTGACAGGTCAGTTGAACCAGAGCCACTTCAACCAGTGCCACTTTAACCAGTGCTAACTCAACCAGTGGCCACTTCACCAGTGACCATTTCAACCAGTGACCATTTTAACCAGTAGGTTAGGTTAGGTTAGGTTAGGTTAGGTTAGTTAGGTTAGGTTAGGTTACTGGTTAAAATGGTCACTGGTTGAAATGGTCATTGGTTGAAGTGGCCACTGGTTGAGTTAGCACTGGTTAAAGTGGCACTGGTTGAAGTGGCACTGGTTCAACTGACATGGAACCGAATACAGGTAATGATATAGGTTGACATAGATTGGTTAGATCACAATTAATACATAAATAAATCAACTGCACATATAGAAGTTAGGTTCTCATAGTACGCGAACACGTTGGGCAAGGAGAGTTCAGAGATGGCCTCTAAAACAAAGTTAATTGAACACTCGCATATTTTATATTACTTTCACAATAATTCCCAAAACACAGTAACACAGAGACACTTAGGGTATCGTAGTGAAGAGAAGTGATATCCAAGAGAGGGGATCTGGTAGACGTAAGACTCGTATTTCCTCCTTCGTCTGGACACCAATGGGAACTGCCTCTCACACACAACTAGAGACAGTATCTTCTAGTTCCTCTTAACACACTGCAGGGTCGCCACACTCGATGAGCTTCTTATAGGGAGAATGGCTAGCACTATTCAGAAGTTTCTCCTACACAGTACTATGCCCACTAAATTCATATAATGCTAGTGGAAGGTATTTCCTTGTGTTCTGCCTACCAATCATAATTTCAGTCAGGCTATATTTGGATTATAATTTGAACCTAATTTACTCCATCTTGGAATAGTAGGGACATGAGGTTTTCGATCTTTTATTAATTTTACTGTGCAGCTAATAATGGTCTTAAATATACAATGTACATTGAAATATATGGGTATGGGTATGCTATATTTCTTAAGATTATACTTCTTTTTAGAAAGCCTGCATGGATGCAGGATAAATGTTTTGCAGGTATTCCTCTTTCTCCTGCTTTTCAACATTACATGCCAGGCTTCCGTTATTATTTATTTATCACTTGTTGTGGTTACAGGTAATTTTCTTTACTGTAGAGATGCTTCTTTTGGTTCCATCTGTGAAAATATGACCTTGGGGTTTGATGAGGAATTAGCATAAATTCTTCCTCATCATAATTCATATCTGATTCCTGGGTTTGGTATAATACTCCATCCCGCATCCTGGATCCTGTGATTGGTCCAAGGGGGGTCCCTGTGATTGGTCTAGAAACAGGTTATGCTCAGTCAGTGGCCCTGCACTTCCTGAAGGTCTCGGTAGGTGGCGTTGACGTCAATGTGTTGTTTGTTGGTCCCATGGAGAACGCATATTATTGATGGGGGACTGCGTTACCGTATTCTTGGTCTGGATGTGGGTCCCTTTCCTCGTTCTCTTCTTCCTCTCCCCTATTTGTGCAATCCTGACTCTGGTTGGTTGAGTCTCTTCCTGGTTTAGGAGTGTATCTGAGGGGTTGCTAATGTGGCAGCTTGTAACCCTGTCATCTCACCACATTGTTCAAAAAAAAAATCTCGACCACGAGACCTTAATTGATACGTCTGTCCGGTAGTTTGTTTCAATGTTGCTCAGTTGGAGACCCTGTAGGAAGAGGCACCAAACTACAGTGGATACATCATTCGGTTCGTTGGGGTCGTATGTCATGGTAAGTTGGATTGGTGTGGGAGATGAGTTAGCTACATGTATTAAATGGGCTGGTGAAGTGATGTTAATTGTTGCTCTGGTAGTGGACACGAAAATGCTGTTAATTTTCATTGTGGATGTATCAGGACCAGGGCTGGAAGGCGTGTGTGTGGCTGGTGCTGACTGGAAGATGACTGGAGAGTTGTTGGTCTTGGTGATGTCATTGACTTCGGTCTCTGGTGGGAGGAGCTTGTTGCTTTGGCGGTCCTTTATCAGCTTAGTTGATATCGCAGTAGGCGTTGAGGCGGCTGGAGCCAGGTGTGAAGCTGTTTCCGGCATGGTAGGTGAGGTGACAGATGAGGTCGGTAGAGCCAGTTTGGTAGGAGTGGTAGGTGTGGTGTGTGACCTCTTCACAGGTGTGGCGGCAGCCTTTGTAGATTGTGACGAGGTATCTGTCAGAGTAGGGGTGGTGACAGGTCTGGTGGCTTTGGTGGGGGGCCACCTTCTATTTGTTGGGTTGAAGGTAGGTGCCCACCGTTTAGGTGGAGTCACACGTCGGCCAGATCTTCGACATGGAGGATTAAAAAAAGGTTGCATTAATGAGGATGGTCTTAATTTGGTTGTTTGCATGCGAGAAGGTGGAGCGAAGGATGAAGTGGGTGTTTTGGATGATTTAGCAATACTGGGTGAATAAGGAGAGGTTTTTGTGGTAGATGGAGATTTATGGGTAGAGGTGGAAGGTTGAGGAGATGGAATAAAAGGTTTATAAAGTCTTGAAGGAACTTGGGATTTAGGCAAAGTTTGACTTCTTTGTTGAATAGGAGAAGGTACTAGATTGGTAGGTTGAGAACTGGGTAAAACAGGTGAAGTATTGGAGGGAGAAGGAGAAGGTTGTTGATTTCTTTCTATAGATGGAATGCGATAAATTTCTGGAGTGGTAGGTTGAGTACTGGGTGAAACTACGAAACTAGGAAGATCTGTTTCGGATGAGGTTGTGGATAGAGAGGTAGGACGTTGTTGAGGTAGAGCATGTTTAGTCTGAGAGGGAAGTTTAGGTGGACCAGAGACAATGCGAGTAGGAGAAGGTAGGCTGTCAAAGAGGTTGGTACGATAGGGGTTAGAGCGAGGAGGAGAGGGAAAGGGTGAACAGTTTACAGCTGTGACAGGTGGTTACACAGGTGGTACTATCACCGGTGGAGAAGGAGTGATGGATGGAATGAGAAGAGGTGTCAATGATTCTGTGGAGCCTAAATTTTGGTTATTGATTGCAGGCAATGTGTCATTATCGTTTGGATCAGCAAGCATAGTTATATTGTCATCAAGGGGTTGAGATCTAAGTACATATCTATTTAGGTATGTGCGTGACTCTCCGAAATAATAAATGGTGACCTGGTAACAGTTTGGCACAGTGAGAATTTCAAAATGACCCTTGTATCATGGCTTAAGTTTAGATGGTATTGGAAGTTGGGAAACCATGACTAGATGGCGGACATGGTGAGGACTGACTTGTTTTGTCTCGTCAGGTTGAAGATCTTAGATGTACTGGAGTTGTCGAAGTCGGTTCTTTAGGTGTACTAAAGATTGATCAACATTTGATGAGGGATCGTATGGGACAGACAGGTGACGTAAGGGTAGGAGCAAGGGTGGTACCCCAAAAACTCGTTCGTGGGGTGAAATTCCGTCTTCTCGAGGGCAGGTATTTATTCCCCATTGTACTATTTTAACTTGACTGGGCCAGTCAGTGGTGTTCATTTGGTGCAGGTGAGTCCTTATTTTGTTGGCAATGGTACGGTGGCTTCTTTCGCAGACCAAGTTCCCTTGAGGCCAATAAGAGGATGAGTGGCTGATTTTGAAACCACACATTTGGGACAGTTGTTACCAAATATGACCTGTGAACTCGGGATCATTATCTGAGTGAATGGCTTCTGGTAGATCAAAATAGGGAAACACGTGCTGTATCATGCCTTCAGCTACTGCTAAAGCTGAGTGTTCTTTTGCTGGACAGGCAATTACATACTTGGAGTAGGTGTCGACGAAAGTGATAATATATTTGAAACCTCTACCGCCTTCCATGGGTCCCATCACATCAACTGCTAATAATTGCCATGGCTTGGAGGCTACTAATTTCCCTGCTTGTCCGGAGGTGCGAGTACGATCCTTGCCTAAAGCACATGCACGGCAGGCTTCAGAGATTATTTTTGCAGTGATGAATGGGGAAGGAGTCCAGTATACTCATTGAAAAGTAGAAGTCAGTTTTCTTTTAGCCAAATTAATGCCATTGTGAGAATGTAGAGATTGCATCATAGGTATGGCAGCACTTGGGGTAATTACAATTATCCCATCTGGAGTGAACAAATTATCTCCTCGTCTTTGCAATTGTGCAAAATGCGCCTGGGCATCCAATCTGTTTTGTCTTGTCTCTGGAATTGTTTTAATAGTTGTTGTTGATCTTGGTCCGTGCAGTCCTTATGGTGAATTGCTCGGATTTTTTTTTTTTTTTTTTTTTTCTATGTGATTGAGGGAGGCAAAAGGCATAACTGCCTATAGCGAGTGCCTCCCCCATAGTTGAAAGAGTGACAGGGCCAAAATCAAGGGACGTTCGAGCCAAAATGCCTGGACACACGGAGTTTGAAGCAATTTAAGTCATAGGAAGAGGGAAAGACTGATTCTGGGAGAGAGTTCCAGAGCTCAGATGTTGAGTAGAAGAAAGTTTGAGAGTAATGTTTCACTCTTGGGTTGGAGAGTTGCACAGAGTAGGGGTGGGATTGAGTTGCAAGACGGGTACCACGTGCCCTACGTAAAGGAGGTGGTATGCACTGGGATAGCTCTGAGGAACACTGATTATTATAGTAGCGATAGAATAGCGAGAGAGATGCAACATTGCGGCGGAGAGAGAGAGATTGCAGAGAGTTGGTGAGTGCCCCAATTGGAAATAGTATTTAGATCAGAATTTAAGAGTTCTATGGCTTCATTACGTTTGTCGTTGAGGGATTGCTGGCTGGGGCGTTCTGAAAAACTAATGGAGTAGTGTAAGGTTGAGTCGTCTGCGTATGAATGGATGGGAATTAAGGTACAGTTAAGGAGATCATTTATAAAAATTAGAAAGAGAATAGGAGATAGGACAGAGCCCTGAGGAACACCGGAGTTTATAGGGTGAGGAAGTGAACAATGGCCGTCCACAACCGCAGCTATGGAACGGCCGGAAAGGAAATTAGAGACAAAGGCACAGATGGAGGGATAGAAACCGAAGGAGGGTAGTTTAGAAATTAAAGATTTATGCCAGACTCTATCGAAGGCTTTCGATATGTCTAGTGCAATAGAAAAAGTCTCACCGAAGTCCCGAAAGGAGGATGACCAAGAGTTAGTAAGATATGAAAGAAGATCACCAGTAGAGCGACCCTTAAGGAAGCCATACTGGCGATCTGAGAGCAGATTATGAGAAGAGAAATGCTTAAGAAATTTGGAAGCAAGAATAGTTTCAAAAACTTTAGAAAGACAAGAGATAAGAGCAATTGGACGATAGTTGGAGGGTTGAGAGCGGTCACCCTTCTTTGGGACAGGTTGAATGTGAGCAAACTTCCAGCATGAAGGGAAGACGTTAGAGGATAGACAGAGACGAAAGGGTTTGCCTAGGCAGGGAGTCAGCACGGAAGCACAGTTTTTGAGAACAACAGGAGGAACACCGTCCGGACCGTATGCCTTATTAGTGTTAAGCCCAGAGAGGGTAGAAAGTACATCTTTAGAAGATATTAGGATATTAGGCATAAGTAAGAGAGAGAAGGGCGGAGAGGGAGGAATAGCACCGGAATCATCCAAGGTGGAGTTTCTAGCAAAAGTTTGAGGGAAGAGTTTAGCTTTGTCAGAGGAAGAAATGATGGTTGTGCCATCAGAGTGGGAAAGGGGAGGGAAAGACGAGGAGGAGAAATTGTTGGAGAGGTTTTTGGCTAGATGCCAGAAAGCTTGGGAAGAGCTAGAGTTGGATAGTTCAGTGCATTTATTATTGATGAAAGAGTGTTTGGCAAATCGAAGAACAGATTTGGCTTGATTCCGGGCAGAAACATATGAAGAATGAGAGTCTTGAGTTTTAAGGCGTCGGTACCGTTTGAATGCTTCCTCCTTATTGCGGACAGCAGTAGAACAGGCGTGAGTAAACCAAGATTTTTTAGCATTAGTCTGAGAGAAAGAGAATGGAATGTATTACCTCGGTAATGCGTTCAGCACTCCCCGAGGGTCCCCGGCCATGGAAGCAGAAATCATTCCATGGGAAATCAAAGAAGTACTGCCGAAGAGCCTCCCAGTCGGCAGCGCCAAAGTGCCACAAGCGCCGCCGGCTAGGAGGATCGGGTGGCTGTACTGGAGAGATAGGACAGGTGACAGAGATAAGTTTATGGTCGGAGGAGCCCAAAGGAGAGAAAAGATCGACAGTATAAGAAGAAGGGTTAGAAGTTAGAAACAGGTCAAGAATGTTGGGCCGATCTCTGATGCGATCCGGGATACGGGTGGGTTGCTGAACTAACTGCTCTAGGTCATTTAGGATAGAAAAGACGTAGGCTTGTTTGGTTTGAGTATCATCAAGGTTGGATGTGGAAGTTATGGATTGAGTCGGGAGTCTGGACAGGGCATCAGCGTTTGTATGCAGATTCCCTGGCCTGTAGGTAATCTCAAAGTCAAATTCTTCTAACGATTCTCGCCATCTGACAGTCCATTTTTAGTGTCAGATTTACATAGCCATTGGAGGGCGTGGCGTGGTGATCAGTAATTATGGTGACTTTGACACTAGCTAGATAGGCTTTAACATTTTGGAGAACCCAAATTATCCCCAAACATTCTCTCTTGGTTACAGGATAATTTACCTCAGCTGGATTAAGAGTCCGGCTGGCACATGCAATAATGTGTTCTTTACCTTCTCTTGTTTGGCCTAGTACGGCTCCAATACCAAACTGTGAAACATCTGTGTAGAGACGGAATGGTTTGGTATAATCTGGAAAAGAACTATTGGTGATGCTACCAGAAGTTCCGTCAAAGGATTAAATGCTTGCAGGCGTTGGTCTGTTCATAAAAATGGTTCGTCCTTCTGGGTTAAATCGTGGAGTGGTTTGGCAATGGTGGCAAAGTTGTTCACGAAGGGTCGATAGTATTATGCATAGACTACAGTAGGACGAATGGTTTACGTCCTGTGAAGCTCGCCAAACAAAGGACGTAGAAATATATTTTTTTTGTATAATACCTTGGAGAAGGAGCAACTAAGACCCGTCCATAAATCCTTAATATTTGATAAATAGGAATCACACACACACACACACAAACACACACACACATATCTTCTTGATAGATGGGCTGACTGAGAAGCGCATAGTATTAACTATTATGAATGTCCCGGCAAGATTCACCACGTACTGTAAACTCATAATATATTTAACTGGCAAGTTTATATCACATAAGTTAGTTAGCTACCTAATATTAGCCAAAATAACTTCACAAAACGTAGGCTACTAGAAATGTAATTGCTTAGTTTCAGGTGTAAATTTGGCAATCCATGTGATAAGAGAACACTGCAATGTAATAGTTTGTGTGTGTGTGTGTAATCAAGGATCGTGCGGAGCCAGATGTTGACAGCTAAAGCCTTCATGTTTGAGCAAGTGATTGAGGAAACCGGTAGCCTTCTGACTGATGTGGTGAGTGTACACTATAAATAATAGAATAAGGCAGAGGAACAGGAAAGTATATAAATTATACAGTACAGAATAAGGAAAATTAACATGATAACTTAAAATAAACGGAGACTGAAATACAAAATACGAAAACAAATGCAAAAACTATGTTCTGGCTTGCTTCTGGGAATGTAAAGAAGGACAAGGCTGATAATGTTTATGTAATGGTCAAGAGAGAGATAGATGGAGAGAGAAAGAGAGAGAGAGAGAGAGAGGGGGGGGGGGGGGTCACAGAGAGGGCAAGCTTTTATAGGTTTGAGTCCCGAAGGGAAGAATGAAAACCTAATATTTACGAAATGCCTTAACAAAATGATGGCTCTCTTTGAACGGATGCTAGACACCTCATGACCATGCCATATCACCACACAAACAAGACGAGTCACCTCAAGACCATGCCATCTCATGACCAGACCTTTTCTTCACCAGTCGGTTTCATCACCATACCAGCTCATTACCAAGCCAATTCATTACCAAGGCATCTCAATACCACACGTTGCCACATCTATTGTCTTGTACAGTGATCACGGGTACCCCCCCCCCCCCCCTCTCACTCTCTCTCTCTCTCTCTCTCTCTCTCTCTCTCATCTATGCAGTAAACATAGGGATAACAAATTGCTCTACCCACTACAGGAAAAAGTTTTCGTTTATTTTGACACATACCTGTAGGCCTACTCGTATTATATATACCGTACACTATAAATTATACTTATATTGCAGTACCGGTAATGTGTGTTTTATATTTCAAATATATTTAGACGGCTTTGTACTGCTTAGGAAGGGTCATGTAACATGTTAGCTAAGGTTCATTAAGATGGTTTGTAGCACTATAACTGATAGACGTCTTTTCTAATTTGAATAAGATCACATAATAGTTAGTAAAACAAAATAATGCAACCGAACTATTTCATTCGGTACCGTATATTAAATCATTTAAGATATGATAGAGGTTTACGGTCTATTCGCCCACAAGTCTTCGCCCAAACTAGAAATTTGTTCGCCCAAACAATGAAGTTCGTTCGCCCACACCTTGAAGTCTTTTCGCCCACACTTTGAAGTTTGTTAGCTTCCCACAATCTAAACTGGCTTCTAAAGGATGCAAATTTGGTGTATTATGTTGACGACAAAATGTTGTCCATTCGTAATTAGATAATGCTATGAATAATTTGTGTTATCTCATTTCCGGACATAACTTAGTTTAAATATCTTCAGATTAATTGGTCAACTTTTCATCATATTCATATTACTAACTCTGTGTAATGTTGAGGCTAAGCATTTTGTTTTAATCCACCTTGTCTGACCCATTCAGTATATATAAGACTTCCATATGAGAGAGAGAGAGAGAGAGAGAGAGAGAGAGAGAGAGAGAGAGAGAGAGAGAGAGAGAGAGAGAGAGAGAGAGAGAGAGAGAGAGAGAGAGAGAGAGAGAGAGAGAGAGAGAGAGAGAGAGTGTATATATAGCTCATATTCAAATAGCAAATCATAACAAATATATAACAATACTAGTGAAGCATTGTACAATTAGGAATGTCCTGTGTTTGAGTGTGTGGGGAGACTAATGACGTGACCGATTAGAAGGATTAGAGTAGGAGGAGAAGGTATAATAATGATATAGGATTAACTCGGTCACATTTCCCCAGCCACTTTCCTGGGCAATTGTATTCTGGAATATCTAACGTTAATGTTGGAAGCTTCTAAATATATGTTATTATTAGAATGTAGATCATGGTCATTATATCATTCAAACTCAGTATAGTTGTCAATTATATACATAATAGCGCCTCATAGTGCTGCCACAAAAATATCTGTCTATCGAACATTTCCGGAAATAGCCTGTACCTGTGCACTGATTCCTGTATATATTTTATGTCAACTACTATAACCTCAAAAGCCCTACATAATTATTATCAATCGTAATTTATTGACATGCTAACAAGAACGTTGCTTATTCTCTTTTTTGGATTTGAATGCTTAGGAATCATTCAATTTATGCATTTTAGTTATCACGGTCCTGTTCCTTGTGTTGACCAGTTGACAAGCAATGTTTGTGAAATGTTTCACTCTTTTATCAGTATTACAACAATCATTGGATAACTTCTGTGTCAGATGACCACGTGGATGTGGTTGGTTGAATGTGAGAGGAATCTGCCCTATATGGGCCAGTTGACCTTCTTCGTGTATCAGGTTTTATTTGTTTATGAAAATATATATCAGATCGGAAATGCATGACATAAACCTCGGATAATTTATTCATCACTTCAGCCTAATGCTTAGTGTGCGAAATTTCGGTGTGAGTATCCTAGGTTCGAGTCCTTGGGATACCACATGTATTCATTACTTTCATTGATTTCATAAGTTGGGTTTATTTGTTAATTGATAGGTGAAAACAAAAACAAATTGTGAAAACAAACATGAATGTATCCAGGTTCAGGAGTAATTTATAGAGAAGCCTTCCTTTGTGGTTAAGTACCCCATTAATTATCCCTTCCATTCGTCTAAATATTACGTTATCAGAGTGCAGTTGGATATATGACTGTACAGGCAAAGATTAATAAGCAGTATTCGAGAATGCATAATATATCGTAGGCTTGTGCATAAACCCTTAAGGACACCAAAATTGGACAGCATAATCCATATGAGGTCTCACTAATTATAAATACAGTTTTAAGATAACATCGGCAGTTCTGTTACTCACACTCCTTGAGTTGAACCCAAGAATCATGTTTGCCTTGTTACGAACGTTTATACACTGTTTTCTAGGCTTCAAATCAAACACACCCAAATCTTTCTCGCAGTCTGAGTTTTCTAATTCCGTATTAGGTAGCTTATATTTTGCATTAGTATTCGTCTTCTCTATCTTTAATACCTAGGTATTCCCAAGATCCATATACACCAGGTCGGCCGGGGTAATTACCAAACTACTCTCGGTCTACGCACGTGACGTAGTACGAGGTCGACTGACCACCGCGCTCCTCCACTTATTCGTTAGCATATACCTCTTTCTTTTTCACTTTATGTCCCACATTGCATTATTATTAGTATTAAGTGTGTGTGTGACAATTGTTGTTCATTTACAGTATTTTTTGTAAGCAAATTATCGCAATTGTAAATATAGCCTATGTATTACTGAGAATACTATAGTATAAAATGGTAGACAAAAGGGTAGAGTAACAATACAGTACTTTCCTTTAAGGGTAAGTCAACTTGATTTTAATAACAGAACAAGTATGTTGTACTCGTAAATATATTGTACATAAAACATAAGACAATGGGAGTCTGCAGAAAGCCGAATGGCCACACAAGACAGATCTCTCTCACACCCAACCCATATCGTCCATATGCCATCTATTTTTATCTTGCAGCTTTCTATCATTTGTAATCCTACTACGGTGCTAGGTAGCCTATTCCACATTTCTATAACTTTTACCAAACTAGGATTTGCCACTATTTACTTTGTGCTTTAGTAAACCTGAATATGGTATTTTAGAACATATGAGGTTCTAAGGTATATTGATTGACAGCAATATATAAAAAAAAAATATATATATATATATATATATATATATATATATATATAGGCCTATAGAGAGAGAGAGAGAGCGATATATAAACACATAACTCAATATAGAAAGGCAGAACAAGCTAGTAGCCTATTAGTAAAAAATGTATAGATACAAACATCGCAATACACAGATAGATCAATAATTATTATACACTAATGCTTGGTTCACACATTCACGTATATTGCTCCCGACAGCTCCCGTCAGGCGTAATCGCCAATTTTGTGTTCTGACGGGAGTAGTCCGGCCGTGAACGCCCGTATAACCACGACTATTGCACTTCCCGTCAGACGTACCGTGACGGGGCCAGTGTTACGTCAGTCGTAATGTAGTCGTAGTGAACTACGTACGTGTTTGCGACTTGCGTAAGCATGTCCCCGTTCGTCTGCATGGGCTGCCTGATTTGCGGGAACACAGGCCACGCCCATGCCACGCCCCCACAAGACCTGCGTAGCTGAGGCCGTACATCTTGGGATTGTTTAGGACCTACCTGGACCGGTTCCGGACAAACGTAGGCACACCCCGTCTGTCCAAACACAAACAAAGACAGTCTTTGTCAACCACGTAGGTATTGGTTGCAATCTGGGAACTACAAAAGGGCAGGACTGGCCACACCTTTGCCATTCCCACTCCTTCCTCGGCACCATGAACAACATCGCGGAATTCATCCTGGAGGAGTTAAATTTTGTGAACTCCCTAATCAAACCAGAGAACAGGCATAACACGCGGCTAATGAAAAGGATCCTTTCCTACATAGAAATCTTAAAACTACTTGCAATAGCAAACTACATCCATCAAGAGGAACAAGAGAAGAAGGAAAGGAGCAAGAGGACAGTGTGGGTGTGGCCTTATCTGCAACGAAGGCTTGAACATGGCCATTATGAGAACCTGATGGAAGAGATGGCCAGAGAATGTCCACACATGTACAAGAACTTCACCCGGGTAGACAAACAACTATTTGATGAGATTGTGGAACGTGTCACCCCCATCATTCAGAGGAAACCTACGTTCTGGCGAAAACCCATTCCTCCTGGTCTGCGGGTGGCCATCACCCTACGTTTCCTCGCTACGGGTGAAACCTGCAGGAGCCTGCAGTACTCCTTTCGGGTTGCCCACAACACCATCAGCCAAATTGTTCCAGACACATGCCAGGCCCTCATCTCTGTCTACGGAGATCAGGAGCTCAAAACGCCACAATCGCCTGCTGAATGGAAGGAGGTTGCCAGCGGCTTTGAGGAACGATGGAACCTGCCGCATTGTATAGGAGCCGTTGATGGCAAACACATACGGATCCGCAACCCCTCCTTTGGTGGCACATATTACTTCAACTACAAGAAGTTTTTTCCATTGTCCTGTTGGCAATTGTTGACTCCAACTACAAGTTCATCTACGTCGACGTTGGTGCCATAGGGTCAGAGTCTGATGGTGGTGGCTTTGCACACACCCGTCTGTCTAAGTTGCTTGATAGACACAGCGCCAAACTGCCCCCCGCCGAGGTCATCTCTACCGATCCCACTGGACCACCAACGGAATACTTCTTAGCAGGTGATGATGCATTCCCTCTGCGCGCCTACCTGATGAAGCCCTACTCCCAACGATTCCTCACGAAACCTGAACGGATCTACAACTACAGACTCAGCATGGGCCGCCGGGTGGTAGAGAACGCCTTTGGCATTCTTGCCAACCGCTTCCGGGTTTTCCACACTGCAATGTGTATGAAACCTGAGTGTGCAGAGGTTGATGTGTTGGCCTCATGCATTCTGCACAACATCCTACGAGGACGAAACCCACCCCGAACAGAGGTAGATCAAGAGGACCCACACACCCACCAACTCATACCTTCCCCCTGGAGGAGTGACCCACCTGTAGGAACCAACATCCCAGCCGTATCCCGCAACACTGCAGCCAGGCTTGCCAAGGAGCAACGGAACTACCTCAAGACCTACTTCTCTTCCCCTCAAGGATCTGTGGCTTGGCAGGATGACTGAGTTATGACTGACGGCAGTGTGTCCCGCTGGTCCTTATATACCCCCCGTACATCATTGCCGCGTCTTCCCGCCAGCCCGCAGTGCAGCGGTGTTGCCGTATACTTCCCGACGAACGTAAACTTTCCCGTTTGACGGGAATATTTTACGATTGACGTGAGCAGCTCACGTCTGACATGCGAGCGGCTACGTCTGATGGGGCTGCTCCCGTCAGACGGCCGTGGTGGGCCGTAAAAGTTCTCGACTTTTAACATACGTGAGCGCGAGCCACGTATCTGATTCCAATTTCAAAACATACCGGGCGGCATCGCCCGCACCAACCGCCTCCCCGACCCGCATGGCTACTCCCGCCATGCGTACCAACCCCCCCGACTGTACACAATTTCATTTACGTTTTGCGTAATATGCCCTTACGTTTGACCAAACTACCAATATTCGGGTGCCAACTACCAATAAACCTTCGTACGGGAGCTGTCGGGAGCATATACGTGAATGTGTGAACCAAGCATAAGACAGGTCAAAATGTAGCTTGTGATCACTGTATAGCAAAAATAGTAAAAGCTACCATAAATCCGTAGATAATTCAACATAAAATATTATATCTAGAAGCCAGGTGAATACATACCATAAAATTCTAACATAACATAGGGAATACTTCATGTCCTAAGGGGAGATTGTAAAGGCCCTTCGTCCCCGTTTGATGTTGATTTGTTCCTGACGAGCGATAGCAAACCTGTTAATTTAGGAGGAATCGGCCTTTGGCCTGGATATTTTTCTATCGAAAAATTTACAAATCTATCTTGAAGGGGGTTTAGGGTTTTCTTTTCCTACGCTTGATGGAGGTCTAGGGAGGAAACTAAACACAATATATATATGAATACATTAATTAATAGACCAAACAATCGGTCTGCCTCCCATTAACTGTAGCATAATGGTAGTAATTACAGTTTTCTACAAGGACGATTATGGAACTTATAGCCTAAGTTACAAGTTTCATAATTTTCCTTGGCATTCCTTTGTTTCCAACATTTTTGTGTTTGTTCATTCTGAGTATTTTATTAAGATGTCTCATCCTAAAAAATATGGATATTCTTGCATAGAACGATATTATCTCAAGTGGCAAATCTACTCCAGCACTTTTCATTTCTGCTGTAAGAGTCTGTACACATACTACTCCTTCTCGCAAGCCCTCACCATGCACGGCTTTAAACACTTCCCTCTTAACTAGTAACTTGGAGTAGAAACTGTCAGAGGGAATGTATAAATGACCTCTACTGATTATTTCAGTCCATGAGTTGGTAGATGACCCACAGTTCCCTGCCACGTGTCCTAGTTCTGGATGTTTATTCACACACTTTTTCACCATGTACCCACCAATATAGTGTAGAGACTGTTCTTCTATGAATGTGCTAGGTGAAACTGATACCAGACCAGAAACTGATACATTTATATTATCCTCACTTACATCAACTTCCTGCAACTCCATAGACAGCTTACCATCCACTTCCTCCATATCAAAATCCATGTCTTAAAGAGAAGGCTAGTTAAGCAAATTTCCAAGTCAAGTTCACGATCATAAGAGTGTGATTTACTGCTTGGTTCACTGGGTACTTCGTTAGAAAAACAGTCTCGGTTTTCTTCATTGTAGCTAATATTACTCTTCTCACTAACCACAACAAACTCTCTCCCCAATATGAATTTTCTCATCCGATACTTAAAACTAAGAGCATCTGGATGATCATGGGGACCACTCATTTGCCTGATACAGCCGAAAAACTGTTCAATGCAGTCTTGATTTAGCCTCCTAGTCATTATGAAATCAAACCAATAATTTACTTTCAGCATTTCATACAACCCTAAGAGAGACTGGCTAGAGAGAATTATGCCCTTCTGAAAATTATACATAGGCCTAGTCTTTGCTGCAGAATATACTCTCATGGTTGACATCAAATTAACCATTTTGTGTAGTATGTCTGCTTGGAGATCAAAATGCATTCCAAATGCACAGCGCTCTTGCTTATATTATGTGAATTCATTACATCAAACCACTGATCAACAAGGCATATGCATTTTTCTGTGACATCCCAATTTTGAGTCTGCAAGAGTTCTCTCTCACCAAAGTATTGAATTGCACTTGCACAGCTCTTTGACAGCAGCTGTGTTGCATACTTAACTCGCTGCCTCTGTTGACCAGTTACATTCAGATGAATATCCGATATTTTATAGGCCAAACCATATTCTGTTTTTGTCTTTGCTAACATCTCACGAATACATTCATCAGACACTATATCACCATTCTCCAGCAAAAATCCAGAATCCAGAAGATTATTCCTAATTAGTTTAATCATGTGTGGGACATCAGCAAAGACAAACACATCCCTGTCAGCACATGGATTTTTGAAAGACATACTCTTAGCTTTAACAGGATCTATGCCCATTGCCTTCCATACACGAAGATTACATGGCCCTAAATCATGTACTATCGCTATCACTGAGTACCCTACTGACTCTACTTGTCTAATTAAATCCAGTATAATATTATGCATGTTCGATTCATCAAACTTATAATAAATCGGCTGCTTCCACTGACCTACAAGACATCTTAACATAACAACTTGTACATTGCTGTGTGGCCTGTATAAGGTGTCTTTACCTTTGTCATAAGACCACTGTTTGCTGATACTCATTTCATCAAAGCTCATGACAACTAACTTTTCTTTAGCATCTAAAGTATCTGCCTTTGATTTCATTAGTTGTAAGACAGATGACAAGATGCCTGGCTCACAATCAAAACTCTTTGCTCTGTCTTTTAAAGTGGTCTCTGATGGTAGTGGGAAGCTTCTAATGTCTTTAAGATACTTATAACATTTTCGACTAATGCTCCTTATTGTCATGGCACGAGCTATATCCTCTTCTGGCCAACATTTCACATATTTAGTTTGATTGCTGATGACATCAATTTGAGTCTGAGTGAAAATAGGCTTTAACATAGTATCCACTTTTCTTTTCACTTCACTGCCTATAGTATTTGCAACACTTTCTTTCAGTTTTAAATACTTGTTTCGCCAAAAGTTTACTTCATCATGCAACTTCATTTTGTCCTTATGAAAATCTTCTTGGATTTTCTGGCACTGTTTGCAGGATGATGGTGCTTTACTGATTTCACTTTCCAGCAAAGTAGTTTCTTTTCTTACCGGCATTATGTCATGATGTGACCTTTGTGGACCTGATTGTTCACTCACACATACTGGAAATTGGTTATTTACTATCTCAGAGCTATCACAGGGCACACAGTCACTTGGATAATGATCATTCAGCAACTCTTCTACTTTCCTCTTCAGTCCTCGCTTTTCTACTCTCGCCCCTCTATTTCCAGACATCTCTGTTGGGTGGTGAGCTGAAGCAATAGAAATAATTTTTGTTTACAAGGCCGCTCTTACAAGTGTGTGACTATTATGTTATTAATACAACTAATTATTAATCCAAGTATACCTTTGGGATACCGTAGTCTAACTAGGCTACACCATAAAATTAGTTTTATAATTTATCCTTAAAAATAGTATTATAAATAGGATACACACTCAAATTAGTCTTATAGGTGTACCATATAAGTACAACTCAAAAATAGCCTTATAAATACACCTTAAAACTAGTCTTATAACTACACCTTAAACTTAGCCTTATACAGTAGCTAAACCTTAATATTAGTCTTATAGCTATACCTTAAAATTAGTCTTATAACTAAACCTTAAAATTAGACTTATAACTAAACCTTAATATTAGTCTTATAACTAAACCTTAAAATTAGTCTTATAACTAAACCTTAAAATTAGACTTATAACTAATCCGTAATATTAGTCTTATAACTAAACCTTAAAATTAGTCTTATAACTAAACCTTAAAATTATACTTATAACTAAACCTTAAAATAAGTCTTATAACTAAACCTTAAAATTAGTCTTATAACTAAACCTTAATATTAGTCTTATAACTAAACCTTAAAATAAGTCTTATAACTAAACCTTAAAATTAGTCTTATAACTAAACCTTAAAATTAGTCTTATAACTAAACCTTAAAATTAGTCTTATAACTAAACCTTAATATTAGTCTTATAACTAAACCTTAAAATAAGTCTTATAACTAAACCTTAAAATAAGTCTTATAACTAAACCTTAAAATTAGTCTTATAACTAAACCTTAATATTAGTCTTATAACTAAACCTTAAAATTAGTCTTATAACTAAACCTTAATATTAGTCTTATAACTAAAGCTTAAAATTAGTCTTAAAACTAAACCTTAATATTAGTCTTATAACTAAACCTTAAAATTTGTCATATAACTAAACCTTAAAATTAGTCTTATAACTAAACCTTAAAATTAGTCTTATAACTAAACCTTTAAATTAGTCTTATAACTAAACCTTAAAATTTGTCATATAACTAAACCTTAAAATTAGTCTTATAACTAAACCTTAAAATTAGTCTTATAACTAAACCTTAAAATTAGTCTTATAACTAAACCTTAAAATTAATAATATAACTAAATCTTAAAATTAGTCTTATTACTAAACCTTAATCTTAGTCACATAACTAAAATTTTAAATTAGTCATATAACTAAACCTTGAACTTAGTCATATAACTAAACCTTAAAATTAGTCATATAAGTAGGCTATAATATAAATCGTAATTTAGAAGCGAAATTAAAACTAGACAATGTATAGTTGGACATGATAGAGATATTTAAATGGATAAATGGTATAACTAAGGGCAATATTGGTGAGGTATTAAAGCTAAAGAACGGTGACATAACCCGCTCAAATGGTTTCAAGTTAGATAAGATTAGATTTGGGAAAGATATAGAAAAACACCTGTTTGGTGATAGAGTTGCTAACATGTGGAATGAACTGCCCAGATCAGTGATTAACTCAGGAACAGTTGAAAGCATAAACGTATGTTGGATTCTCATATGGATATGAGCTGTGTGTGAATGGGAGCTGCCTTGTGTGGGCCGCATTGCGTTATGCAGTTTCCGGCTATATTATGTTCTTATATATGTACGGTACACTTCACAAATAGCCTTATATATGTACGGTACACTTCACAAATAGCCTTATATATGTACGGTACACTTCACAAATAGCCTTATATATGTACGGTACACTTCACAAATAGCCTTATATATGTACGGTACACTTCACAAATAGCCTTATATATGTACGGTACACTTCACAAATAGCCTTATATCTACACTTAAAAATCATTCTTATAACTACACCTTAACATTAGTCTTACAACTACACCTTAAAATTTGTCTTATAACTAAACCTTACAATTAGTCGTATAACTACACATGCGGTAACAATAGGTTTATACATTATATATATATATATATATATATATATATATATATATATTAAATCTAATCAATAATATAGCTCTTCCTCTCTCTCTCTCTCTCTCTCTCTCTCTCTCTCTCTCTCTCTCTCTCTCTCTTTCTACATTGGTATCCTTATTAATTAAACACTGATCACAGTAATATTTCAATTGTAACACCAAACACAAATAAACAATGCTTACTCTTTGGTAGAAATAGTGAAGGTACAGCATCGTCTTTGAGAAGTCGTTTATATCTTGGACTCTCAATGCCTAGTAAACGACTTTTCATGTCATCAATATAATCGTTATTGGTGAAGTGTACAGAGCATACAACTGCATGTTGGGCATTAATACCATCTTGGCGACGACACAAGTTTATCCACACGCTTCTGAAATGTGCATCCCTTGGAAATCGGAATGTTCTTATATTTTTCCCGTCCACTGTACGCGGTTTATTGCTACAGCCAAATACTGCACACTGGGTAGGCATTATGATTATTAGCCAACCACAAAATATCGCTGGAATACTATCATGTCAGACAGAACTCCAAGTGTTCCACATGTTTACTGAACAAACGACAAACAAGTACTGAATTTTCTTTCTCTTGGGATAATCTGGGAGACTAACTAGGAGTACGTATATGATACTGGACCACGCTGGCCTAGACTACTCGTGACGTCACGCCACCTGCACCCTTCCCGTGTCACCTGCACGGGTTTGCCTACCTGGCTGACCTTGTGTATATGGATCTTGGGTATTCCTAGGTTCGCGTGAATCGCGTCCCCACATGTATTCATTAATATAATATTATTAGGTGTATTGGTATTGTCTTGATCGTGAATTCATCTACCCATTACCTCTCTTTCTTTTTCTCTATCTGTTTCTCTCTCTCTCTCTGTCTGTCTTTTTTTCTCTCTCACTCTCTCTCTCTCTCTCTCTCTCTCTCTCTCTTTCTCTCTCCCATACGTGGTTTAGGTGCTGGAGTGCTGCACTACTGGCCTGGGTTCGAACCCTGGCTGGGTCATGACACAAAATATTAATATTAATATATATATATATATATATATATATATATATATATAATTATATATATATATCAGTTTTTTAAAACACTCACAGAATTATATACAAAGTCAGGAAATTCATTGTTGGCATCTAGAATAGTATTGCCATTTTTATGGTGATATTTTAAATCTTATAAGTAGAACAATTATCCGATTAGCCTACCCTCTGGGACAGGGATATTCTTTACCTCTTTCTCTAATTACCTTTTGTATCCCTTTCGGTACCAGCAACGGACTTGTATTCATTTGTTCACGATTGGGAACAGGAAAGGTTTGAAGAAATATATATAATTATATACATATAAATACATACATATACATATTATATACATGCATATATAAATATATATATATATATACACATATATAATTATACATACACACATACACATATACATACACACACATACATACACACACATACATACAATACATACACATACATACATATACTTGTCATTAGTGAGACCCCATATGGATTATGCTGTTCAATTTTGGTGTCCTTATTACAGAATGGACATAGATTCATTGGAGAGAGTAGAACGTAGAATGACAAAAATTATCCATAATATTAGAAATCTTCCGTATAAAGATAGGTTGAAGAAATTACAGAGAGGGGTTTGTGAAATGGTCAGTTAACGCCGCTAATATAGCTCTAAAATAAAAGGCAGGATAAATTCGATAGTTTGTATATATATATATATATGTATATGTGTGTGTATGTATAGGTATTTGTGTATGTATGTATATATACTGTATATGTGTGCATATGTATGTAATGTATGTATATGTATGTATGTGTATAAATAAGAACATAAGAAAATGGGAGTCTGCAGAAAGCCGATTGGCCTACACAAGGCAGATCCCTGTCTCACACCCAACCCTAATTATAAGCCCAGCTTAAAAACACCATTAGGACTTACCTCACCGAAACGGTCAGAGGTCAGAAAAACGGGGATCTGCAGATCCCCACACCTGGCCCACACCTGACAGATCACCCTCACATCCAACCCATCTCGTCCTTATGCCTATCTAATTGTATCGTAAAGCTCCCTATCGTTCTTGATCCCACTATAGCACTTGGTAGCCTATTCCACCTATTTACAACTCTGTTACCAAACCAATTTTTGCCTACAGTATATCTTTCTAGAAACGAAATGTATCTAATTTGAAACCATTTGTACGAGTTCTTTCGCTATCACTTAGCTTTGGTACATTTTTCATGTCCCCTCTAACTCTGCGTCTCACTAACGAATGTAAGCCTAATTTCTTCAACCTTTCTTTATACGGAAGATTTCTAATATTATGGATAATTTTTTTCATTCTACGTTGTACTCTCTCCAATGAATCTATGTCCATTCTGTAATAAGGACACCAAAATTGAACAGCATAATCCATAGGGGGTCTCACTAATGACAAGTATATGTATGTATGTGTATGTATTGTATGTATGTGTGTGTATGTATATGTGTATGTATATGTGTATATAAGAACACAAGAACATAAGAAAATGGGAGTCTGCAAAAAGCCGATTGGCCCATACAAGGCAGATCTCTGTCACACCCAACCTCAATTACAAGGCCCAATTATAGACCCATCTCACTAATACCTTGAGTACTGACCCCACCAAAACGGTCAGAGATTATCACAAGATTACGGGGGTCTGCTGAGCGCCGATTGGCCCACACCTGGTAGATCCCCCTCACACCCAACCCATCTCGTCCATATGCCTATCTAATTTTATCTTAAAGCTCCCTATCGTTCTTGATCCCACTATATCACTTGGTAGCCTATTCCACCCATCTACAACTCTGTTACCAAACCAATATTTGCCTATATCTTTTCTGAAACGAAATTTATCTAATTTGAAGCCATTTGTACGAGTTACTTCGCTATCACTGAGCTTTAGTACATTTTTCATGTCTCCTTTATTAATTCCACTAACCCACTTGAATACCTCTATTATGTCACCTCTAACTCTGCGTCTCTCTAACGAATGTAAGCCTAATTTCTTCAACCTTTCTTCATACGGAAGATTTCTAATATTATGGATAATTTTTGTCATTCTACGTTGTACTCTCTCCAATGAATATATGTCCATTCTGTAATAAGGACACCAACATTGAACAGCATAATCCATATGGGGTCTAACTAATGACAAGTAAAGTTTTAAGATCACATCAGCAGTTCTGTTACTCACACTCCTAGATATGAACCCGAGAATCCTGTTTGCCTTGTTACGAACGCTTATACATTGTTTTCTAGGCTTCAAATCATTGCTAACAAACACACCTAGATCTTTCTCACAGTCTGAGTTTTCTAATTCCATATTAGCTAGTTTATATTTAAAATTTGTATGCATCTTCCCTATCTTTAATACCTTGCATTTGTCAATGTTAAACTTCATCTGCCATTTTACTGACCATTCGTGTAAGGTATCTAGATCCCTTTGCAGACACTCTATATCTCTAACTGAATCAATTTTTCTCCCCATTTTGGTATCGTCTGCAAATTTACTTATCCTACTAGTTATACCTAAATCAAGGTAATTTATGTATAATAAACAACAGAGGACCTAATACAGATCCCTGGGGGACACCACTCTTGACTGATCCCCATTCTGACTTAGTACCATTTATGCTGACTCTCTGCTTCCTACCAATTAGCCATGACCTAATCCATCCTAACAACGCCCCACCTATTCCATGTGCCTCAACCTTTCTCATCAATCTCTCATGAGGGACTCTGTCGAAAGCTTTACAGAAATCTAAATATATAATATCATATGACTTGTCATTATCTACTGCTTCATATACCTCTGAGAAAAAAACAAAGCAAATTAGTAAGGCAAGAACGTCCCTGAGTGAATCCATGCTGAGAAGAATTGATTAAGTTAAATGTTTCTAAGTGGTTTCTCATTTTCCTACCAATAATTGACTCTAGTAGCTTTCCTATGATTGAAGTGTGACGTTAACCACTCCGTTAGAACCGCATGGCTTGTCCTACAGTGACTCGCTAGGATCGCCAGGGCAGTGGATGGGGCTACAGTTTATGTATTAGAGTGTGCTTTATTTCATATGAAAGCTCGTGTCATGGGCAGTCCAGAAAGGCTCTTTGTTTTCACCCATGTCAAGGCTTTATATATTTAATTGTAAAGTATATGTTTTATCATTAACTAGTAATGATGGGATCTGGGAGAGAGAGAGAGAGTAGAACAGAGTGAGAGGGAGCGCGCAGTGTTTTTGTCCCGCTCGATGACGTCACGGCTGGCTGCCTCGTGGGGGTTGGTTAAGAGAGGTCCTTACCATGCTGCTAGCTCCCTTGCTAGTGGCTAGAGGACTTGTAACCGCTTTTTTCCCACGCGCCTCGAGCTAGTGCTAGTATATAATTATACAGTTCCTTGCCACTCTCTCCCTCAGATCTGGTTTCTAGAACGCATCCATCTTTTTCCCTTGCTATCTATCCCCCGGCCCGCACCTGAGAATCTTTTCCTCTGCCTACCTCTCTCTTTTTCATATCTTTCACCACCTTTTTATTAATATTATACCCCCTCTGGTTAACTCTGCAAAATCAGCTTCATGCTGGCCAGTTGTATTGTGCATTAAGGTCTGATATAACCCATGTATGTTAGTGTTAAGATAAGTTGATCACGAAGCATTGGTTGGCATTCATATTGTTTAGTACCGCTTCCTTTAATTATTAGTGTTCTGCTGGATTAGATAATGCTAGACTAGGGGTCGGATATTATAAGGTATTGTTTCCTATGAGTGCTGGCTTTAGGAAAAAGCTGCACGACATACCTGAGAACTGGAGTTGATTGAGTAAATTCTAGTCTGTGTGCCATTGAGAGTAGAGCATACACGAGTGAGGGCTTTTTGCCTATACCATTCTGCATTGTTCTAAGCTCGTTGTTTGTCTTTGAGGTACGCCAGGAGAACGCTTAATACTTCGGTATTAAGGTTTCTCAAGAGAGCTACCCTTGATTATAACGTAATATTTGACGCACAGACTTGAGATTTACACTATGCTATGTGGCATGCCATGCGCACCAGTATCTCGTATCATTGACTCTAGCTAGACTTTATCAATCATAGTAGACATTAAGTATATTAAACCAATTACTCTTTTTATGCATACCCATTTATGATTACACAAGCATTTCGCAGCCTAGTTTGATGTATTGAGACACAAACGACTTAGGCTCTTTTTGTTGAGAGGAATACTGCATTGTCGTGGCGATTATTATTGTTGTAGTGTTTAGGATATTCTTGGCTCCGACGGCATTATATATTCTGCCTTTTTGTGTGCATAGCCTGCACGAGCATTGTTCCGCTGCCTGCCTTTTTGGGTTCCATTTCCGATACGAGCATCTTTATAGCATCTAACATTTAAAGAAGATTCCTTGTTAGTGTTGAAGGACTTTAGTGCACTTTCTTTCATGCAGGAGTGCCTGACATTTATTGATTAAAGTAACGTAAGCTGTAACTTCTCTTACCACCTTACTTTGCATACCATAACCAAGCACCTTCGGTTATAGGTAGTAATAGGCTGTTTTCACATAACATTAAGCCTAGAGTAGACGCACATTTATTGAGAGTTTGATAGCCTATTATTGCATATAGAACTCTGTAGAGTATTTGTGTTCTTTGTTCACTGGGAATATACATCAGAGGTTGGATCTAGTGCTTTCCGTTGTAGCATTTATGCCATTACTAGTCCAATGAATAAGAGCCCTGATATATTTGAACCCCAGTCGTAACAGAAGTGAGACTAATGGGACGGTAATTGGATGCTATTGATTTATCACCTTTTTTGAAAATCGGAACTACATTTGCAAGCTTCCAAGCTTCTGGAACTATACCTGTTTCTAATGAATTGTTAAAAATAAATGTTAATGGGTAACTTAACTCATCTCTGCATTCTTTTAATACTCTAGCATATACCTGATCGGGACCAGGCGATTTCTGAGGTTTCAGTCTGTCAATTTCCTTAAGCACATAATTTCTACTTATAGTAACCGTATTTAACCTATTTTCTATACTATCGCTATATACCTTACGGTCTTCTGGAATCTGAGCCAAATTTGTATTAGTGAACACGGATAGAAACTGACTATTTAATGTACTGCACATTTCTAAATAATTTTCTGTCATTTCTCCTATCGATGTTTTAAGTGGGTCTATTTTATCTCTAACTTTAGATTTATATAGCTGGTAAAAAGCCTTAGGGTTATTTTTTGAGTCATTGGCTATCCTGATTTCATAATTTCTTTTGTCTGTCCTTATACCTTTTTTAACCTCTCTTGATAGTTTCTGATAGTAATAGTAGGCAATGATTTGAAGCCTAGAAAACAATGTATAAGCGTTCGTAACAAGGCAAACAGGATTCTCGGGTTCATATCTAGGAGTGTGAGTAACAGAACTGCTGATGTTATCTTAAAACTTTTCTTGTCATTAGTGAGACCCCATATGGATTATGCTGTTCAATTTTGGTGTCCTTATTACAAAATGGACATAGATTCATTGGAGAGAGTACAACGTAGAATGACAAAAATGATCCATAATATTAGAAATCTTCCGTATGAAGAAAGGTTGAAGAAATTAGGCTTACATTCGTTAGAGAGACGCAGAGTTAGAGGTGACATGATAGAGGTATTCAAGTGGCTTAGTGGAATTAATAAAGGAGACATGAAAAATGTACTAAAGCTCAGTGATAGCGAAATAACTCGTACAAATGGTTTCAAATTAGATAAATTTCGTTTCAGAAAAGATATAGGCAAATATTGGTTTGGTAACAGAGTTGTAGATGGGTGGAATAGGCTACCAAGTGATATAGTGGGATCAAGAACGATAGGGAGCTTTAAGATAAAATTAGATAGGCATGTGGACGAGATGGGTTGGGTGTGAGGGGGATCTACCAGGTGTGGGCCAATCGGCGCTCAGCAGACCCCCGTAATCTTGTGTTTATCTCTGACCGTTTTGGTGGGGTCAGTACTCAAGGTGTTGGTGAGATGGGTCTATGGTTGGGCCTTGTAATTGGGGTTGGGTGTGACAGGGATCTGCCTTGTGTGGGCCGATCGGCTTTTTGCAGACTCCCATTTTCTTATGTTCTTATGTTCTTAAGTAGGTGAATTTCGCCTTTCTTAATTTTTCGATATATTCCTCTCTTTTTTCCTAGAAGGTCTAATAGTCTATTATTCATCCATTTGGGTTGGTTCTGTGTTGATCTAAATTTTCTTTTCGGGATATATTTATTTTGCGCATTGTGGAGTGAAGAAATAAAATAATTATATGTAGCTGTCAAATTATCCTGAGTTAAGACAGGTATCTGAGAGAGAGTATGTTCATTAGCGCACCTGGGTCCACTTAATAGTTTAACCATAGGATCGACTCTTAAGGCTCTTCTTAATCCACCATAATTGGCTTTTCTGAAATCTGGGATAAGTGTCGTATTCTCTTTAGCCTTTCCTGTCCATTGTATGTTAAAATAAATTGATTTATGATCACTATTTCCTAGTTGGTCTCCTATTTCTACATTATTTATCATTTGTTCATTATTACTGAGAACTAAATCGAGGATTTATTACCTCTAGTAGGCGAGTCTATGAATTGAAATAAAAAACTATCCTGTACCGCCTCAATAAACTCTTTTGAATCTGAGTCGCCGATTTGATGCTGCCAATCAATATTCGGAAAATTAAAATCCCCCATAATACACACATTGCTAAACCTTGATGCTATTTTCACTTCCTGCCATAAAGCTGTACCTTCGTTTCTACTCATATTTGGTGGTCTATAAATAACTCCAATAATTATGGTCTCACTATCTTCGCTAACCTCTACCCAAACACTTTCGTTATCAGTATTTAGTCTAATACCTGATTTAATACAGTTTTTTTAAAGAACTCCTGACAAACACTGCTATTCCGCCGCCCCTCCTACTTGTTCGGTCGCGTTTAAACAAACTATATCCTGGTATATGGAATTCTGCTAAAAAAAATCTTGATTCTGTATTAATCCATGTTTCAGTCAGTGCTATAATGTCTATATTTTCGTTGCTAACAAGTGCTCTAAGTTCATCCATTTTGTTACATAAACTCCTACAGTGTGTATAATATAATCGCAATGAATTTATTTTACTGGTATCGGATTTACCTTTATTTCTAACTGAATTCCCATCTTCTGTTACACCTTTAATATTTCTACTAGCAGTACAATTAAAATCCTGTGACTGATATTTTCTATTCCTATCTGATATACCAGTACGGCAATTTACCCTATCTAGACAATTATTCTTACTCATTTTCTCAGGCTTTATTTTCAGCGAAACCCCGCGACAATCATATCTATTAAGAACATAAGAACATAAGAACATAAGAACATAAGAAAATGGGAGTCTGCAGAAAGCCGATTGGCCTACACAAGGCAGATCCCTGTCACACCCAACCCTAATTATAAGCCCAGCTTAAAAACACCATTAGGACTTACCTCACCGAAACGGTCAGAGGTCAGAAAAACGGGGATCTGCAGATCCCCACACCTGGGCCACACCTGACAGATCACCCTCACACCCAACCCATCTCGTCCATATGCCTATCTAATTGTATCTTAAAGCTCCCTATCGTTCTTGATCCCACTATAGCACTTGGTAGCCTATTCCACCTATCTACAACTCTGTTACCAAACCAATATTTGCCTATATCTTTCTTGAAACGAAATTTATCTATTGACCTAGCTAAATTTGCCACCCCTAGCCGAGAAAGATGAACCCCGTCCTGTGCGTACAACTGATTTTTACCATAGAAACGGGTCCAGTTATCAAGGAATGGTATTGCATTTGCATTGCAGTATTTTTCCAGCCGACAATTGATACCAATTGCTCTAGAAGGCCATTCCTTGCTGACCCCTCTCCGTGGCAAGATACTGTGTACTCCAGGTATGCCTCCCTTCCTCCTAACTAACTTCCTCCTCTAACACCTCCCTGTACTGCCGAAGCAGTACTTCCGTCCTACCTTTACCAACATCATTGCTCCCTGTACTGAGACAGATAATGGGGCTATCTCCAATATCTTTCATGATGTAATCAATGTATGTGTATGTGTATGTGTATGTGTATGTGTATGTGTGTATGTATATATATACTGTATATATATATATATATATATATATATATATATATATATATATATATATATATATATATATATATATATATATGTGTATATATACAGTATATATATATATATATTTATATATGCATTTATAATACTGTATATGTATATGTATGTATTTATATGCATATAATTATATATATTTCTTCAAACCTTTTCTGTTCCCAATAGTGAACAAATAAATACAAGTCCGTTGGTGGTACCGAAAGGGATACAAAAGGTAATTAGAGAAAGAGGTAAAGAATATCCCTGTCCCAGAGGGTAGGCTAATCGGATAATTGTTCTACTTATAAGATTTAAAATATCGCCATAAAAATGGCAACACTATGCTAGATGCCAACAATGAATTTCCTGACTTTGTATATAATTCTGTGAGTTTTCTATAAAACTAAGATATATATATACTGTATTTAAGAACATAAGAACATAAGAAAATGGGAATCTGCAAAAAGCCGATCGGCCCACAGAAGGCAGATCCCTGTCACACCCAACACCAATTACAAGGCCCAATTATAGGCCCAACTCACTAATACCTTGAGCACTGACCCCACCAAAACGGTCAGGGATTAACACAAGATTACGGGGATCTGCTGAACGCCGATTTGCCAACACCCGGCAGATCCCCCTCACACCCAACCCATCTCGTCCATATGCCTATCTAATTTTATCTTAAAGCTCCCTATCGTTCTTGATCCCACTATATCACTTGGTAGCCTATTCCACCCATCTACAACTCTGTTACCAAACCAATATTTGCCTATATCTTTTCTGAAACGAAATTTATCTAATTTGAAACCATTTGTTCGAGCTCTTTCGCTATCACTGAGCTTCAGTACATTTGTCATGTCTCCTTTATTTATCCCACTAACCCACTTGACCACTTCTATCGTATCCCCTCTAACTCTGCGTCTTTCTAACGAATGTAAGCCTAATTTGTTCAACCTTTTTTCATGTGGTAGATTTCTAATATTATGAATAATTTTTGTCATTCTTCGCTGTACTCTCTCCAACGAATGTATGTCCATTCTGTAATAAGGACATCAAAATTGGACAGCATAATCCATATGTTATCTTAAAACTTTTCTTATAATTAATGAGACCTCATATGGATTATGCTGTCCAATTTTGGTGTCCTTAAGGGTTTATGCACAAGCCTACGGTATATTATGCATTCTCGAATACTGCATATTAATCACCAATCAATTTACAAATAAACCCAACTAATGAAATCAATGAAAGTAATGAACACATGTGGTATTCCAAGGACTCGAACCAAGGATACTCACACCGAAATTTCGCACACTAAGCATTAGGCTGAAGTATTGAATAAATTATCCGAGGATTATGTCATGTATTTCCGATCTGATATATTTTATCATAAACACAAATAAAGCCAGATACACGAAGAAGGTCAACTGGCCCATAGAGGGCAGATCCCTCTCACATTCAACCAACCACATCCACGTGGTCATCTAACACAGAAGTTATCCAATGCTCTTGAGCTTACTGTAGCACTAAGTAACTTATTCCAAACATCTACCACGATTATGTATCTCTCGCTCTCTCTCTCTCTCTCTCTCTCTGTCTCTCTCTCTCTCTCTCTCTCTCTCTCTCTCTCTCTCTCTCTCTCTCTCTCTCTCTCTCTCTTCAATGTCATAGTAAAGACATACAGTAGTTACACCATTATATACAATTATTGTGAGGCCGCATATGGAGTATGCTGTGCAGTTTTGGCCTCCCTACTTAATGTAAAACATAGAAAAACTAATTCGGATCCGTTCAGCATAGAGCAACAAAGTTGATCCCCTTTTGAGTTGGGCGTATAATTAGGCCTAGTAATTGTGGTTGGGTGTGACAGGGATCTGCCGTGTTTGGGCCGATCGGCTTTCTGCAGACTCCCATTTCTTATGTTCTTTCTTATGTTCTTATGTTCTTCCATTAGAAATACACCATGCAATGATAAATTAAGAAAACTCGATCTGTATTCGCTTAAGAAACGAAGAATAAGTGGATAGCTGACAAAATATTTATATATAATAAGATATAAGATACTAAAAGCATTTAATAAAGTAAATTCTAATAATCTATTTAAGATAGCCAAAGCATGTTCCTTAAGAGGAAACAAATGAAAACTAACAGTCAGGAAAGCGAACCTAGACTCAATTAAGAATGTCTTATTATGTTCACCCACAGTATTATTAGTCAGTGGAATATGCTCCCTAATGAAGTTATAGACAGTGACGCAATATACACATTATAAAACAAGTTAGACACATATCACATATAATTATATGTGTATATTATATGTATATAATTATGTGTATATTATATGGGTATATTATACAAATTGTAGGAGTTTATGTAACAAAATGAACGAACTTAGAGCACTCGTTAGCACAGAAAATATAGACATAATAGCGCTAACTGAAACGTGGATTAATACAGAATCTAGGCATTTTTTAGCAGAATTTGATATTCCAGGATATAGTTTGTTTAAATATGACCGAACAAGTAGGAGGGGCGGGGGTATAGCAGTGTTTGTCAGGAGTACATTAAAAAGCTGTATTAAATCAGGTATTAGACTAAATAATGATAATGAAAGTGTTTGGGTAGAGGTTAACGAAGGTAGTGAGACCATAGTTATTGAAGTTATATATAGACCGCCTAATATGAGTAGAAATGGCGGAACATCGTTATGGGAGGAAATTAAAATAGCATCAAGGTTTAGCAATGTGTGCATTATGGGGGATTTTAATTTTCCGAACATTGATTGGCAGCACCAAATAGGCGACTCCGATTCAGTAGAGTTTATTGAGGTAGTACAAGATAGTTTTTTATTTCAATTCATAGAAACGCCGACTAGAGGTATTAATATTCTTGATTTAGTTTTCAGTAACAATGAACATATGATAAATGATGTAGAGATTGGTGACCACCTAGGAAATAGCGATCATAAATTTATTTATTTTAACATACAATGGACAGGGAATGCTAAAGAGAATACGACACTTATCCCAGATTTCAGAAAAGCCGATTATGGTGGGCTAAGAAGTGACTTAAGGGTGGACCCTATTGTTAAGCAATTAAGTCAGGATATGCCAGAGTTAAACTTGCCACCTACATATAACCAGTTTATTGCTTCACTCCACAATGCTCAAAATAAAAGAAAATTTAGATCGCCGCAGAACCAACCAAAATGGATGACTAATAAGCTAATAGATCTTATAGGAAAAAAGAAAGGAATATATAGAAAAATAAAGAAAGGCGAAAATCATCTACATATATACTATCAGACTCTATCAAGACAGGTCAAAAAGGAAATCAGGAAAGCAAAAAGAAATTATGAAATAAGGATAGCCAGTGACTCAAAAAATAACCCTAAAGCTTTTTACCAAACTATATAAATCTAAAGTTAGAGATGTAATAGGCCCCCTAAAAACTTCAATAGGAGAAATAACAGAAAATGATTTAGAAATGTGCAGTACATTAAATAGTCTGTTTCTTTCCGTTTTCACTAATGAAAATTTGGCACAGATTCCAGAAGTCAATATGGTATATAGTGATAGTATAGAAAATATGTTAAGTACAGTTAGTATAAGTAGAAATGATGTGCTTAAGGAAATTGACAGACTGAAACCTCAAAAATCGCCGGGTCCTGACGAGGTATATACTAGAGTATTAAAAGAATGCAGAGATGAGTTAAGTAGCCCATTAGCATTTTTATTTAACAAGTCTTTAGAAACAGGTTTAGTTCCAGAAGCTTGGAAGCTTGCAAATGTAGTTCCGATCTTCAAAAAAGGTGATAAATCGACAGCATCCAATTACCGTCCCATTAGTCTCACATCAATCATAGGAAAGTTGCTAGAGTCTATTATTGCTAGGAAAATTAGAAGCCACTTAGACAAATTTAACTTAATAAATTCTTCTCAGCATGGATTCACTCAGGGACGTTCTTGCCTTACTAATTTGCTTAGCTTTTTCTCAGAGGTATATGAAGCAGTAGATAGTGACAAGTCATATGCTATTATTTATTTAGATTTCAGTAAAGCTTTCGACAGAATCCCTCATGAGAGATTGATGAGAAAGGTTGAGGCACATGGAATAGGAGGGTCGTTGTTGGGATGGATTAGGTCATGGCTAATTGGTAGGAAACAGAGAGTCAGCATAAATGGTACCAAGTCAGAGTTGGGAGCTGTCAAAAGTGGTGTCCCCCAGGGATCGGTATTAGGTCCCCTGTTGTTTCTTATATACATAAATGACCTAGATTTAGGTATAACTAGTAGGATAAGTAAATTCGCAGACGATACTAAAATGGGGAGATTAATTGATTCAGATAGCGATATAGAGTGCCTCCAAAGGGATCTAGATACCTTACACGAATGGTCAGTAAATTGGCAGATGAAGTTTAACATTGACAAATGCAAGGTATTAAAGATAGGGAAGATGCATACAAATGTTAAATATAAACTAGCTAATTTAGAATTAGAAAATTCAGACTGTGAGAAAGATCTAGGTGTGTTTGTTAGCAATGATTTGAAGCCTAGAAAACAGTGTATAAGCGTTCGTAATAAGGCAAACAGGATTCTCGGGTTCATCTCTAGGAGTGTGAGTAACAGAACTGCTGATGTTATCTTAAAACTTTACTTGTCATTAGTGAGACCCCATATGGATTATGCTGTCCAATTTTGGTGTCCTTATTACAGAATGGACATAGATTCATTGGAGAGAGTACAGCGTAGAATGACAAAAATGATCCATAATATTAGAAATCTTTCGTATGAAGAAAGGTTGAAGAAATTAGGTTTACATTCGTTAGAGAGACGCAGAGTTAGAGGGGATATGATAGAGGTGTTCAAGTGGGTTAGTGGGATTAACAAAGGGGACATGACAAATGTACTAAAGCTCAGTGATAGCGTTACCAATGGTTTCAAATTAGATAAATTTCGTTTCAGAAAAGATATAGGCAAATATTGGTTTGGTAACAGAGTTGTAGATGGGTGGAATAGACTACCAAGTGCTATAGTGGGGTCTAAAACGGTAGGGAGCTTTAAGATAAAATTGGATAAGCATATGGACGAGAAGGGTTGGGTGTGAACGGGGATCAGCCGGGTTGGGCCAATCAGCACTCTGCATACCCCCATAATCCTGCGTTAATCTCTAACCGTTTTGGTAAGATGATCCTCAGGGTATTAGAGTGTTGAGCCTATAATTGGGCTTTGTAATTGAACTGGGGTTGTGTGGGACAGGGATATGCCTTGCTTAGGCCAATCGGCTTTCTGCAGACTCCCATTTTCTTATGTTCTTATGTTCTTATAAAATAAGTTAGAAACATATCACATATAATTATAAAACAAGTTAGACACATATCACATATAATTATAAAACAAGTTAGACACATATCACATATAATTTGGTCTCTTTATTAATCCCACCTACCAATTTGAACACCTACTGTATACCATATCCCCTCTAACTCTACGCTTCTCTAACAAATGCAAGCCTAATTTTATCAACGGTTTGTCATATGGAAGATGTCGAATATTATAAGAACATAAGAACATAAGAAAATGGGAGTCTGCAGAAAGCCGATTGGCCTAAGCAAGGCAGATCCCTGTCCCACACAACCCCAATTACAAAGCCCAATTATAGGCTCAACACTCTAATACCCTGAGGATCATCTTACCAAACCGGTTAGAGATTAACGCAGGATTACGGGGGTCTGCAGAGCGCTGATTGGCCCAACCCGGCTGATCCCCCTTCACACCCAACCCTTCTCGTCCATATGCTTATCCAATTTTTTCTTAAAGCTCCCTATCGTTCTTGATCCCACTATATCACTTGGTAGCCTATTCCACCATCTACAACTCTGTTACCAAACCAATATTTGCCTATATCTTTTCTGAAACGAAATTTATCTAATTTGAAACCATTGGTACGAGTTCTTTCGCTATCACTGAGCTTTAGTACATTTGTCATGTCCCCTTTGTTAATCCCACTAACCCATTTGAACACCTCTATCATATCCCCTCTAACTCTGCGTCTCTCTAACGAATGTAAACCTAATTTCTTCAACCTTTCTTCATACGGAAAATTTCTAATATTATGGATCATTTTTGTCATTCTACGCTGAATTCTCTCCAATGAATCTATGTCCATTCTGTAATAAGGACACCAAAATTGGACAGCATAATCCATATGGGGTCTCACTAATGACAAGTAAAGTTTTAAGATAACATCAGCAGTTCTGTTACTCACACTCCTAGAGATGAACCCGAGAATCCTGTTTGCCTTATTACGAACGCTTATACACTGTTTTCTAGGCTTCAAATCATTGCTAACAAACACACCTAGATCTTTCTCGCAGTCTGAATTTTCTAATTCTAAATTAGCTAGTTTATATTTAACATTTGTTTGCATCTTCCCTATCTTTAATACCTTGCATTTGTCAATGTTAAACTTCATCTGCCAATTTACTGACCATTCATGTAAGGTATCTAGATCCCTTTGGAGGCACTCTATATCGCTATCTGAATCAATTGATCTCCCCATTTTAGTATCGTCTGCGAATTTACTTATCCTACTAGTTATACCTAAATCTAGGTCATTTATGTATATAAGAAACAACAGGGGACCTAATACCGATCCCTGGGGGACACCACTTTTGACTGCTCCCCACTCTGACTTGGTACCATTTATGCTGACTCTCTGTTTCCTACCAATTAGCCATGACCTAATCCATCCCAACAACGACCCTCCTATTCCATGTGCCTCAACCTTTCTCATCAATCTCTCATGAGGGACTCTGTCGAAAGCTTTACTGAAATCTAAATATATAATATCATATGACTTGTCACTATCTACTGCATCATATACCTCTGAGAAAAAGCTAAGCAAATTAGTAAGGCACGAACGTCCCTGAGTGAATCCATGCTGAGAAGAATTTATTAAGTTAAATTTTACTAAGTGGCTTCTAATTTTCCTAGCAATAATAGACTCTAGCAACTTTCCTATGATTGATGTGAGACTAATGGGACGGTAATTGGATGCTATCGATTTATCACCTTTTTTGAAGATCGGAACTACATTTGCAAGCTTCCTTTTTGTAATTCTTCGTTATACTCTCTCCACGGAACCTATGATCCAGGCATTTTAAGATACAAAGAGGTCAGGGATCAAAATTATTGTCAAGTTCGCTCTTGCTACCTATAGTGCTGAACCTTTTCAATTCTAACTTCCAGACATGGTTGCGTGTTGTATTCATATTGAAGCTAAACAGAGAGAGAGAGAGAGATAATATATATACATATATAATTATATACTGTATATATATATATATATATATATATATATATATATATATATATATATATATATATATATATATATCATTCTTGATCCCATTATATCACTTGGTAGCCTATTCCACCTATCTTCAACTCTGTTACCAAACCAATATTTGCATATATATTTTCTGAAACGAAATGTATCTAATTTGGGGAGCATTCAAAAGTGGTGTCCCCCATTGGTCTACATTAGGCCCTTTGTTGTTTGTTATTATTATACATAAATGACCTTGATTTAGGTATAACTAGTAGGATAAGTAAATTCGCAGACGATACCAAAATGGGGAGAACAATAGATTCAGATAGTGACAGAGTGCCTCCAAAGGGATCTAGATACCTTACACGAATGGTCAGTAAATTGGCAGATGAATTTTAACATTGACAAATGCAAGGTATTAACCCTTGTCTATCGGGGCCCGACCTAAGTCTGTATCAAAACATTTGGACTATGTGGCGGGGCCCGACTTAAGTCTGTGTGCAATTTTGGCGCAATATTGGCTCTGAGAGAGAGACGAGCGACGGGAGGAGCATGGGTTACCTCATGACCTCTCGCCACGGCCGCCATGGACCAACTGAGATGTACTCCACTTACATCCACCCTCACTCCCTCGCTACATACGTAATTATATAAAGAAATTACCATATTTTAGCGATTTTGCCCTTCGGTTGCACGATCGATCGTTGCAAGTCAACCAGTGATCGTAGAAGGATGGTTCGGGTGTCTTTGGAAAGCTCAATTTACACCCTTTCAGAGATTCATACTTGTATTACGCTCTGTGTCTTGTTTATGCATGAAAAAGAGCACGGAAATAACCCCATTTATGGTAAAAAAAAAAAAGTTGGGCGGCACAGTGAAATATACTCCACCACCCGCTCTTAAGGTGTTAACACTCAAAGAGCGGCTGGTGGAGTATATTTGACCGTGCTGCCCAGCGGATTTTTTTTTACCATAAATGGCGTTGTTTCCGTGCTCTTTTTCATGCATAAACAAGAGCCAGAGCGTACTACAATTATGTATCCCTGAAAGGGCATAAATAGAGCTTTCCAATGACACCAGAACCATCCTTCTACGATCACTGGTTGTCTTGCAACGATCGTGCAACCGAAGGGCAAAATTGCATAATATTATAATAAATTTTCCATATGAAGAAACATTTAAGAAATTAGGCTTACATTCGTTAGGGAGACGCAGAGTTAGAGGGGATATGATAGAGGTGTTCAAGTGGGTTAGTGGGATTAATAAAAGGGACACGAAAGATGTACTGAAGCTCAGTGATAGCGAAATAACTTGAACAAATTGTTTCAAATTAGATAAATTTCGTTTCAGAAAAGATATAGGCATATATTGATTTGGTAACAGAGTTGTAGATATGTGGAATAGGCTACCAAGTGCTATAGTGGGATCAAGACATGCTTCAGATATTGACATGTACATGTGAATTACAATACCAGACCTCACATCTCCTACCATAAGCGGCATATACCCAACAAGATTTCCCAAATCCCAAAATAAGAGGAAGGAAGGGTCTCTATGTTTTCCAAAGTTTCTTACTATCTATCTATCTATATATCTATCTATCCATCCATCTTTCTTAGTAGGGGTAATTCACTTCTTCACACCTTCACTTCACACCTTCATACCTTGGGTCAATATGCAGACCACACACACACACACACACACAGTTCTTTCGAAAAGTCTATACTCGGCGTATTATAATTAATTTGAAGTTAGAAAATATACATTTGCAAATTATAAATTACAGAAAGGTGGGAATTCTTCAGTACCCCTTTAGGTGGGAGGGGGGAGGGGGGGACATTAACGTGGCGAACTCGCGGGGGGGGGGGGGGGGGGGGCGATTTCTCAAATAAGTAATATTCTTGTTAGTATTTCAATAAATTACGAGTGATAATAAATATGTAGGACTTTTGAGGTTATAGTAGTTGACATAAAATTTATACAGGAATCAGTGCACAGGTACAGGCTATTTCCGGAAATTTTCGATCGACAGTTATGTTTGTGGCAGCACTATGAGGCGCTATTATGTATATAATTGACAACTATACTGAGTTTGAATGATATAATGACCATGATCTACATTCTAATAATAACATATATTTAGAAGCTTCCAACATTAACGTTAGATATTCCAGAATACAATTGCCCAGGAAAGTGGCTGGGGAAATGTGACCGAGTTAATCCTATATAATTATTATACCTTCTCCTCCTACTCTAATCCTTCTAATCGGTCACGTCATTAGTCTCCCCACACACTCAAACACAGGACATTCCTAGTTGTACAATGCTTCACTAGTATTGTTATATATTTGTTATGATTTGCTATTTGAATATGAGCTATATATACTCTCTCTCTCTCTCTCTCTCTCTCTCTCTCTCTCTCTCTCTCTCTCTCTCTCTCTCATATGGAAGTCTTATAATGACTATTATATACTGAATGGGTCAGACAATGTGGATTAAAACAATATGCTTACCCTCAACATTACACAGAGTTAGTAATATGAATATGATGAAAAGTTAACCAATTAATCTGAAGATATTTAAACTAAGTTAAGTCCGGAAATGAGATAACACAAATTATTCATAGCATTATTTTATTATGAATGGACAACATTTTGCCGTCAACATAATACACCAAATTTGCATCCTTTAGAAGCCAGTTTAGAGTGTGGGAAGCTAACAAACTTCAAAGTGTGGGCGAAAAGACTTCAAGGTGTGGGCGAACGAACTTCATTGTTTGGGCGAACAAATTTCTAGTTTGGGCGAAGACTTGTGGGCCAATAGACCGTAAACCTCTATCATATCTTAAATGATTTAATATACGGTACCGAATGAAATAGTTCGGTTGCATTATTTTGTTTAACTAACTATTATGCGATTTTATTCAACTTAGGAAGGACGTCTATCAGTTATAGTGCTACAAACCATCTCAATGAACCTTAGCTAACATGACCCTTCCTAAGCAGTACAAAGCCGTCTAAATATATTTGAAATATAAAACACACATTACCGGTACTGCAATATATACAGTATATATATATATATATATATATATATATATATATATACAGTATATATATATATATATATATATATATATATATATATATATATATATATATATATATATATATATATATAATTTATAGTGTATATATAATACATGTAGGCGTACAGGTATGTGTGTGTCAAAATAAACGATTTTTTTTTCCTGTAGTGGGTAGAGAGCAATTTGTTATCCCTATCTTTACTGCATAGATGAGAGAGAGAGAGAGAGAGAGAGAAAGAGAGAGAGAGAGAGGTGGGGGGGGGGGGGGTACCCGTGATCACTGTACAAGACAGTAGATGTGGCAACGTGTGGTATTGAGATGCCTTGGTAATGAATTGGCTTGGTAATGAGCTGGTATGGTGATGAAACTGACTGGTGAAGACAAGGTCTGGTCATGAGATGGCATGGTCTTGAGGTGACTCGTCTTGTTTGTGTGGTGAGATGGCATGGTCATGAGATATCCTGATACCCTTTGAACTCATGGCTCGCCATTCAAATGACCCGCCTAGGAGCAGAAAAACATAGAGATACCATATCATCGTCAGCGAACGCTCAAAGCACTCACGGACTCGTCCATGTATGATGCGGATGGCTCTACTGAAGAAAACGACAAAGAATATTGTAAAATAAAAAAAATAGATTATAAACTTCATCTGACCAGCACTGCGCTTCCCCGACAGTCTGATGTTCATAGCAGCGTCTCTTAGCTACTCGCGCTGCATCCTGTTTTCAACTGATATACCAAGACTCTCTAAGACATCAGATGAATGGGAAGGGGATGGATGGGAGGGCCGGAATCGTTAATAATTCCGGGGCCATTGCTAAGTATTAAGTTTGCATTCTTCCCTTCGGGACTCAAACCTTTAATTTATTACTGGCCCCTCCATCATTGACGAAATGCCTGCTATTTCAAGTCTGGAGGGAGACATTCATCAGGAATATCAACATAACCACTAACAAATTACTCAAGGGTCGAGTGAAACATACTATAAACAGATCACAGTTTAATATAAAACGTAAAGAGGATACAGGTGGCATTCTTAAAGTTACACCCGTTGCATGCTAGACCTAAACCTTGATAGAGGCGGTGGTCTAGCATACCACATAGACTATTTATTTAGAATATGTATACAAATATATATATGTACACTGTATTGCACAAATACAGAATACATAAACATAACAAACATCCTGACTAGACTTGTAGTCTTTAGGAAAAAAAATTGGATAACGATTATCCTATCACAAACTTCTTCACCTACACACACATATAAAAGGCAGGGGAGAGGTCTCAGCTGATAACCTCCCCCTCTTTTTCTCCCCCCAAAATTACAAAGGCTTAAACTTAGACCTTCTGCATTAAAGCTATACATTGTAGTTGTGATTTGGTTAAGTTCACTGACAGGTACAGTGTCAGAAAGGTATGTTGAGAGGACCATAAGTTGGTTTGTTGGATGTCATCCAAAGAGTAGTTTTTTTAAGAAACGGAGCTAAGAGACCCGCTTAAGTAAATCATGTGCATGCCCAACAGTACCAGGGTTACTCTCTCTAATTACTTCTACCAATAAAGCTGTCAACTGCCGCTTTCTAAGGCGTGTACCTGCCCATGAAACCCACAGCGCCCCTGCCTGCGGCAGAGGGGACGCTCGCATATAAAGGGAAAGCGACTGGAGGACTGGGCACAATAAGTGATGAGTGTCGCCGCGCTTGAGGGCTGGGACCTCAAATTCTGTAAAGTCATGATCTGTATGTTCATTCTTTGCTACAAAATTGGGCGTTGGTGCTATATGAACACTCATATCGTGCCTCAAGAACCTAAGACAAGACAGTTCCGAATTCATAGCAGTCAACTCAGAGACCCGGTGACATGTGTCCAAAGCCATTAGGATCACAGCTTTCTATAATCGTAATGTGAAAGATGGATTACGGCAATATTTATGCGAATGAAGCATCGAAAGAGCTAGATCAAGCGACCAGGTGGGCATGAGTTGGTGCGGTGGTGGGCGGAGCCGGAAGCATGCATTCATGAATCCCTTCTCATCCGCCTCCGGCACAGTGACTCCTGTTAAATCATAAAAGGGCCCAGATTCGACTGGTACCCCCATCCAGACGCATCTGTGTCCACCCATACTGTCGGAAGAGGAGCTGTCCATGCCATAGATAAGTGCATTACTTCTTGCTTCACCCAACTGCAAGAAAGTTGTGGATTAATTTCGGGATTGGCCATAGCTTTTCCCCCGGCAAGAGCGGAAAATGCCTGTTTCCCTTCAAGATTAACCTCTTGACCTTCAGACGACCCAACGGAAACGTCAATCATATCCAGTTGAGTAAGCCCACTAGAGACTCCCAAACTAGCCTTGTGGAAGTCAGAATGAGCAGAAAACGGAAGAATTTCCGGCAGAACCTTGTCTGCACTCTGGCTTAACCCCTACTGTACCATAGGGTACTATCATAAATGTACCTCCCAGTCCCAAGCAATGTGGCCAACATGGCTTCAGAGGCAAGATATAACAACCTCCCACCTCAAAAGATGGAGGAATACTGCCTCTCCTAGCCTGTGGAAGCTTGCAGCTAACCTAAGAAGTGTTGCCAAGGTCTTTGAGCAGTGTTCAAACGTTGTGGTACCAGGCACTGCCTGATACTGGCAGTTACAAGGACCATATATTACTGAAGGCTTGCAGCCGGCGCTGGGACTTGGGAGTGATTTATCTACTGACAGCTCTGTGCTGTCGCTGGGATTGTACAGGCTGAGGACAACTGTTCGGTGTCCCAAAGAAGGCCCACCAACTGGATGACCCTTGCGGGGACAAGGTTGAACTCTGCAAAGTTCACCTTGAACCCCAGGGTCTGAACTTGAGTAATTACTAACTTTACATGTTGGAGGCATAAAATCTCGGAATCTGCTACCATCAACCAATCGTCTAGACACCACAGAATCTTGACCCCTTGTTGAAGTATGGTAGCAGAGCCTGTCGGACTAATTTCGTGAATACTCGAGGAGCAAGATTGAGGCCAAAATGTATCCTTTGGAAGACATATGTTTGTTTGCTAGGTACAGTTCCGAGCACATGAAAGAGAGACGCCGCCCCAGCCCGTCTACTGAGTCGCGGAGAACCTCTGGTGTGTCCTTTTTTGACTGGAGAGTTATGATGGGGGAGAAGGGGAGTGGAAGTAGGAGACGGTGGGAGCGTGATGGTTTGCAGAGTAGGGGTAGAAGTGTTGCAGGTAAGAAAGGAGGGTGTGTTTGGGGCCGTCAAAGTTAAAGGTGGCAGCAGGGAGGTATTGGAGTTCGTTGATAAGTGGCGAATATTATACACGTAATGTGCTTTGAAAAATAGTAATTATATAAGCATGATTTATGCTTTGCAAATGTGTGGCAATTATTATAAAATCGCCATTCAATTGTATTGATATTCATATTGCCGTGATACATAACTATAACTTAGTTTCAGCTAATGGTAAATTGTCATGGCCTCATCTTCATTAGTCATTGTTACGAAGATTTAATAGCGAAATACGTTGTTAATTATGAAGAATTGGCATAGATGTGTAGTAGTTTCATATTTCACCATTAAGTATCGATGAATCAGTTGCTAAGGGATTCAATTTACCGTCAGCTGAAATCACACCGGCTATAGGATAAAGAAGTAATTGTCATTTGTTATAATTTATCATTCAAGTTCAAACAGTAGTGGAAGAAATGGTAATTTTGCAATAGCAGGCTTCAATAATTCCAGTAACTACTAGTTGTTCTAATTAGCTGTGGCAATATTTAAAACCTGTGATATGCTCTGGCATGTCTTCATTAAAAGTGAACACATTACATAAATCGTAGTCTTAACCCTTTCACTACCATTACATACTTTTCATCATACTCTGATTACCATTAGACGATTTCCTTTAGTCTATAATCTAACTATACGACTTAAATGGGTAAATACAATCTTAATAAACCCTCTTAGTAACATAGGTCCTTCTTAAACTGCAGAGAATCATCTGAGTTTAGCCAGAATCAAAGGTAAAAAGGCATCATAGTGCTGAAGGGGTTAAATGGCTGTCACACTTGTTTTTTTCAGTTGTCCATCATATCCACGACTTGTGTAGTATTTCATCTCAAATAAATTCCGAACTCATTATATAAAGACGGAATGTAAAATTAAATGGTCATGTAATTAACCAGCTATACTCTGATTTCATTGCATGTATCTACAATGATGGAATTTGGTGGCTTATTGTGGCTGGCACCGGCTACAATATTAATAACTGGGGATCAGCGTTATTTTTGTATTTATTATATTATTTTTGTTTGTTTTAGTTTTTACTTAGAATGGCATTTGACAAAGTGAGATAATGTAATTAGTATGTATTGTGTTATTTTCATATAAATTAAGTTTTGATTGTGTTGGGTTATTATATGCAGTAATGCTGTAGTTTACGATATAAGTTAGGATATGGTAATCTCGGTTACGATATAAGATTAATAAGTAACACATAAGTAAGTAAAAATAAGTTAGGCTAGTTAAATTAAGGTAGTTAATGTAATAACATTAGATTCTAAAATATTGTAAGTTAGTCTACTGTAACCAAGAAACATGTATTTTTATGAACTCTTAATACTTTAACCTATGTTAACCCTTCTTTGGCGGGGGTGGACTTAAGTCGGGCTAGAGAACCATGGACTCTGTGGCGGGGACCGACTTAAGTCTGTGTGCAATTTTTGAGCATGCTCTGAGAGAGAGACGAGCGATGGGAGGAGCGTAGGTCGGCTCATGACCGCTCGGCACGGGTCCCGTGCGACTACTGACGTCTACTCCAAACACACTTACACTCTCTACCTCGCTACACAGGGAAATATGTAAGGAAATTACCGTATTTTAGGGATTTTTCCTTCGTCTTGCACGATCGTTGCAAGAGAACGCGTGGTCGTAGAAGGATGGTTCTGGTGTCATTGGAAAGCTCAATTATCGCCCTTTCAGGGATACATAATTGTATTACGCTCTGGCTCTTGTTTATGCATGAAAAAGAGCATGGAAACAAGGTCGTTTAGGGTAAAACCACCCGCTTGGCGGGTAGTAGAAGTTACTGACGGGCCCGCTCGTAAGGCGTTAAACGTGATAGGCTACTGTACATTACTTTACCTAAAATTGTCTCAATTAGAAATACAAAAAATATATAAGTCGTCGTCCGAGGGGTTTGAACTCTTACACTTTGAATGTATGCCTATTACGGTTACCACTCCGCTACTGACGATGGTTGGTGTATGCTCGTTCATAATTATCTTACACGTGAGTTGCTACCTTGGTGTCGATATTGTTCATTGTATAGTCAGTCAAAATTATTATAACTGCGTTAATATGGTAAAAACTCGACTTGTTATTAGCGATTGCGAATAATTAATATTACAGAGGGAAGCTATTCAGCCAAAAAGTTGGAGTAAGTAAAGCCGAGAAACGAGTTCAGCCGATATTGGTAGCTACGACAGGATGAACAATAAATGGCATTACTATATTATATTTAGTTAGGAGGTGAGTCAATATAATTCTGACTGATCCACAAGCTAATTCGTTCGACCCCATGCATATTACAGCAACAACATTGGGGTCTACTTCTTAACCCTTGTCTATCGGGGCCCGACTTAAGGCGGTCAAGAGAACCAAGGACTAAATGGCGGGGCCCGACTTAAGTCCAATGCGATGTTGAGCACATAATTGGCTCTGAGAGAGAGTCCGAGCAGTAGGAGGAGCGCGGGTGGGCTCTGACCGTTCGGCACGGCTCCCGTACCGCGACTGGTTCCTCCTCCACATCCACTGCCTCCCTAGACAGGGAAATATGTAAGGAAATTACCGTATTTTAGGGTTTTTGTGCTGCGTTGCAACATCGTTGCAAGACAACCCGTGGTCGTGCAAGGATGGTTCAGGTGTCATTGGAAAGCTCAATTATCGCCCTTTCACGGATACATAATTGTATTACGCTCTGGCTCTTGTTTATGCATGAAAAAAAGCATGGAATGAAGCTCGTTTAGGGTAAATCTGCCCGCTTGGCAGGTAGTAGATGTTACAAACAGCCCCGCTCTTAGGGCGTTAAGGTGTATTGAGTAATTAAAGAGGTAAGAAACTTATATTATATCATTATAGCTAATGAATACAAACAACTCTTCTATGATTACGGTATCACTTCGCTACTTGGTGTTAACAATCCTGCCAACCACAAAATACCAAAACCAGTACAGTTGGTTACCCTGTTCTTCCACACTAATAAATATTGGTGTGGAAGAACAGGGTAATTATAATTTGCGTGAGTCTTGAAACAATTTGTTGAACAATGTCTTCCGATTATTTATGATAATGCTGCATTACAGATTGAACAGCTCTAGATTATCATATAATACAAAACGGAACACTTTAAGTTTAACTCCTAAATAATCCATTCGAGGTAAAGTGGGTTGACATTATGTAACCATCTGCCCCCTCCTCCTCTTTCCACTTTATACAGAACCCGCTACCCTACCTATCCTAGCCCAGCCACTCTCCTCTGCCTTGCTTCCTATCAAGGGACTGAGGTTCTCGACAAGGGGCTCCGCCCTGACGCTATTATTGACTTACAGTGTGCTGGCTTGATAAATCCAATAGGGTTGATAGCCTCTGAAGTCCTATTTGAACTAACTAACCCTTCCTATCGACTTCTCTTCCCCACTCGTCAAACTATTACCCCCCACCACCATCGCCTCCATCCCCCCCATTCTGCCCCATCGTACCTCTTCAGGCAGAAAAGATACACCGGGGATTCTCCGTGGCTGAGGAGACGGGTTGGTACAGTGTCTCTGTTTCATATGCTCGGAACTGTACTTTTGAAATGGTTTGTTTATGGGGACATGCCAATAGGCTTCTGTCATGTCTAAGGAACACATTTGGTTAAGTTCACTGACAGGTACAGTATCAGAAAGATATGATGAGAGGACCATAAGTTGGTTTGTTGGATGTCATCCAAAGAGTGGTTTGTTGGATGTCATCCAAAGAGTATTTTTTTAAGCAACGGAGCAAAGAGATCCACATACGTAAATCATGTGCATGCCCAACAGCACCAGGGTTACTCTCTCTAATTCCTTCTACCAATAAAGCCGCCAACTGCCGCTTTGTAAGGCGTGTACCTGCCCGTGAAACCCACAACGCCCCTGCCTGCGGCGGAGGGGTCGCTCGCATATAAAGGGAAAGCAACTTGACTGGCCACAACAAGTGATGAGTGTCGCCGCGCTTGAGGGCTGGGACTTCAAATTCTGTAAAGACATGATCTGCATGTTCATTCTTTGCTACAAAATTGGGCGATGGTTAGAACCTAAGACAAGACGGTTCCGAATTCATCGCAGTCAACTCAGAGACCCGGTTACCTGTGGCCAAAGCCATTAGGATCACAGCTTTTCTTTAATCGTAATTTGAAAGATGGATTTCGGTAATATTTATGCGAATGAAGCATCGAAGGAGCTAGAGCAAGTGACCAGGTGGGCATGAGTTGGCGCAGTGGTGGGCAAAGCATGCATGCATGAATCCCTTCTCATCTGCCTCCGGCACAGTGACTCCTGTTAAATCATAAAAGAGCCCAGATTCGACTGGTACTCCCATCTGGACGCATCCGTGTCCACCCACACTGTCGGAGGAGGAGCTGTCCATGCCATAGATGAGTGCATTACTTCTGGCTTCGCCCAACTGCCAGTAGGTTGTGGATTAATTTCGGAATTGGCTATAGCTTTTCCTCTGGCAAGAGTGAAAAATACCTGTTTCCCTCCAAGAACAACCTTTTGACCTTCAGATGACCCAACGGAAAACGTCAATCATATCCAGTTGAGTGAGCCCACTAGAGACTCCTAAACTATCCTTGTGGAAGTCAGACTGTGCAGAACACGGAAGAGTTTCCGGCAGAATCTTATCTGCACTCTGGCTCAACCTCTACTGTACGATAGGGTACTATCATAAATGTACCCCCCAGTCCCAAGCAATGTGCCCAAAATGGCTTCAGAGGCAAGATATAACAACCTCCCACCTCAACAGATGGAGGAATACTTCCTCTCCTAGCCTGTGGAACAAGAAGTATCTAATCAGGAGAAGTGACTCTCTGCTTTTGGTTGTAGGCCCCTGATGCTTACCCCCTCTAACGACAAGCACCCACCAATAGAGAACGGTTAATTTCGAACAGTAACTATACAGTTTATACCTCTCACTAGAGAATGTACCGTTCTTTAGAAAGCAGCTATATTCGAGCTATAACTATATAGTTTCTAATATCTTTAGGATACCGCTTGCAGTGCTCAATACTTATTCCTTTTTCACAACTCATAATAGCTCTTTTTTTTCTTTCTATGTGATTGAGGGAGGCAATTGTTGTGAGGAGATTGTAGGCACCAATCGATCAGGGCTAGACCCAGGTGAGGTTATAGGCATGTGATAAAGAGTCGCTGGAACTCCTGTTTCACTTGCTTGGCCTCTCTTACTGATTTTCTTTGTGCCTCATTTACACTGAGAGCAATCCAGCTAGCTCTCACAAACACCTCCTCCTCCTATCCACTTCACTACACTAAACATGCACACCACACTTCATTCTTCCACACCAAAATTAAAAAAAAAAAAATGATGAATTGTAGCCCAGCCTCGGAGTCCCCAGGGGGGGGGACCATAAATGCCCCCTCACCCGACCGACCATCCCCTGACGACCCCACACAATTACCTGGACCTCGGCCTGTTACTCTTTCTATTAATTTCTGCAACATTCGCGGACTTTCCTCTAACTTTCACTCTGTTGAGCACCATCTCTCCTCCTACAAACCTGATCTTCTCTTCCTCACCGAAACTCAGGTGTCTGTAGCAACATCCAGCAACCCCTTCTCTGTATCCTCCTACTTTCTCTATCCTAGTTTCAAAGCCAAAGGCGGATGTTGTGCATATGTGCACAACAAACTCACTTGCTCTCGTGTTCCCGATTTCGACTCCTCTGAATTCTCAACTTTATGGCTCAAACTTTCCTGTCATTCTCTTACTAAATATTTCTGTGCTGTCTATCTTTCCCCTAACTCTACCAACTTTCCCAAATTCTTTGACTTTCTAAACTCTACAGTGGAACACATTCTATCCATTTCTCCTTTCTCAGAAATCTCCATCTTAGGAGATTTCAACGTTCACCACCGCCATTGGCTCTCCTCTCACACTACTGATCCACCTGGTGAACAAGCCTACGTCTTTTCTATCCTAAATGACCTAGAGCAGTTAGTTCAGCAACCCACCCGTATCCCGGATCGCATCGGAGATCGGCCCAACATTCTTGACCTGTTTCTAACTTCTAACCCTTCTTCTTATACTGTCGATCTTTTCTCTCCTTTGGGCTCCTCCGACCATAAACTTATCTCTGTCACCTGTCCTATCTCTCCAGTACAGCCACCCGATCCTCCTAGCCGGCGGCGCTTGTGGCACTTTGGCGCTGCCGACTGGGAGGCTCTTCGGCAGTAGTTCTTTGATTTCCCATGGAATGATTTCTGCTTCCATGGCCGAGGACCCGAGGAGAGTGCTGAACGCATTACCGAGGTAATCCTATCGGGCATGGAAGCATACATTCCATTCTCTTTCTCTCAGACTAATGCTAAAAAATCTTGGTTTACTCACGCCTGTTCTACTGCTGTCCGCAATAAGGAGGAAGCATTCAAACGGTACCGACGCCTTAAAACTCAAGACTCTCATTCTTCATATGTTTCTGCCCGGAATCAAGCCAAATCTGTTCTTCGACTTGCCAAACACTCTTTCATCAATAATAAATGCACTGAACTATCCAACTCTAGCTCTTCCCAAGCTTTCTGGCATCTAGCCAAAAACCTCTCCAACAATTTCTCTTCCTCGTCTTTCCCTCCCCTTTCCCACTCTGATGGCACAACCATCACTTCTTCCTCTGACAAAGCTAAACTCTTCGCTCAAACTTTTGCTAGAAACTCCACCTTGGATGATTCCGGTGCTATTCCTCCCTCTCCGCCCTCCTCTCTCTTACTTATGCCTAATATCCTAATCTCTTCTAAAGATGTACTTTCTACCCTCTCTGGGCTTAACACTAATAAGGCGTACGGTCCGGACGGTGTTCCTCCTGTTGTTCTCAAAAACTGTGCTTCCGTGCTGACTCCCTGCCTAGGCAAACTCTTTCGTCTCTGTCTATCCTCTAACGTCTTCCCTTCATGCTGGAAGTTTGCTCACATTCAACCTGTCCCAAAGAAGGGTGACCGCTCTCAACCCTCCAACTATCGTCCAATTGCTCTTATCTCTTGTCTTTCTAAAGTTTTTGAAACTATTCTTGCTTCCAAATTTCTTAAGCATTTCTCTTCTCATAATCTGCTCTCAGATCGCCAGTATGGCTTCCTTAAGGGTCGCTCTACTGGTGATCTTCTTTCATATCTTACTAACTCTTGGTCATCCTCCTTTCGGGACTTCGGTGAGACTTTTTCTATTGCACTAGACATATCGAAAGCCTTCGATAGAGTCTGGCATAAATCTTTAATTTCTAAACTACCCTCCTTCGGTTTCTATCCCTCCATCTGTGCCTTTGTCTCTAATTTCCTTTCCGGCCGTTCCATAGCCGCGGTTGTGGACGGCCATTGTTCACTTCCTCACTCTATAAACTCCGGTGTTCCTCAGGGCTCTGTCCTATCTCCTATTCTCTTTCTAATTTTTATAAATGATCTCCTTAACTGTACCTTAATTCCCATTCATTCATACGCAGACGACTCAACCTTGCACTACTCCATTAGTTTTTCAGAACGCCCCAGCCAGCAATCCCTCAACGACAAACGTAATGAAGGTATAGAACTCTTAAATTCTGATCTAAATACTATTTCCAATTGGGGCAGAGAAAACCTTGTTAACTTTAATGCTTCCAAAACCCAATTTCTCCATCTATCTACCCGTCAGGATCTCCCAGCGGACTATCCCTTATTCTTCAACAATACAAAAATCAACCCTTCATCTTCTCTCAATATTCTTGGTGTCTCTTTTTCTTCTGCTCTCATTTGGAAGGACCATATTACCAGTCTTGCTAAGGCAGCCTCCCAGAAGCTGGGTGTGCTCAACCGCCTTAGGGGGTTCTTTTCCCCTGCACAGCTTCTTGCTCTGTAGAGGGGCATAGTGCGCCCTTGTATTGAGTATTGTTCACATGTGTGGGGAGGTTCCTCTCACACTGCTCTCCTAGACAAAGTTGAAAGGAAGGCCTTTCGTATCATTAACTCCCGTCCACTCACCAACTCTCTGCAATCTCTCTCTCTCCGCCGCAATGTTGCATCTCTCTCGCTATTCTATCGCTACTATAATAATCAGTGTTCCTCAGAGCTATCCCAGTGCATACCACCTCCTTTACGTAGGGCACGTGGTACCCGTCTTGCAACTCAATCCCACCCCTACTCTGTGCAACTCTCCAACCCAAGAGTGAAACGTTACTCTCAAACTTTCTTCTACTCAACAGCTGAGCTCTGGAACTCTCTCCCAGAATCAGTCTTTCCCTCTTCCTATGACTTAAATTGCTTCAAACTCCGTGTGTCCAGGCATTTTGGCTCGAACGTCCCTTGATTTTGGCCCTGTCACTCTATCAACTATGGGGGAGGCACTCGCTATAGGCAGTTATGCCTTTTGCCTCCCTCAATCACATAGAAAAAAAAAAAAAAAAAAAAGGCATAACTGCCTATAGCGAGTGCCTCCCCCATAGTTGATAGAGTGACAGGGCCAAAATCAAGGGACGTTCGAGCCAAAATGCCTGGACACACAGAGTTTGAAGCAATTTAAGTCATAGGAAGAGGGAAAAACTGATTCTGGGAGAGAGTTCCAGAGCTCAGCTGTTGAGTAGAAGAAAGTTTGAGAGTAACGTTTCACTCTTGGGTTGGAGAGTTGCACAGAGTAGGGGTGGGATTGAGTTGCAAGACGGGTACCACGTGCCCTACGTAAAGGAGGTGTTATGCACTGGGATAGCTCTGAGGAACACTGATTATTATAGTAGCGATAGAATAGCGAGAGAGATGCAACATTGCGGCGGAGAGAGAGAGATTGCAGAGAGTTGGTGAGTGGACGGGAGTTAGTGATACGAAAGGCCTTCCTTTCAACTTTGTCTAGGAGAGCGGTGTGAGAGGAACCTCCCCACACATGTGAACAATACTCAATACAAGAGCGCACTATGCCCCTGTACAGAGCAAGAAGCTGTGCAGGGGAAAAGAACCCCCTAAGGCGGTTGAGCACACCCAGCTTCTGGGAGGCTGCCTTAGCAAGACTGGTAATACGGTCCTTCCAAATGAGAGCAGAAGAAAAAGAGACACCAAGAATATTGAGAGAAGATGAAGGGTTGATTTTTGTATTGTTGAAGAATAAGGGATAGTCCGCTGGGAGATCCTGACGGGTAGATAGATGGAGAAATTGGGTTTTGGAAGCATTAAAGTTAACAAGATTTTCTCTGCCCCAATTGGAAATAGTATTTAGATCAGAATTTAAGAGTTCTATGGCTTCATTACGTTTGTCGTTGAGGGATTGCTGGCTGGGGCGTTCTGAAAAACTAATGGAGTAGTGTAAGGTTGAGTCGTCTGCGTATGAATGGATGGGAACTAAGGTACAGTTAAGGAGATCATTTATAAAAATTAGAAAGAGAATAGGAGATAGGACAGAGCCCTGAGGAACACCGGAGTTTATAGGGTGAGGAAGTGAACAATGGCCGTCCACAACCGCAGCTATGAAATGGCCGGAAAGGAAATTAGAGACAAAGGCACAGATGGAGGGATAGAAACCGAAGGAGGGTAGTTTAGAAATTAAAGATTTATGCCAGACTCTATCGAAGGCTTTCGATATGTCTAGTGCAATAGAAAAAGTCTCACCGAAGTCCCGAAAGGAGGATGACCAAGAGTTAGTAAGATATGAAAGAAGATCACCAGTAGAGCGACCCTTAAGGAAGCCATACTGGCGATCTGAGAGCAGATTATGAGAAGAGAAATGCTTAAGAAATTTGGAAGCAAGAATAGTTTCAAAAACTTTAGAAAGACAAGAGATAAGAGCAATTGGACGATAGTTGGAGGGTTGAGAGCGGTCACCCTTCTTTGGGACAGGTTGAATGTGAGCAAACTTCCAGCATGAAGGGAAGACGTTAGAGGATAGACAGAGACGAAAGAGTTTGCCTAGGCAGGGAGTCAGCACGGAAGCACAGTTTTTGAGAAACAACAGGAGGAACACCGTCCGGACCGTACGCCTTATTAGTGTTAAGCCCAGAGAGGGTAGAAAGTACATCTTTAGAAGAGATTAGGATATTAGGCATAAGTAAGAGAGAGGAGGGCGGAGAGGGAGGAATAGCACCTGAATTATCTAAGGTGGAGTTTCTAGCAAAAGTTTGAGCGAAGAGTTTAGCTTTGTCAGAGGAAGAAGTGATGGTTGTGCCATCAGAGTGGGAAAGGGGAGGGAAAGACGAGGAAGAGAAATTGTTGGAGAGGTTTTTGGCTAGATGCCAGAAAGCATGGGAAGAGCTAGAGTTGGATAGTTCAGTGCATTTATTATTGATGAAAGAGTGTTTGGCAAGTCGAAGAACAGATTTGGCTTGATTCCGGGCAGAAACATATGAAGAATGAGAGTCTTGAGTTTTAAGGCGTCGGTACCGTTTGAATGTTTCCTCCTTATTGCGGACAGCAGTAGAACAGGCGTGAGTAAACCAAGATTTTTTAGCATTAGTCTGAGAGAAAGAGAATAGAATGTATGCTTCCATGCCCGATAGGAATACCTCGGTAATGCGTTCAGCACTCTCCGAGGGTCCTCGGCCATGGAAGCAGAAATCATTCCATGGGAAATCAAAGAAGTACTGCCGAAGAGCCTCCCAGTCGGCAGCGCCAAAGTGCCACAAGCGCCGCCGGCTAGGAGGATCGGGTGGCTGTACTGGAGAGATAGGACAGGTAACAGAGATAAGTTTATGGTCGGAGGAGCCCATAGGAGAGAAAAGATCGACAGTATAAGAAGAAGGGTTAGCAGTTAGAAACAGGTCAAGAATGTTTGGCCGATCTCCGATGCGATCCGGGATACGAGTTGGTTGCTGAACTAACTGCTCTAGGTCATTTAGGATAGAAAAGACGTAGGCTTTTTCACCAGGTGGATCAGTAGTGTGAGAGGAGAGCCATTGGCGGTGGTGAACGTTGAAATCTCCTAAGATGGAGATTTCTGAGAAAGGATATAGGCCTATATCTAAATAGTAGGTTACTGTTGTCACTCATGATGTTTTAATTGTGATCCCCATTTTGTCATTATAATTATTGTCCTACCTTATAGTCCATATACAACTACAAAAATAAATATATATTGTGCTACATTCAATGTATACAGTCTAGTATCTTTGCAGCAACTATACTTTTTTCTGTATAAAATACTTTATCTAATATAATACCTGTGTTATATGTTTAGGTTACTCAACGTCTATATCTTGTATTGGTTTTGTTCCTTACATTTAAATTTGTGTCTGTACCTGTATGGACTTCACCCATATGTTCCCCATAGTGTTCGTACGTTTACTGAAAAGTAAATAGACAAACACACACACACTCTGAATCATACAGTTCCTCATATTACTTGCACTGCTTAATTGGTAAGGAGTAATTAAAGACATACCGATATGCAATTATCTCTCACGAAGGAATATGCGAGACAACCACAGAAATCATCCCAGTGACAGTCTCTCAGGTAATATATGTTTCTGCAGCTCTACCCATACACGTCATACACTAATAAATACACATACCTTCAGCAACAACATTACCAACAGTGTGGAACACACCTTTTGTCTCATGTTGTACGTGTTAATAAATATATTTTCTCTCGATGTTACGTGTTTACTATTCAGGTCGACCACTGCAGCACAATACAATGCTAGGGGAATTTCTCCACTACCGTTTATTGTTATTTTGTGTATTCATGAATAATATTCTATAAGCAAGTAATTCCAACCTCACACTCCACACAAACTAAGAACATAAAATTGAGGGTATGTCTTACATTAAAGATAACCGATCAGGTGAAAGGCATATAATACAACATGAGTAGATTACTCTATTTATTTATATTATTTAAAACATCAGTAAATTGTGGAGCATTAGACGTCAGACGGCCAACCCCGCTATACTGGTTATCTTAAAAATGGCTGCTGCATACAACACGGGACTTGTTCAGCTAATCAGGTGTTTTCGTCTTCAAATTGATGTCAAGGTTCTTGAGCCATAACAAACATCTGTAATGATACAAATGCCAGCATTCATGGGTCAAGTTTTTACCGAGATGATTTCTCTGGAATCTTTATTCAGTCAGCCATGATATATACTCATCTGTGAGTATAATAAATAATGTATACTCGTAGATACACCCTACTTATGACCAAGCACTTCACCTTACCTTTGGGAAAGAAGTGATATTATTATGTTCCCTCCACCAACCGACTTTACTTCTAAACTCAATTAATGAATTCAACAAATACATGTGGCAGTCCAGGGACTCGAACCTAGGATGCTCACACCGAAATTCAGTGCATTTATCCATTGTGCTACGAAGACAGTTAAAGAATGGTGGACAAGCCTACGATTTATTATGCAGTTTCGAATCCTGCATATCAATCTAAGCATGTACACAATTCCAACTGCGCTATCATAGGCTATGGATAGATGGATGGGATGAAAGGAGTAATTAATGGGGCCTTAACCCTAAGGAAGGCCTCTCTATAAACTACCCCTGAACATGAATGAACTATTATGTTCCCTCCACCAACCGACTTTACTCCTAAACTCAATTAATGAAATCAACAAATACATGTGGCAGTCCAGGGATTCGAACCTAGGATGCTCACACCGAAATTCAGTGCATTTATCCATTGCGCTACGAAATTATTTTGCTTCCGCTTGCAGTTTCCACAAACAACACAGCTGTGACCGGGTTGTTTTGGTGCCATGTTTGTATCTGCCGCCACGCCATCTGGCAGCTCCCAGTGACATTTGTAAGTATGCAGACGATGCACAACCGATGGCAGAGCCATCTTCAGGGGTGCTTGGCCAAAACTAGGGATCAATTGGGTGCCCGTTTATGACCGAACGGAATTACTCCTTTAGAAACTTTCGGTACCATGCCAACCCACTCGGCACCAGGCCCAGATTCATGGAATTTGATCTTAGTAAAGAAATGTAAGGAAAACCTCTCAAAACCCCTGGCTATAATGTGGAGAAGAAGTCTAGACACTGGTGAAATACCAGGTAGCTGGAAAAACACAATAATTGCTCCTCTCCATAAAGGCAGAAGTAAAGCACTACCCACAAATTATCGCGGGATCGTTAACATTTCCGAGCGAGTCCTGCGAGGTAAAATCTTAACATTTATGGAGGCAAATGTGTTGCACAACACAGGTCAAGATGGTTTCAGAGCGGGATGATCGTGTATCTCTCAGCTATTAGAACACCAAGACAGAATTCTTGATTACCTAGAAAATAGGAAAAACGTAGATGTCATTTACACTGATTTTGCGAAGGCCTTTGATAAATGTGATCATGGTATAATCGCACACACACTCAAAGTAAAAGGAATAACTGGGAAAATTGGAAGGTGGATACACAACTTCCTCGTGAACCAACCGAAGGCAATCAGTAGCAGTCAACCAAACCATATCAGAGCCTTCGGATGTCAAAATCTCAGTTCCCCAAGGAACAGTACTAGCACCCCTTCTCTTCCTCACTGATTAATGATATAGATGAGAAAACAATTAACAGTACTGTGTCTTCCTTTGCAGATGACACAATACTAAGTATGATAGTAAACACACAGGAAGACACAGACAGGTGTTACGTTACGAGCGAGGTTCGAACCCATAACATAAAGAAACATTCCACTAAACACCACAAAACGAGGACTTATTATTTAGCCTCACAAAATGCGGAAAATATGACTATCAGTTTCAGTCAAGAATAAGTGGTATGTTAAACTTCCACAAAAACTAGCAACTCTCTTTGTAGTCACTAAAACCTTGGTAGGTGAAAAGATGTGGCAAGTTCATAAAATATCAGTTGATATCAAATGGCTGTTTTAGCCTAAAAACCCCAATGTTATTCCTTTCTTATCACTCGTTCAGAATTAGTTATCTTTAGTTACTTTGACTTAGATTTATCCCAACAATCAAAAGAATAATATATTAGCATATAAAGGTAAAATGTAAAGAGTATATAAAATATAATAATAATTTATTTAAATGATTAATTATACACAAAAGTTACTTCTAGTGAAAATATCAAATTTGAGAAACATTGATGTGAAATAATAAAGAAACTCTTAAGAAAAATACATAGTTATATCAATAATAGTTATATAAATAATAGTTATATAAATACCCTCCAAGAGAGTAAGTGAAAGCAATCAATAAACATAGATAAAATCCTAGGCGATACTTATTCAACTCATGGTGATTCTTTTACAAACGAATTCAGGGCAGGTCAGCTTAAGATGATGGTGGAGAATACACTACCTGTGGTTACGGTACTAGCGGTTTATATAACCTTAGCGCACCTGGCTCTGATACCAACTTCTCTAACTGTATTACTCTCAACTCATTATATACTTGATGAATTAAAGTATTACTTTTACCAAGAACTCTATGATATATCTTTTAAACATTCAGTTGCTCTCTGACCCCTGACCTGTGCGGACGTCCCCAGTGACCGCTAGTGAACCTGTTTACCCTTAGTGAGGTCCTAGTGAACTTTCATAGTGATGGCTGTTGTTGATGAGTCTGCTGTCTCCTCCCATACTCTCCAGCTTTGTCTTGCTTTGCAAGAGAGACTGGAGAGTGTGGAGCAGGAGATTCAGTGTCTCAAAGATGAAAATTTGGCCTTGAGACTAGCTATGGCGGAGAAGAAGTGTGAGGCTACCTGAAGTGTTCCCAGGGATCGTGAAGCCCCTTGGAAAGTGGTGTCAACTAGTGCAACGGCCTGCAAGCTGAAAAGGCAGCCAGTCAAGACCCACAACAACTTCAGCACCTTGGCTGATGAGAGTGATGGCGATGAAGTGGCGATCATCGAGGCAGTGAGAGGGGAGGGGGGGAAGTCTGCTGCTGTTGCTGCAACAACTGCTGCTACACGCCGACAAAAGGAAAAGGTAAGTCTGTTTTCATTGTCGGTGATTCATTGGTTAGATACCTTGGCAGGGCAACAAACACTCAGGTTGGTAAAGTTGTCTGCGTGCCTGGTGCAGGAGTCGGGAGGGTGGCTGAGAAGATAGATGCTGTCATGGAAGTGAGTGGGGAGGACCCCATCATCTTCCTCAACGCAGGGAGCAACGACATATGGAGATGCAGGACTGAGGAGTTGCTCTCCAAGTATCAGGAAATGTTGGAGAGGATCAAGGAAAAAGGTGGAGTTCCTGTGGTAAACAGTATCCTGCCTAGAAGAGGGGTAAGGAAGGAATGGTCCTCCAGGGCTATTGGTGTAAATAGCCGGCTGGAGAAGTATTGTAAGGCAAATACTATTCCATTCCTGGATAACTGGTCCCTCTTTTATGGTAAGGATGAACTGTATGCCCAGGATGGAGTACATCTCTCTCGACTAGGGGTTTCGACCTTGGCCAGCTCACTCGACAAGATTGTTGCGGGGTTTCGTTAAAAAAACCTGGGTGTGTAAGTAAAATACTGTCTCCATATGGAGCAGGTACTTCATGTGACAAACCAGTGAGTAAAATAGAAATAATCAGTCAAGATAGTGCGGATATAGTGATGTGTAATAGTAGTATCGATAACACTACACATGTAACTGATAGTAAAGATGAGAATACTGATAGAGTAGAATTTCCGTCTAGAGCTAGTAGTTCAACAGGAAATAATAAGTTAGCTAAACACCATAGAAAATTAGTTGCAATAAAAGTAATAGGTTGAGGGTATATTATACAAATTGTAGGAGTTTATGTAACAAAATGAACGAACGTAGAGCACTCGTTAGCACAGAAAATATAGACATAATAGCGCTAACTGAAACGTGGATTAATACAGAATCTAGGCATTTTTTAGCCGAATTTGATATTCCAGGATATAGTTTGTTTAAATATGACCGAACAAGTAGGAGGGGCGGGGGTATAGCAGTGTTTGTCAGGAGTACATTAAAAAGCTGTATTAAATCAGGTATTAGACTAAATAATGATAATGAAAGTGTTTGGGTAGAGGTTAACGAAGGGAGTGAGACCATAGTTATTGGAGTTATATATAGACCGCCTAATATGAGTAGAAATGACGGAAAATCGTTATGAGAGGAAATTAAAATAGCATCAAGGTTTAGCAATGTGTGCATTATGGGGGATTTTAATTTTCCGAACATTGATTGGCAGCACCAAATAGGCGACTCCGATTCAGTAGAGTTTATAGAGGTAGTACAAGATAGTTTTTTATTTTATCTCATAGATACGCCGACTAGAGGTATTAATATTCTTGATTTAGTTTTCAGTAACCATGAACATATGATAAATAATGTAGAGATTGGTGACCACCTAGGAAATAGCGATCATAAATCTATTTATTTTAATATACAATGGACAGGGAATGCTAAAGAGAATACGACACTTATCCCAGATTTCAGAAAAGCCGATTATGGTGGGCTAAGAAGAGACTTAAGGGTGGACCCTATTGTTAAGCGATTAAGTCAGGATATGCCAGAGTTAAACTTGCCACCTACATATAACCAGTTTATTGCTTCACTCCACAATGCTCAAAATAAATATATCCCTAAAAGAAGATTTAGATCGACGCAGAACCAACCAAAATGAATGACTAATAAGCTAATAGATCTTATAGGAAAAAAGAAAGGAATATATCGAAAAATAAAGAAAGGTGAAAATCATTTACATATATACTATCAGACTCTATCAAGACAGGTCAAAAAGGAAATCAGGAAAGCAAAAAGAAATTATGAAATAAGGATAGCCAGCGACTCAAAAAATAACCCTAAAGCTTTTTACCAACTATATAAATCTAAAGTTAGAGATGTAATAGGCCCCCTAAAAACTTCAATAGGAGAAATAACAGAAAATGATTTAGAAATGTGCCGTACATTAAATAGTCAGTTTCTTTCCGTTTTCACTAATGAAAATTTGGCACAGATTCCAGAAGTCAATATGGTATATAGTGATAGTATAGAAAATATTTTAAGTACAGTTAGTATAAGTAGAAATGATGTGCTTAAGGAAATTGACAGACTGAAACCTCAAAAATCGCCTGGTCCTGACGAGGTATATGCTAGAGTATTAACAGAATGCAGAGATGAGTTAAGTAGTCCATTAGCATTTATATTTAACAAGTCATTAGAAACAGGTTTAGTTCCAGAAGCTTGGAAGCTTGCAAATGTAGTTCCGATCTTCAAAAAAGGTGATAAATCGTAGTCTCCAATTACCGTCCCATTAGTCTCACATCAATCATAGGAAAGTTGCTAGAGTCTATTATTGCTAGGAAAATTAGAAGCCACTTAGTAAAATTTAACTTAATAAATTCTTCTCAGCATGGATTCACTCAGGGACGTTCGTGCCTTACTAATTTGCTTAGCTTTTTCTCAGAGGTATATGAAGCAGTAGATAGTGACAAGTCATATGATATTATATATTTAGATTTCATTAAAGCTTTCGACAGAGTCCCTCATGAGAGATTGATGAGAAAGGTTTGAGGCACATGGAATAGGAGGGTCGTTGTTTGGGATTGATTAGGTCATGGCTAATTGGTAGGAAACCTAGAGTTAGCATAAATGGTACCAAGTAAGAGTGGGGCAGCAGTCATCAAAGTGGTGTCCCCAGGGATCGGTATTAGGTCCCCTGTTGTTTCTTAATAGTACATAAATGACTAGATTTAGGTATACAACTTAGTAACGGGATAAGTAAATTCGCAGACGATACTAAAATGGGGAGATCAATTGATGCAGGATAGGCGCTATAGAGTGCCTCCAAAGGGATCTAGATACCTTACATGACATGGTCCAGTTAATGTGGCAGATGAAAGTTTAACATTGACAAATGCAAGGTCATAGTAAAGATAGGGAAGATGCAAACAAATTTTAAATATAAAACTAGCTAATTTAGAATTAGAAAATTCAGACTGCGAGAAAGATCTAGGTGTGGTTGGTAGCAAGGATTTGGAGTCTAGAAATCAGGGTATAAGCGGTCGTAATAAGGCAAACAGGATTCTCGGGTTAGATCTCTAGGAGTTTGTGAGTAACCAGAACTGCTGATGTTATCTTAAAACTTTTACTTGTCATTAGTGATACCCCAATAGGCATTAGGCTGTCCAATTTTTTTGGGGTGTCCTTATTACAGACATGGACAGTAGATTCCATTGGCGAGAATTCAGCGGTAGAATGGACAAAAATGCTCCATAATATTAGAAAGTTTCCGTATGCGCAGGTTGAAGTACATTAGGTTTACGATTCGTTAGAGAGACGCAAGAGTTAGAGGGGATATGATAGAGGTGTTCAAGTGGGTTTAGTGGGATTAACAAAGGGGACATGACAAATGTACCTAAAGCTCAGTGATAGCGAAAAAGAACGTCGTACCAATGGATTTCAAATTAGAATACATTATTTCGTTTTCAGACAAAGATATACGGCAAATCTTGGTTTGGTTAACAGGAGTTGTAGATGGGTGGAATAGGCTGACCAAGTGATAATAGTGGGATCACGAACGATAGGGAGCTTTTAAGACAAAAATTGGATAAAGCATCTGGACGAGAAGGGTTGGTTGTGAAGGGGGATCAGCCGGGTGTTGGGCCAATCAGCCGCTCTGCAGCCCCGGCTAATCCTGCGTTAATCTCTAACCGGTTTGGTAAGATGATCCTCAGGGTATTAGAGTGTTGAGCCTCATAATTGGGCTTTGTAAATTGGGTTGTGTGGGTACAGGGATATGCCTCATGTGGGCCAATTGGCTTTCTGCAAGACTCCCATTTCCTTATGTTCTTATGTTATGTTCTTGACTGTATATCTATATATATATATATATATATAATATATATATATATATTGTGACGTTAACCACTCCGTTAGAACCGCATGGCTTGTCCTACAGTGACTCGCTAGGATCGCCAGGGCAGTGGATGGGGCTACAGTTTGTGTATTAGAGTGTGCTTTATTTCATATGAAAGCTCGTGTCATGGGCAGTCCAGAAAGGCTCTTTGTTTTCGCCCATGTCAAGGCTTTATATATTTAATTGTAAAGTATATATTTTATCATTAACTAGTAATGATAGGATCTGGGAGAGAGAGAGGGAGTAGAACAGAGTGAGAGGGGGCGCGCAGTGTTTTTTGTCCCGCTCGATGACGTCACGGCTGGCTGCCTCGCGGGGGTTGGTGGAGAGAGGCCCTTACCATGCTGTAAGCTTTGCTAGTGGTTAGATGACTTGTAACCGCTGTTTTCCCACGCGGCTCGAGCTAGTGCGAGTATATATACAGTTCCTCGCCACTCTCTCCCTCAGATCTGGTTTCTAGAACACACCCATCTTTTTTCCCTTGCTATCTGTCCCCGCTCCGTACCTGAGAATCTTTTCCTCTGCCTATCTCTCTCATTTTCCATATCCTTCACCACCTTTTATTAATATTATACCCCCTCTGGTTAACTCTGCAAAATCAGCTTCATGCTGGCCAGTTGTATTGTGTGTTAAGGTCTGATATAGCCTATGTATGTTAGTTGTTAAGATAAGTGGATCACGAAGCATTGGTAGGCATTTATATTGTTTAAGTACTGCTTCCTTTAACTCTCCCAGACATATATGACGCGATCGAGTCATATGGCAGAGTGAACCAAAAACTCATATGACGCGATCGCGTCATATGGACTTATTATATTGCTAGAAAATAAGTTTATGACGCAATTGAGCCGGTTTTTGGCTGGTAAGTCCGATAAGTTAGATGTACATGTGGAAAAATCTAGCAACCCCCTAGCGTCCCTGTGAGGGCCCCGCGGTGGTAGAGAGAGTCAGTTTCTTCCCATCAGCCAGCCTAGTAGGTGGGTGTGTGCAGCCCTTTAAACCAAGGGGCCTCCATTTTGCCCAGCCTGGCTGGTATTACCGCCCTAATATAACCCAAACGAAGTGCTATATCGTTGGGTTATCGATGGATTATTGTGTTATTCTTATTTAGGGTATAAAAACCATGTTAGTGAAGTGTTTTGCTAGTCTGGTGTACGTGACCAAGGTGGGCTCCATGAGGGCCATGGTTTCGCTTGTTTGTGGATCACTTTCATACCATATTGAGTCAATTATATTGCTATTTATCACTTGAAGTAGTGTATTTTACTTGTATAAGTGTTTATAGTGAAAACACTTTTATTACTGATCGAGCATTCTCTGGTGTAGGCTACGTGACCAAGGTGGTGGAGGGAGGGGCCATGCTTTTTGCCAAACGTTTTGCTTGTTTGTGGAACACTTTCATATAAATATCAGTCAATTATATTGCTATTTATCCGTTCAAGTAGTGTATCTTACCTTGTATTAGTGTTTCTTAGTGAAAAAACTTTCATTACTGGTCGAGCATATGTCGCCATGCTCCCTCAGCCCTGTGCATTTTTGTTCGATAATTTAGTGGTGGAAAGTGCTTGCATTTTTGCTCGATAATTTATTGGTGGAAAGTGCTTGGGAGGTAAGTTTTTTATGGGCAAAAGCACTCTACATATACGGCTTGGTGGCCACGAGGGAATCTCAGCAGTGTGAGTAAGTACAGTCAACATTTTTGGTGGTGGTGGTGGTGGTGGTGGAGATGGTGGTGGTGGTGGTGGTGGTGGTGGTGGTGGTGGTGGTGGTGGTGGTGATGATGGTGGTGGTGGTGATGGTCGGGGTGGTGGTGGTGGTGGAGATGGTGGTGGTGGTGGGGGAGATGGTGGTGGTGTTGGTGGAGATGGTGGTGGTGTTGGTGGAGATGGTGGTGGTGTTGACACCAATAGGGTAGGGTCCCTTTTCTGACCGTGGGCCAGGTCAGAAAATGAACCCAACCCAATTTGTGTCAACACCACCACCATCTCCACCAACACCACCACCATCTCCACCACCACCACCACCATTTTATTATTTTTTATTATTTTTGTGTTTAGGCCTATTTTATTATTTGTATTATTATTATTTATTATTATACCTGTTATTCCTGTGTATGGGATCACCCATAAAAAAGTATTTATATTTGTATTTCATTTATATTTTTGCTTTATTATATTATAATTTATTATTATTATTATTATTATTATTATTATTATTATTATTATTATTTATTATTTATTATTATTTATTATTACCCAACATAAAGGTCCCCCACCACAAACTCTTATTATATATAATTATATATATATATATATATATATATATATATATATATATATATATATATATATATATATATATATATATATATATATATATATATATATATATATATATATATATATATATATATATATATATATATTATATATATCTATAATCTATATATATAATATAATTCGTGTTTATGTATTTATCTATGTTATGCCCCCTCCCCCTCCCTCCCCCCCCATTATACCTCCATCCCCTCCCTCCCCTCCCCCCTCACCTCCCCCCCTCCCCTCCCTCCCCCTCCCTCCCCCCCATTATACCTCCCTCCCCCCTCCCTCCCCCTCCCCCCCCCCCTCCCTCCTCCTCCCTCCCCTCCTTCCTTCCCCCTCCCCCCATATATATATATATATATATATATATATTTTTTATTTTTTGTTTTTTTTTTTTTTTTTTGGGTGGGTGAGGGTTATTTTTTATTTTTATTTTATTTTTCTAATTGTAGATTGATATATATATATATATATATATATATATATATATATATATATATGTATATATATATATATATATATATATAATTCGTGTTTATGTATTTATCTATGTTATGCCCCCTCCCCCTCCCCCCCCCATTATACTACCTCCCTCCCTCCCCCCCTCCCTCCCCCTCCCCCTCCCCCCCCCCATTATACCTCCCTCCCCCCTCCCCTCCCCTCCCTCCCCCCATATATATATATATATATATATATTTTTTTTTTTTTTTTTTTTTTTTTGGGTGGGGAGGGTTATTTTTTATTTTTATTTTATTTTTCTAATTGTAGATTGATATAATATATATATATATATATATATATATATATATATATATATATATATATAATATAATTCGTGTTTATGTATTTATCTATGTTATGCCCCCTCCCCTCCCCACCCTCCCCTCCATCCCCCTCCCCTTCCCCCTTCCCCCTCCCCCCATATATATATATATATATATATATATATAATTTTTTTTTTATTTATTTTTTTTGGGGTTGGGGAGGGTTATTTTTTATTTTTATTTTATTTTTCTAATTGTAGATTAATATAATATATATATATATATATATATATATATATATATATATATATATATAATATATTTCGTGTTTATGTATTTATCTATGTTATGCCACCTGCCCCTCCCTCCCCGCCCATTATACCTCCCTCCCCCTCCCTTCCCCCCTCTCTCATAATTTACCTCCTCCCCCTCCATCTCTTACCAATCTCTAAACAACCTTCCTTCCCTCTTCCTCACTCCTAAACACCCTTCTCACCCTCCCTTCACTTCTATGCCTCCTCTCTCCCCCCCCCCCCCCATCATAAGCACCCCTCCTCCCCTCTCCCTCACACCTATCCCCCCGATCCCACACACCTCATCCTGTAACCTTGACACTGTGACACACTTCTGGTCACACACACACACACACACACACACACACACACACACACACACACATGCCCTTGTAACACACTCTCCAGGCTACGCACATAATATATGCAGTTACGCAGGTGTGTCTGGCGTCGGTAATGATTACGTACACAGTTAGCTAACCTTACCTATCTTGACCTATCCCATCCTAATTTAAACTATCCTAATCTAACTTAACCTATCCTAACCTAACTTAACCTATCACACCCTAATCTAACTTTACCTTACCTATCCTAACTTAAGCTTAGCTATCCTAACCTATCTCAACCTAATTTAAGTTATCCTAATCTAACTTAACTTATCCTAATCTAACTTAACCTATCCCAACCTGTTTTAACTCAACCTTATCTGGCTTAACATATCCCAACCTAACTTAACCTATCCTAACCTAACTTAACCTATCACAACCTTTTTTAACTTAACCTTCCCTATCCTAACCTAACTTTTGTCATCATAACTTTACCTATCCCAACCAACTTAACCTAAATTATCCTATAAGCTTAAGCTATCTTAACCTAACTTAGCCCACACTAACCTATTTCAGCTTAACCTATCCCAACTAAACCCATCCTAACCTAACTTAACTTAACCTAACCTTACCTATCCCAGACGAACTTAACCCTTCCTAAGCTATCCCAACTAAACCCATCCTAACCTAACTTAACTTAACCTAACCTAACCTTACCTATCCCAGACGAACTTAACCCTTCCTAAGCTATCCCAACTAAACCCATCCTAATCTAACTTAACTTAACCTGACCATTTCCTATCCCAGACGAACTTAACCCATCCTAACCTTGCCCAACTTAACCTATCCTAACTTAACATAACCTGACCATTTCCTATCCCAGACGAACTTAACCCATCCTAAGCTATCCCAACTAAACCCATCCTAACCTTGCCAAACTAAACCCATCCTAATCTAACTTAACTTAACCTGACCATTTCCTATCCCAGACTAACTTAACCCATCCTAACCTTGCCCAACTTAACCTATCCTAACTTGACCTAACCTGCACTATGGATATGTCTAATGCTTCTACTTATTAAGGGGAGATGAGTAGTTTTTATGGTCCCCCCTTCTTCCTCGTGTTTAGCCCCATTAGTTTTCAGATTTTACGAGGTTCGGCCCATTAGTTTGGCGATTTTAACACCTTGCGCCCCATTTCGTTGTCAATGTTAAGACCTTTCGGAGCCACTGTGTTCGAGTTAACAGAATTAGCAGCTTGATTACGATTGTGTTGGTGTGACGGTTAATTTGTTGGTGTGACGGTTAATTTGTTGGTTTGACGGTTAATTTGTTAGTGTAACGGTTAATTTGTTGGTGTGACGGTTAATTTGTTGGTGTGACGGTTAATTTGGTAGTGTGATAGTTAATCTGTTGGCGTGACAGTTAATCTGTTGGTGTGACGGTTAATTTGTTAGTGTGACGGTTAATCTGTTGGTGTGACGGTTAATTTGTTAGTGTGACGGTTAATCTGTTGGTGTGACGGTTAATTTTGTTAGTGTGACGGTTAATCTGTTGGTGTGACGGTTAATTTGTTAGTGTGACGGTTAATTTGTTGGTGTGACGGTTAATTTGTTAGTGTGACGGTTAATTTGTTGGTGTGTGGGTTAATTTGTTAGTGTGACGGTTAATGTGTTGTGACGGTTAATTTGTTAGTGTGACGGTTAATTTGTTGGTGTGACGGTTAATTTGTTAGTGTGACGGTTAATTTGTTGGTGTGACGGTTAATTTGTTAGTGTGACGGTTAATCTGTTGGTGTGACGGTTAATCTGTTGGTGTGACGGCTTATCTGTTAGTGTGAATGTTAATTTGTTAGTATGACAGTTAATTAGTTTCTGTGAAAGTTATTTTGATGATGCAACGGTTAATTTGACGATGTCACGGATAATTTGACGGTGTGACGGTTAATGCGCTTGTGTGAATCTCCCGCACATTCTTCTCCACCATACCCATCTGCCGGGCTTGTGAACCGGTCTATGGGGAAGGGGGGTCACTGTGGAGTATCGGGTATACCCATCTGCCGGGCTTGTGAACCGGTCTATGGGGGTGGGGGGTCACTGTGGAGTATCGGGTATACCCATCTTCCGGGCTTGTGAACCGGTCTATGGGGGTGGGGGGTCACGGTGGAGTATCGGGTATACCCATCTTCCGGGCTTGTGAACCGGTCTATGGGGGGGGGGGGGTCACTGTGGAGTATCGGGTTTCAGTGTCCAAATAACTGACCCAGATTAACCGGATGAGGAAGTGAGGCTAGCTGGGTATGTTTACAGTATAATGTGATGACTCTTCAACACTGCATGATTATTAGTGCTGTCAACTACATAACATAAATTAATTTATATTTATAGGGAAGTTGTAGTTGTAGTTCTTAAATTAGTGATAAATATCCTTATATATATATATATATATATATATAATATATATATATATATATATTATATATATACAGTATATATATATATATATATATATAATATATATATATATATATAATACAGTGGGTTATACTTTAGTTTGTCTTCAAATCTCCGATTTTCTGTGACTTGTTAAATTAAATTGATAGTTGTGATGTCCCAGAGATGGCAGCACTTTCAGAGGGCTATTTTCAGTCTGCTTAATATAATGTCTATAATATTTGGCCTGGTAAATATGTAGTGTACTGTACACTCTTAAGACATCAATCCCAGTGGCCCAATGGGAACCCTCGAACAACATAACGAACCTCCGAGAAGTACACATTAGGTAAATCATTAGTGAGATGATTCGATTCAGTTCGTGACAGGTTTGAGAAAATGTCAGACCTCGATTTGTGTTCTAGAATCTACGGCGCTGTCGATGTCTGTGGAAAAAAGCAACGTTATTGATTTTCAAAGGATGAATTAATGGATGGATGGATGAATGAGTGAATGGATGGATGAATTAATGGATGGATAGATGAATTAATGGATGGATGGCTGAATTAATGGGTGGATGTCTGAATTAATGGATGTATGGCTGAATTAATGGATGGATGGATGAATGAATGGCTAAACATCCCAGTTTACATATTGGTCTTGGTCTTGAGTTTAAGGGCGTTGTGGATTGACGTCTAATTCACCCTAACTGGGGAGTTTATATATTGCTTACTTTGTTCATCAACGTGTAAGTAAGGTTTCACTATGGTACGGTTTAAGAATGTGACATGTCCGTGTATTTCTTTGATATAACTTCAGAAAGGTTTATGAATTTGAAGCTTTAAGGTTTCGTGTTTCATGAGATAATTGAATCTTTTTTAGTCAGTAACAGAGAGGCCGTGACTCGACATACACCTCCTCTCTCTCTCTTCCACATTTCACTTTGGGTAAACTTTATCAATTAATTTTAAATCATCAATTACTTTTAAATAATGATACATTAATTATGGATGTGTACAGTGAAGTGTATTCATTTTGTAAATATAGATTTTGTCCTGTAAATGAATCGTTTATGTGATTTGTGTAGAAAAGTACTGGTGATGTTGTTCCCTAAGCTACCTGGCCGAACAGCCTCGAGTCCCTAAGGAAGGCCATGGCCACGGTCGGCCTTTCCCACAGAGCTCTCAAGGAGTGTAGATTGTGTTGTTGGCGTAAGTGGTTGTGTGAAATGCAGTCTTCTATGATGTGTTTAATGGTATGGGGCGCTGTGTTACAACCTGGGCAGGTGTCACGACAGAGTCATCCCGTCTCTTCTGATAGCTCAGAAGAGCTGGATGGTGTCCGCATCTCAGCCTGGCCAGGTGGATTCTGTCCTCGCGAGGAAGGGAGGATTCAGAAGGTTGGATTTCGGGAGGTCGTGCCTGCAGCTGCGTGTTGTATATGAGTGAGTGGATGGAACGGCGAGAGATATGAGTATGGATGTGCTTCTGGAAGCTGGTTTGGGGTGGGCAGGGAGGGAGAGAAGATAGTATTTGCGTGTGATAGCGTGTGCTAGGTGTTGTTTTGATATTTCTTGGTGTCTGTGGATGTGTTGCCATGTAGTGTAGTGGGTGGTGTTGGTTCGTGGAGGCTGCTGCCAGGAATTGAGTGCCTCTCATGTCCAGATGGTCTTTGACTTTGAGGACTTTGATTTCTTGATGTAAGTGATCTGTAGGTGTAGTAGCTGTGCAGCCTGTGATGATTTTTAGGGCTTTATTTTGAATACTCTGTAAGGTCTTATGTGTTTCAGCTAGGTTAGAAACCCAGGCCGGGCTTGTTTGAATTACTTGATCGGCCGGGATTTCAGGTGTCAAACGAAAGCCGAGTCCATTATTTGTAGTTTTCATTATTGTTTAATTATGTAAAGATAATACTATGGTTTATAGTTCAAATGATGTCTTTGGAAGTGATAAAGTGGCCTAAACAATGCTATTCCTGTTATTTGTTATTATTCCTTCTCATATTCTTTCAGGTCTTCAAACACAATTCCTCTAGTTGGACACCCCGGGCAGCAGGGTAGAAAGAGATACAGCCCAGGAACTCGCACCACCCCGGACAGAATCAAAAGGTGAGTGTAGCCACGCGCTGTCATGGCATATATTCTCTGATAATATGGTTGGGTGTATAGTGATGGTGGCGATGTGAGTGATGATGATGGTGTTGTTAATGGTGAGGTGGAAAGTGATGATGCTAATGGTGAAATGTGTGGTAATTGTGGTGATATGAGTAATGATGGTGAGGTGGTAAGTGATGACGGTCGTCATGTTTACATAGGTCGATCGCCGCGGTTAAGTTCGCGTCTATTTTTACGGCGATTTTTTCGGTTATTTGCCCCCTGCTGGCAATATATATGATGATGACAATATGTCATGAGGGGATGAGGGGGGGCTTGAAAGTATCATGTTTTCCTGTATTTCAGAAGGTTTTAGAGTTTAGTTGTCGTCCTAGAAAGAAGGCATTTGCAGGATCTGATCAACTTTGTGGTTGTCATACCATTTTCTTCATAATTGTTTCCAGAGACGTAGTTGTTCTTCAAGATTGCCATGTCATGTTTGATTTCAGCTTATGCTCGGCAACTAGCTGATGTTATAAGTTAACAAAGACTGCTTTATAGAACAGGGGAACTAATACGTATGACACGATGTTGATTATCCCTGCTCGTGGGTTAAGTCACTTCCTGTGCTTCCAATTATTGCAGTAATCACACGAAAGAGCCTGTTGTTTAGGACGGACTTCCTTGCCACATCCAGAACATGGGTACTTAATATGAGGTGCTGGTAGAGATGCCATTATAAAGTTGGGGTCACCTCGATGACTTGTCCGTGTTGACTGACTTAAGTCAGGAAGCACAATGCGCATTGTGGAAAAAAACTTGCATGACAACTACTCCTGATGATAAATTTTGAAGAACTCACAAATTGCGAGACAAAGGAAAATTGAACGTTCCCGCCAAGCGCAAAAAAAACCACGAGTCGAGAATGTGTCATTCGTTCCATTTCGGAATGGAGTGACCTGAAACGAAATGGAACGATATACTTCGGTATATTTCGCTACATTCCGCTCTCTTTCGGACTTAAGTGACATCCTTGGCGAGAATATACATTGGAGTGGTTTATGAGTTTCGAACCAAGCTACTAATAATGCCTTTTGGACTAATAAACATAGTGGTGACGAAACGGGTTGGTGACGAAACGGAATGGTGACGAAACGTCCATACCCCTAAACAAGGCTGGCGGTACGCCCGAACTCTACATTCTACCCGAAATTTGTGGTAGTAGTTGTGATGTGTTATGGTGGTGGTGTTAAAGGTGAGGAGAGTGATGATTGTAATGGTGAAATGTGTGGTAGTAGTGGTGATGTGAGTGATGATGGTGGTACTAATGGTGAGGTGATAAATGATGATGCTAATGGTGAAATGTGAGTGATGATACTGATGTTACTGGTGACGTATATGGTGGTGATGATGGGGAGGAGATGAGTGGTGATTCTGACGCTAAGGGTGAGATGGGTGGTGGTGGTGGTGGTGGTATGGGTGGTGGTGGTGGTATGGGTGGTGATGGTGGGTGGTGGTGGTGGTGGTATGGGTGGTGGTGGTGATGGTGGGTGGTGGTGGTATGGGTGGTGGTGGTGGTGGTGGTATGGGTGGTGGTGGTATGGGTGGTGGTGGTGGTGGTATGGGTGGTGGTGATGGTGGGTGGTATTGGTGGTGGTATGGGTGGTGGTGGTGGTGGTGGTATGGGTGGTGGTGGTGATGGTGGTGGTGGTGATGGGTGGTGGTAGTGATGGGTGGTGGTAGTGATGGGTGGTGGTAGTGATGGGTGGTGGTAGTGATGGGTGGTGGTAGTGATGGGTGGTGGTGGTGGTGATAGGTGGTGGTGGTGATGGTGGGTGGTGGTGGTATTGGTGGTGGTGGTGGTGGTATGGGTGGTGGTGGTGGTGGTGGTATGGGTGGTGGTGGTGATGGGTGGTGGTGGTATGGGTGGTGTTGGTGGTGGTATGGGTGGTGGTGGTGGTGGTATGGGTGGTGGTGGTGATGGTGGTATAGTCCGTTCATTATAATTATTATGTTCCTTCCAACAACCAACTATACTCCTAAAATCGATTAATGAAATTAACAAACACATGTGGCAGTCCGTGGATTCGAACCCACGATGCTCACACCGAAAATCAACACCTTATGCATCGCACCACGAAGACAGTTAAAGGTTGGTGGACACTGCCTACGATTTATTATGCAACTTCGAATCCTGCATATCAATCTAAGCATGTACACACATCCCAACTGCAACTCACGTAGGCTATGCATATGTGAATGGAAAGAGCAATTAACCACTAGGGAAGTCCTCTCGATAAATTACCCCTGAAGTTGGACAAAAATCGTAACCTCTAACGTCTGTAACTTAAAAAAGACAAGAGTAATCGAGCTAATATTTCTACCATTTGGGAAGAGTCAGCCAAGGAATAGGTGTGGCAATTAACAGTTCATTACCTCTAGTCCCTTTTTGAGTTATAGAGGTTAGCGGTTACGATGTCTGACCTAGAATGAACGGACTATAGTAGAGAAGGATCACCACCTCACCACTCAGAGATGCAAGGCTCCAACATTTTAGTAGGTCGAGAAATTCCAGCCCGACTCGCCAATTTTTTTTTTTTTTTTTTTTTTTTTTTTTTTTTTTTTAACCCAAACTGTATCGGGAAGTTAAATATATATATATATATATATATATATATATATATATATATATATATATATATATATATATATATATATATATATATATATATATATATATTTATTTATTTATATATATATATATATATATATATATATATATATATATATAGGCTATATATATATATATATATATATATATTTTTTTTTTTTTTTTTTTTTACCTTAGTCTCGATGTGATGAATTATTTCGTCTGGTATGGTACTCTGTTAGATGTTGTTGGTGATGGTGTTCTGGATTAGGGGACAATAATGTTTCCTGGAACCTGAATATGTGGGATGAAGAGTAGGGAGTGACAGGGATATATATACTTTCTATGCCATTATTAGCCAGGTTCATTTCCCTAATTTTGCTTTATTATGAATACTTCTAACCACTTTATTCAGCTTAGGAATTATTCTTTACCGTCGGGCGGCACTCCAATTTGAAAGTCCTTGCAAAACATCAGGAGCCAAAAGTTAAGAAAACTATGTTGTATTGATTTACTCGTCAAACTCTCTCTCTCTCTCTCTCTCTCTCTCTCTCTCTCTCTCTCTCTCTCTCTCTCTCTCTCTCTCTCTCTCTCTCTCTCTCTCTGGCTATCAGTCCACAATTTTATTCAGCTTATTTAGAGCTTGAAGGAACCACGTTACTGATAAGGTTAAGCTCGGCATCAAATTGACCTAGGTATTAAAAACAAAAAATAATCATAAATAAACAAAGTAAGATACATTTTAGCCCGTGCCATTGCAATATATACATTATATTTACAAACAGGTAAATTAAATTAGTCGCGCCCCGCCCCGCCACCGATTCGTCTTGCTCTTTATAGAACAGTCACGCCTTGGAATTTTGGCCTCTTCTTACACATGGAAATAGATAAACAAAATAAAAATAGAAAACGAAAACAAAACAATATAATTCTTAAATCACGTGGGAAAAAGAAAAACAAATGAAAAAGTAGAAACAGAAAAACAAATTAACAAGTTCAAGATCTTAGGGTTACGGAATATTCCTTGGAAGTCATTTTTATCAAACTTGATAGCATTAACACACACACATACAGAGATAGATAGATAGATAGATAGATAGATAGATAGATACTTTATTGACTACCACTTACAAAACTGTTTACATTTTGTTTACATTATTACAATCATTGCACATATTTATCATTGCACGAGATAATTCAATAATAATGAGCTACACACACACACACACACACACGCACACACACACACACACACACACACACACACACACACACACACACACACACACACACACACACACACACACATTCTTTCCAGCTGACCTATCACATTACTACAAGTCCCAAACCCAACTCCACTCCTCTCTCACACACACACACACACACACACACACACACACACACACACACACAGAGGCTGACCTTGTCCCAATAAAGGTATACACACAAGTAGATAATTATATACACTACTTCTTTCTTTTATCTCAGAAAGCATCATAGTTTTGCAAGATTGTTTTTAGCTGGTTAAGTACATGTCTAGGAGGAGGTGAACTAGCCACAGGTGATTATGTAGTGTTGTTGTGTGTGTGTGTGTGTGTGTGTTAAAGATAGAGAGAGAGAGAGAGAGAGAGAGAGAGAGAGAGAGAGAGGGCGGGGGGGGGGGGGGGGGGGGGGGGGGAGAGAGGGAGTGTTAGCGTGTGTGATCGAGATACCGAAAGAGTATGTGTAGGTTACATGAGAGAGAGAGAGAGAGAGAGAGAGAGAGAGAGAGAGAGAGAGAGAGAGAATAAGAATAAGAATAACTTTATTAAGCTCAAACTGTGAATCTAGTATGGAACACAATTGACAGTTTAAAACAATCACTTTGAAAATTTGAAAAACAAATACATTATAAAATAAAAATAAAAATAATATATTCATGAATAATTGCATACACATACAACACGCATTAGTAAAACATTATTTATAAATATGTATAGTATATACTTATATACAAATTCGTGGTATCATATAGGCCTACTGCGAATCAATTAGTATTGCTCACTTAATAAACTAACATACAAATATGCAGACATTTCCTTTCGTACATATTTAGCTCAGTTGGCTTTTATCCTTGCACCAACAACTAAATCATACCCATGCACTTTATGTACAGTAGAGGTTAATAAGTGTTGTCAGATATTTCAAAAAGTTTCGGACACTGACTAATACTCTAAGGGATAAGCACTTTTCTATCTATCTATTGCCGGACGTCTTACTCCCCTTACGAGGGTGGTCATACACAGAATGCCCCCAAGCGGACCTATTCCCTGTGAGAGGGACAACCCGAACCAGTTTAGTGAAGGACTTACAGGATTGACCACTCAATTTAGGATCCGTCCGACTCCGAGGCCCTCTGTGTATCTTGTTAGCACTATTTTTCTACAGTGGTGTTCGGCTAATCCATCCACTAACCTGCCTTACCCTTAGGTAAGCAGTACGGATTTGTATCAGGTTTACTCCCCTAGACAGGTTGCCAACCAAGGCTGACGAGTCCCATCCACCCGGATTTGTATAAGGTTGTCTCTCCTAGATGAGTTGCCAACCAAGGCTAACGAGTCCCATCCACCCATAAACTTTTCTCAGTAACTATAAAGATACCAATAACACTTTTTGAGCGTAAACCAATGGAATCTATGACAACACTTAATACCTCCCGATTGTACGTACACCTGGTCAAAAAGGTATATATTCACCCCTACCCTGATCATCTGGTGTGTACAGCTCGGCAGTATAGGTCGTAGGTCGTAGGTCTTACGGGGGAATGGTTCACTTTTTGGTCGATATTTTCATTTATTTATTATTTTCCTAGTTTCCTCGCTAGACCTCCATCAAGCTTTAAAAGACACCCTCTAGACCCTTTTTCAAGATAAATTTGTACATTTTTCGGTAGAAAAATTTCCCGGCCGAAGGCCGGTTCCTCTTAAATTACAGGCTCGCTATCGCTCGCCAGGGAAAAATTGACATCTAAATGGCAGGAAAGGTCTTAAGATTGACAGAAATGGGGCGAAAGTTCATAATCCCTAAATTAAAGGGGCTAAAGATGAGGGAGAAGAGGGACCAGAAAAACGACCCATCTCCCCTTAAGTAGTATAGGTAGGTATCAGTATAGATGGATATAGATAGCTGCAGGCAGAGATGCCAACCCCACCGAGCTGTACACACCAGATGATCAGGGTTGGGGCGCAGATGTGTACACCAATGGAATAATACTAACGTTATTTCAATTTCGGCAAAGTGAATTTTTAGTTTATCTAGGATGCTGTGCTTATTAGAGCTTACTAGTTTTTACTAGTTTATACATATTAGGCAATCTCATTCATGTTTACCAGGTACTCTTCCCTATATTCTCTTTATGTGTGGATTGCTACACTCAAGTAATAAATGGAATTCATCGCCAATATCTTGTGAATTGCAGAGTTTGCACAAATTACTAGTTTACATTACGGTTTGGTTCAATGGTATTACCTTTTTTCTAGTTCAGTTTCAGTGATTATCTTTAATTTTCGTTTTGGTGCTCTGTTATTTGTACATCTACTAATTGTGATAGCTATCTATCTATCTATATCTATATATATGCTCAGGCTCCCCACTTTGCCTTTTTTTTTTGGGGGGGGGGGGGCGACTCAAGACAGAGCAAGAATAGGGACAACACAAAACACAACAGAAAACAATGAACACACACAAACAAAAACAAATTCACACACATCTAGGTCATCCAGGAGAAGACCCAGAGACCAGGGTCACCAAGGTCCCTCCAGCACTCCCCCGGCCCCCCGACCACCCGGAGAGGTTCCGATCTCGGCAGGCAGACATGCAGCGGAGCCGAATCCACAAGCCCGCCCACCACACTTCCAGGTGCACCCTTCATATTAATCGTCTCCCCGGGCCAGGCGCCTGATGGACAATTATCTAGTCCAACTTCCGCCCGACCCCTTCCTCCATATGACCACGTGTTCACTCAACTATTCACAAGCATTTTCCATTCATTCCTGTGTATTACTACTTCCCTTGCCTGATCTATATTCATTCCTCTATCATCCAAAGCTTGTCTTACACAGTCTCTCCATCTCAATGGGGGTCTTCCTGCCCTTCTATCTCCCCTTGTATCTGACTCACATATTCTCTTTGTAAGCCTTTCATCTTCCATTCGTTCATCATGACCATACCAGCTCAGCACCCTTCTGTCCACTCTGGCTGACAAATGTTTCTGCTACCCCACTCTCTTACGTATCTCTTCATTCCTCAATCTGCCTCTACGAGTAACTCCACACATACTCCTCAATCAGCTCATCTCCATCACATCCAGCTTTCTTCTCTCCTTTTCCTTCAGAGCCCATGTCTCAGCCCCATACATCACTGTTGGCACAACAATTCCTTGATACATTGCACTTTTTAATTTCATTCCGAGATTTTTCGTCTTCCACATACTTTCCAATGCTCCGCAAACCTTCCTTCCTTCACACACACTCTGTTTTACCTCCATTTCCATACCTCCACTCCTGCTTATCGTTCCTCCTAGATATTTTAAACACTCTACTTGTTCCAATATTTCCCCATCCAGCCTCACGTCTAGATTCACCCTACGATCACCCCTATTACACACCATTACTTTACTTTTATTGACGTTCACCTTCAGTTTCCTTCTCCCACAAACCACTCCAAACTCTTTGACTACCCACTGCAGTTTCTCCTCAGAATCCGCCACCAACGCTGTGTCATCAGCGAACAGCAACTAATTCAACTCCCAATCTCTACCATTCTTTCCTACTAAACCCAATCCTCTTCTCATAGTTCTTATTTTCACCTACCTCACCACACCATCCATACACATATTAAACAGCCATGGTGACATTACACAACCCTGTCGCAAACCTACCTTTACCTCAAACCATTCACTCAACTCACGATTTCCTACTCTAACACATGCTCTGCTCCCTTCATAAAAATTCTTAACTGCTTTTAACAAATTTCCTCCAATTTCATAAATCTTTAACATCTTCCACATTGCTTCACGATCCACACGATCATACACTTTCTCCAAATCCATAAAAGCCCAAAATATAGTCTATTATTATTTGTTGCTCAATGTATTGTTTATACAGGGTGTTCCAGTAATGCTTTTCATAAATTATATGGTGGACTCATCAGACAAAAATAAGAATAAATTACTGTATGAACATGAGGTTGAGTATTTATAATAACGGAGTTAGACTGACATAATTAAAGGATGCATCATTGGTTACACGTCCTTCCTAAGCTGATTGAAATATCCTAAAACTAATAATGTAATATCAGTTTCATTATTATTCATTACATTTCCATTGCTATCACTATCTTAAACTGAGTACATGATTCAAATTCTCGAACGACTAGAACGAAACACAACCACATGATTACCGCCTGGCTAGAGCCGGCAAAGATGGCTTCCATACTACCCCCTGGTACTGTTACCATTCTAGCGGTTTGTATACAATCGGCGTTCTCTCTTCAGGCTAGCAAGCGATAGCGAAGGCCAAATGGATATAATCCACTAAAATGGCAACATTACCCCTTGGACTGAATGGCATTGTATCTATCGTTAACTTAAATCGTGTAATAACTCCGTTATTATAAATACTCAACCTCATGTTCATAGAGTAATGTATTCTTATTTTTGTCTGATGAGTCCACCATATAATTTATGAAAAGCATTACTGGAACACCCTGTATACTGTATTGTTTATATACTGTATTGTTTATATACTGTATTGTTTATATACTGTATTGTTTATATACTGTATTGTTTATATACTGTATTGTTTATATACTGTATTGTTTATATACTGTATTGTTTATATACTGTATTGTTTATATACTGTATTGTTTATATACTGTATTGTTTATATACTGTATTGTTTATATACTGTATTGTTTATATACTGTAGGTCACATGACTCTAGTTCCGCTCTCCACTGTTGCACATATTGGTCTTAAGGGGAGGTATTTAGTTTGTTCCCTAGACTTCCATCAAGCTTAAAATTACACCCCCTAGACCCCCTTTCAAAATAAATTTGTACATTTTTCGGTAGAAAAATGTCCCGGCCGAAGCCCGGTTCCTCTTAAATTACAGGCTCGCTATCGCTCGCCAGGAAAATATCGACACCTGAATGGGACGAAAGTTCTTAAAATTGACAGAAATGGGGCGAAAGTTCTTAAAATCGCCAAACTAAAGGGGGCGAGTGTCTTAAAATCTAACAAGCAATGGGGCTAAACATGAGAGAGAAAGGGGTCCAGAAAAAAAAATCCCTCAAGTGGAAACCTCCCCTTAAGTCCTTCAGCACCATGACGCCATTCTTTTTACCTTAGATTCTGGCTAACATTGGACGATTTTACCTTAGATTCTGGCTAACATTGGACGATTGTATGCAGTTCAAGAAGGACCTGTGTTATTCAGAGGGTTTGTTAAGGGGAGATATCCACTTGAGGGACTTTTTTCTTGACCCCTTTCTCCCTCATGTCTAGCCCCATTGCTTTTGATATGTTAAGACGTTTGCCCCATTATTTTGACGATTTTAAGAACTTTCAACCCATTTCTGTCAATTTTAAGACCTTTCGTGCCATTTATGTGTCGATTTTATCCTGGCGAGCGATAGCGAGCCCGTAATTTAAGAGGAACCGGCTTTAAGCAGGGACATTTTTCTACCGAAAAATGTACAAATTTATCTTGAAAGGGGCTCAAGGGGGTGTAATCTTAAGCTTGAAGGATATCTAGGGAGCAAACTAAAAACCTCCCCTTAAGCGCTCATATATATACCCCTTTCAGTCCCAGAGATAGATTGAAAGCTAATGCATAATTATCGTTTAATGGTAACCAAAAAAAATGATGACAATTACGTCGTGGTGCTGAAGTCTGTGTTGGACTGTACCTCTTACATATTTGATCACTACTTCATTATGTTGTTAACCCCTTCACCACCACCATGACGTCATCTCCATCATATTCTGGTTACCATTAGACGATTTTCTTTAGTTGATGATCTACCTCTGGGGCTCAAAGGGGTAAAATCGATCTCCAATAACCCTCCGAATAGCATAGGTTCTTCTTAAACTGCATAAAATCGTGTATGGTTAGCCAGATTTAAGGTTAAAATGACGTCATGGGGCTGAAGGGGTTAAGGGGGTAGTACTTGTTTTTTGGCCGATGTATCTATTTATTTATATATTTTTGAGTTTCCTCGCCAGACCTTCATCAAGCTTTAAAAAAACACCCCCTACACCTCCTACACCCCCTACACCTCCTACACCCCCTACACCTCCTACACCCCCTTTCAAGATAAATTTGTAAATTTTTCGGTAGAAAAATTTCCCGGCCGAAGGCCGCTTCCTTCTAAAATAACAGGCTCGCTTTCGCTCACCAGGTAAAACATTTACGCCTAAACAGCACGATAGGTCTTAATATTGACAAAGAAATGGGGCGAAAGGACTCAGAATCGCCAAACTAAAGGAACGGACATCTTAAAATGTCAAAACTAATATGCTAAACATGAGGGAGAAGGGGGTCCAGTACAAGTGAGTACTACCCCCTTAAGTTCTGATTTAACCCTGCTTCAGATATACACCACAATGACCTAGAATCTGCTGGACACACAACAGCCACCGTGTTTCGTACCCTGCGTGATTCATTTTTCGCAATAGGCAGTCGTACATTATTTTGGCTAATTTCGGGCTCTGTCTTGAGTCGGCCACCCGCAGGAAAAAAGGATAAGTGGGGATTGGGCCTGAGTATATAGATAGATAGATAGATAGATAGATATAATTTCGTCCCTTTCCTAATAGCATCCTGAACCAAAAACGTATCATTCTATTTTTGTATTGTAACATTAATTGGGTATTGTCGTGTTTCTCCATATACCATCGCAATACATGTAGACATTTTGTGTACACCTTATACATATGTTTTAGGAATTTACATTAATTGGGTATTGTCGTATTTCTCCATATATCATTGCATTACACGTAGACATTTTTTACACCTAATGTGTGTGTTTTTTTTTTTTTTAGGAATTTAAGTTGCCGTTTTTGGCACTGTTCAGCTTGTTCCACACCCCACACTTCACACCCATACGTTAAAATTGACCACTTGCGAGTATCGTTCTATAAGGAAGTTGGAGCTGTGGACATTGATATTTAGCAGAATTACCGGCTATAATACGTTTGTAGTGTGAGTCAGGTGGTGGTGTGAGTCAGGTGTTGGTGTGAGTCAGGTGGTGGTGTGAGTCAGGTGGTGGTGTGAGTCAGGTGGTGGTGTGAGTCAGGTGGTGGTGTGAGTCAGGTGTTGGTGAGAGTCAGGTGGTGGTGACTCAGGTGGTGGTGGTGGTGAGTCAGGTGGTGGTGGTGAGTCAGGTGGTGGTGGTGAGTCAGGTGGTGGTGGTGAGTCAGGTGGTGGCGGTAGTGAGTCAGGTGGTTGTGGTGTGAGTCAGGTGTGTTGGTGTGAGTCAGTCATTGGTTGGTGTGATGTCAGGTGGTGGTGTGACAGCTCAGGTGTTGGGGTGAGTCCAGGGTGGCTGGTGTGTGAGTCAGGTGGTGGTGTGAGTCAGGTGGTGGATGTGTGAGTCAGGTGTGGGGTTGTGTAGTCAGGTGGTGGTGTGAGTCCCAGGTGGTGGTGTGTGAGTCAGGTGGTGTGTGAGTCAGGGTGTTGGTGAGAGTCCCAGTGGTGGTGGTTGTGAGTCAGGTGGTGGTGGTGAGTCAGGTGGTGGTGGTGAGTCAGGTGGTAGTGGTGAGTCAGGTGGTAGTGGTGAGTCAGGTGGTGGTGGTGAGTCAGGTGGTGGTGGTGAGTCAGGTGTTTTGTGTTAGTCAGGTGTTGGTGTAGTCAGGTGGTGTGTTTGAGTCAGGTGTTGGTGTGAGCTCAGGTTGGTGGTGGTTCGCAGTCAGCTGGTGTTGGTGAGAGTCCAGGTGTTGTGAGTCAGGGTGGTGGTACTGCTTAAGTCAGGTGGTGGTGTGAGTCAGGTTGTGTGGTGTGAAGTCAGGTGGTGGATCTGTAGTCCGGTCGTGGTGGTGTTTAGTCAGGTGTTAGTTGTGAGGAGTCAGGTGGTGGTGTGGAGTCAGTGGTGTGTGTGAGTCGAGGATGGTGGTGTGAGTCAGGTGGCTGACTGTGAAGCCGGTGGTGGTGTGAGGTCAGGTGGGGTGGTGAGTCAGTGGTGATGTGAGCCAGGTGGTGGGTGTGAGTCAGGTTGGTGGTGTGAGTCAGGTGGTGATGTCTAGTTAGCCAGGTTGTTGGACTGTGAGTCAGTGGTGGTGGGTGGGAGTCAGATGGTGGTGTGGCGACCAGGTGGTGGTGTTCGTCCAGGGTGTGGTGTGAGTTACCCCCCCCAGGTGGTGAGTGTGAGGCCAGGTGGTGATTGAGCCAGGTGGTGGTGGGAGCCAAGGTGGTAGGTGTGAGCCAGGTAGGTGGTGTGGAGTCAGGTTGGTGAGTTATGCCCAGGTGTGTTGTGTGAGTCAGTCGTGGTGGTCGGGAGAGTCATGTGGTGATAGAGTCCAGGTGGGTGGTGTGATTGTGGCCATCCAGGTGGTGGTTTGAGTCAGGTGGTGATTGTGAGCCAGTGGGTGTTCGTGTGAGTCAGGTGGTGGTTGTGAGTCAGGTGGTGATGGTGAGCCAGGGTTGTGGGTGAGCCCAATGGTGTGGTTGTTGAGTTCAGGTGGTGATGTGAGCCAGGGGTGGTGTAGTCATGTGTTGTTGGTGAGTCAGT